>NW_024121677.1:3855500-4181208 GCF_016745375.1 Pimephales promelas | reverse complement strand
GTGGTACCATCTCAAAGAGGCACAAAATCTGTTTCTTGGACCTTTACTATGACGTTCCCTGCTGGTGGAATGATCTGCCTAACTCAACCAGAGCTTCTGAGTCAGTAGCCACTTTCAAGAAACTGCTGAAGACGTATCTTTTTCGGCAGATTCAGTAGTACTAACACTTTCTCTTCTCTTCTCTAAAACTGCACTAAAATTAAACTGAGAGGGGTTATAGCACTTGCGTATTGTTGTCCTACTGTTAGTTTAACTGCTTCTTTCGTTCTCATTTGTAAGTCGCTGGATAAAAGCCTCTGCTAAATGAATAAATGTAAATAGTTTAGTCAATAAAATAAACAAACCGTATACAGCAAATAAAATAGTAATGAAAAGGCTATATTAAAATATAGGCTATATAAAATAAATAATGACTAAATTCTAAAATAATTGACTAAAATCGATTTGCCAGGGAACAAATGATACGATCAATGAGACCAAAGATCGCCACATGTACACAAGATGATTATATCTCATGTTTAACCACTAGACTACAGACATCAGAGCCAGCGGCAAACGTCAGAAGCACTAGCCGAGGAAAAGCTGTTCCAGGCGGGGTACATGAGCGCTGAGAGCCCGGTGAAAGACTGGTCCTCACAACTCCAAAAACGTCAGAACAAATTTTTAAATAGCCGCAACATACAAATACCACATTCGCATTACATTTGTATAAAAAAATTATATCTTTAGAAAAGTGGATTTTTAGGGTTATTGCATGGGTATTGTAACACTCAACCCTTTATTTTCTCATGTTTTCTTTTTTTTTTTTTGAGCTGTAGTAATTATACTACACACCTTGCGGGGGCATCAAGGAGTAATACTCTCAGGTATAAAACAGGTGTAGAGAGTACATGTAATGGAGGAGTAAGCATGCATTAGAAATCCAAGAAATCAATGGTCCTGATTGGGAAACTGAAAGTTTGATGCTCAATCGAAAGTAAGCATTGTTTATTTTCTTATGTTGACTGGTTGATGTATGAGTGTGTATTTTTTCTAATGTTATTTATTTATTTTGTAGAAGGACTTCACATACTGTGGCTTTTGTCTTTCTGTCACTCATGGTGGGATCCTTGTCTGAAACTATGCGAGCGAGTTTAGAGGCCCTGTGGCTTATTTCAGTGGTTTTTCCGCACTGTTTTGGATCCCGAAGCTGAATTGTATGGAATTTTGGATCCACACTAAGGTTGACACTGGAGGATTTGAGATTTGGATTTGTGGACTTGAGCTTTCATGGACATTACTGTAGTGTGGGTTCAACGTGATTATCCTTGGCATCATCATCATCTTCGTCATCGTCATTCAGAAGAAAACAGATAAGACTTTCATTAGTATGTTGCTGGGTGTTGAGTGAAAAAACAAAGTAAGATCTTTTGTGTGACTAGGAAAGAGTTTTGAAAGATAAAGAAAAATGCAACAAATGAAAAAAGTTTATTGATTGTTTTTCTGCAGATCACAGATTTGTTAAGATTGCTAATAAATACTTCCAATGTACTTTAAACACCATATAGTTAGTGAATCCCACCCAAAATAAGACAAATCAGATTAATAACTAAGTTATTTTGTGAGGTTAAAGAAGGAGTTGTAGTATTGCTCCATAGATCTCCATTCATTCTGCACTCCGCCTGCGAGCGCCCCCGTATGGACAGAGGCGTGTTACTGCAGCCAGTCCAGAAACCGGAAGTAACGAGACAGTGCCAATTCTCCACTGCGCAGGAGGAACATTTAGCGAACATGATCGGGTCAAAAAAAGCTTAAATATTTTTGGTTTTGGCCCCAACTTTATTCAACTTTTTTCAGAAGTTCAGGAAAACTTGATTTAAAGTTTGGAGAATTATGAAATTGGGAATGTTTTTTGGAGTTGCAATATTGAAAGGGGCTTATTATTCTGTTATGTCTTTTTAGTCAAAATGTCATTGCAGTACACATTTAATTGCAACTGGTCTCTGTCTGAAAGGAGTCATTTAAAAATTCAAGCACAAACCTAATAAACTAGCATATAATCTTGCTCTGCATAAAGCAATATTGATTTTATATTGTTTCTTGATTTATATTGTTTTTCTTATACAGTTTTCAGCTTTAATTTGTATCATTTCCATTCAAATTGTGATACTAACATATCATTAATATTGTTCAGTTGAATATCAGCAAATGATTTAATTCATAATAATTTTCAATTATTACATTTACTATAGACATTGTCTGAAATAACATTTAGTGTTAATTTAATGAAATTTAGTGATTCAATGTACTTCAATAATAAAAATTTTCTTTATAAATATATTGTTCAAGTACATGCTTTTTTAAATTTGTTGTTCAAATAAATAATGTTCAGTGAAATCAGTGAAGGTCGCCTACTTTAACCCTTACAGTATTTATGAATATTGATGTTGAGTGACTATGATCAGTAAAATTGTTCAAGGTACTTTTCAGAACTAAATTAAACCTTAAACTAAGTTGTGCTGTTTTGATATTCATAAACATGGAAAAATGGTTTAAATGTATTGTATACTTGGCAAATCTGGGAAGAAACCACACTGAGTTTGTGTGTGTAACAGTTCACACACTGAAAACCACTTGTGTATTTCTTTAAAGTGGAGCCTAATTAATTTCATTGAAAAAAAAAAAAACATTACATAACATAAACATTCATTATTTATGAACATTATTGTGTAAGTTTTGTAAAAATGACAATTCATGTGATATTTCATATGTTTTCGTATACCATATACCGTAAGTCAGACGGGATAACGCTGTTTTTTTTTTCCATTGAAATCAATGCATAATTTCACTAAATGGAGTTGAGGAAAACAATAAAAATCAAGTCCTGTAAAACTTTTTCAGACATTTACATTTTAACTCACATTGCAGTGTTAAAATGTGTGTAAAGAACTTGAACAAGAAATACAAAAAAAAAAAATAATAATTTTTTTTCTGATCTCTAAATATTGTTTACTGCATCACTTTACATATATTCATTAGCCTAAGTATTATTGATTTGAAAAGTTTTAATATCATAATATTTAGAAAATGCATTAACGTTATCCTGTAGGCCTTATGACATTTTGACTGGTGTGGTCAAATGATTCTCAGTTAAACCACTTAAAATACATAGTTTAAAATTTAGATTTTTAGTAACAATTAAAAAAAAAAAAAAAATCCCCATAAAGATAATAACTACTTTAATGTACAGTTTTAACTAATTTGATTTTTTTTTTTTTTTTTTTATCAGTTGAAAACCTTATTTGTCATTGATGTGAGCTCACGCGCTCTGCTCACGCACGCGGCTTCGGATGCGCGTGCGAGCATATGAGTGATTCGAGTATGAGTTGCTATGGCGACGCGTCTTATGAATTTTGAATGAAATATATCAACACTTTGATCGCTGTTGGTTGGTTGAGAGTCGAGGCGATTTCAGAGACTTTTGCTGAAAATTTTCTTGTGCTAAACTTGAGATTTTGAAGCTGTTCGGAGGATTTCAGAAAGAGAGGAGACTTTTATTGCAGAAGGAGATCGGATAATATATCCTAGCTAACGCTACATCGTTTTATTTATTTTTATTTAATATTATTTCTGAGGACGCTTTAATTTGATTGTTCTTTTCTTATTTTTGAGGGAGTTTTGGAGTTTTATTTTATTTATTATTGTTTTATTTATTTTTATTTTTTATTTTTTGGGGGGGGGGGGGGTTTCTGAGTATTTTGGGTGGGGTATTACTGAGGTGGGGTATTTCATTGTATTGTATTGTATTTTGTATTGTATTGCTCTTGTTTGCAGGAGGATGCCAGGCCCGACCGGGACTCAGAGCCATGAGCTTATTCCTGGATATGTAACATCTCTGTCTTGTGAGTTTGTTTCTGTCTCCACAGGTCCGGCTGACAGGAAGAGAGAGTGGCAGAGAGACAGCCAGCAGAGCCCAGATGATGGACGTCCGTCCACTTCTTCTCAAGACTCTCGGAGAGCAAAGGCAAAGGTAGGGTGACCAACAGTCCTGTTTTCACGTCCTGTCCTGGCCCTCCTGGCTGCTCTTTATAAAGTGATGAAAATGTCCTGGTTTTCAAAAAACTGCTGGAAAGATCAGCTCTACAGCAAAATATAGATGGGCAAGGAAAAAAACAGGATAAAGAGGAAGAAAACTAAAGATATAAATATATTTTGTTAGTTCTTTTGGCAAGTTTGTGAGAGATATATATTTGTTCAATTTGTAGGTATTTCTATCAGTTATTTATTATTTATATATTTACTTTTGTAATACAGAAGAGACATTATTTCATTATTTTTGAAACCTGTCATAATAAAACGTTGAGTAACCTCTGAGAAGCCTATCTGGATTTGTGTCTTGTTAATGTAACAATTTTCTATTTATACAGAGGAGGAATAGCCTACTTTCAATGTATTGAAATTAATAAGGCATCTTTGAGTAAACTATGAGTATCTGTTTGCTGGGCCGAGTGTCCTGGTTTTTGGTAATCAAAATATGGTCCCCCTAGGCAGAGGAAGAGGAGAAGAAGCTTCATTCCCGTGACTGGAGCGGCATCATCCCAGACCAGAGGACTGCGCCGATACCTGAGAGAAGAGCTGAGGGTAAATCAAATGACCATTGGAGAAATTATCACTGGAGTGTCATTAATTACCATATATGACCACACCATATTATATCAAAATACAACTGAAGCCAATAATCAGATTTAGTTTTTATTCCAAGACACATCATAACATATTTAAATAAGGATTGGATACAAGTTTCAAGAATAGCCATAATTTGAGTATCCAATGTTTAATAATTATGATTAGTTTGAAACATGCTTGTGTGTGATATTCCCTGCTTTAGAGGATCATGGTCACACATGGTACACAACATTATAAGTTATTATTAATATTTGGTTGGTTCTCTTGTTTTTGCATGTGTTTTTAATTCAGCTTTATATAACAGCCTGGACAAAAATGATGTTGCCAAATTGTTTATGTTTTATTGAATTATTATCACAAATTAAACAATCGACTCCCAGCTTAACTGTGCAATATGACTACAAAATCTTACACACATTTATAATAACATTTAAATGCATGACAAGAGTGCAGATGTCAGATTTCCTGGGCCGGACGTCACTTGTGTTCACTATTGTATATAGCTGTAATTGTAAATGTAAGGGAGAAAAGGAAAGCATGTGTGTGTGTGTTTGTGTGTGTGTATTCAGGCACTAGGATGATTGGGAAGAACATATTTAACTGTTTTCATCCCATGTTCTTCTTTCTTCATGATGTCAAGCCTCAGTATTTACGGTTTCTTGTGTTAATGTTTTTACCTTTCTTAAGGCATCTGTGCTTTCTTACGGAGAATCGGGAAGGCTGTAAAGCTGGACTGCAGTGAGGTCGATATACTTGTGTCCACATATCCCTCCTGCAATCCCACGGATGTCCAGCAAGATTCATCCGAGTTTTACTGGGCAACACCAGTGCATCCGTGTCCATCTGGAGTCCAGCTGCCGGTTAATGCCGATCCGGACGATCCCGAACACTCTTGCACATCTGTCCTGGACCCAGAGCCGGCAGTGGCACGAGATCTAGAGCTGATGTCTTTCTCGGGATTGTCCAGTCTCTCTAGTATCGAGCTGACGCCGGACTCTATTCAGGACGATCCTGACGATGCATCGTCTGTCCCGGGTGAGTCTATGGTCATTATTATTACTGTCAGTACTTTCATTATACCGAGTTGTGTTGTGTTCATCTTGTGTACCTAATTATTAAAGTCCCCCGCTGGTCAATCAATTCATCCCTTTAAACTCATCTTTGATCACCAAATATTCCATATTTAAATGTTTTTTTCTTTGAAAAAACAATCCGTCACGCCTTAAAATAGCTTGAATGTAACTCGACACCCTTGCCTCATTTAGTATGCTCGGTTCTATGAATATGCAAAATGGCCCCGCCTCCACTCACTCACTCAGCCCAGAGATCCACTGGTTGACGATCACACGTTGATCTGATTGGTTACAAGGTGGTTTGTGACGTCAGAAACACCAGCGATTTCACACCGTGTTTTTGAGACTGTCTTTGGTTCACTGCAGTTTTAAGGAGGAAATACTCTGAAAATACTTGGAAAATGTCCCACTTTCCAGTTGTCTCACCTCACAATTGAATTCTTTCTTCATTATGTCTTCCCTCAGATTTTGCTGAAAGCCAAACACAGAAGAAGAAGAAAGATGTGGGTGCGTTTCTCCGTAGGAAATGGAGGGCTATGATAGCGCCGGCTGTTGTAAGTCTATTATTAGTCTACTGTCATTCTTTTCGTTATAGTTGTGGACTTTTGCTCTAGTCTACGGTTTATGTTATTCTTGTTCCCCTTAAATTATTAGTGTTCAACATTCAGCATCTATTTTATTTTTCACTATAATCTAGCGGTGGAATCTTTTGGTGCTTCACGATTCGAAACGATTCTCGATTTTGAATCAAATTTCGATTTGAAATGAGCATTTTGATTGTAGTTTACTGTTGTGTGTTACTTCTCTTATTTGACTGCGGTACACAGTTTAATAGCTCTAGAGAAAAAAAGAAAATCCGACTGAATTAAATGTGAACCTTGAAATGTATTTAGTTTTTTAGGAATGAGTGCATGAAAATAGTTACACATCCGGTTTTCTTCCATTTTGAAAAGGCATTTTTGTGTGTGGGCTGTAGTCATATACGTTTACATAAGGGATTTATTAATATGAAAATGATTTTGTGATTCTCTACTGTAACCCATGACACAGTCACAAGCTATTATAAGTCCATCACTTTTTTGCCGTTTTATTGCCTTTCCATGATTTGCTTTGGTCGTCTTTGTTCTGTCCGAAGTCGGCGTGGCGTAATTGACTTTATTTTTCCATTTTTTTCTTTTTTAGAAAAACAATCAAGAAGGAGGGTGAAGAAAGGCTCATTCATCCAACGAACATGGAAAACTCTAAAGGTTTCCGCTCTTGGCTGTTACGGGGACGACACAGTGGACCCAGATCCAGCAGATCTACAGCCACCAATATCTGTCCTCTCCAGGGACTTAACCGAGCCAGGTCCATCTCACCGCGAGATCAGTTCTGACCAGTTACCCTTCTCGGGTCCATCTCACCGCGAGATCAGTTTAGACACGTCACCCTTCTCAAGTCCATCTGGTTCCCAGTCAAGTTTCTTTTGCTCCGATTCATCGTCTGCTCCATGTCTGACCGATCTTCTCTCAGAGTTATCAATTTTAATGGGAGATTACGAGCCTGTTTCCAGTTAATCCAGTCTCAAGCTGATCCTGAGCTGAGTTGTAGGACTGTTCACACGTTTGTTTTCTGTATTGACTAAGCCTGAATTGCGGAAGAATCATCAAACTGAAGCTGAAATTGGGCAACCTGATATACACGGACACTGTTGGTTGAGCACTAAATTGGACTTAGTGTGATTTCAATTTTCCACGTTGCTGTTGTTTTTTTTTTCTTGATTGTTTCAAGTCCTTTTGTATTTTATTTTAATTTTTTACATTTTTTATTCTGATTGAATATTGTATTGGTTTCTCTCATCTTTTCCCGGCTGGAGCGTTTGGTTGTTGGTTGTAGAGCGAGACACTGCTTCACTGCTGCTCGCCCTGCGATCGATTGCCAAACTCACTTTCTTTACACTCACTTACAATCGAACATTTTCAGACTCGTGCGTCTACACTACACCCGTACCACTAAAAAGACGGATTATACCCAAGTCTTGAGTCATAAATTAGTATAAATACTAATAGCATCACCTTTTTGTAGTTTATTTATTTTTATTTATTTTCATTCCTAGAATATCCAGATCCACCATTTTCACATTTATTTCCATTTTCACATTTATCTCCCAGTTGAAAGCTAGACTAAATATTCATTTATTTAGCCAGGCGTTCATATAAAATTTTTATCTTACAGTTACTGTAAATTTGGCCTCTAGTTCATAAACGCCAGAGGAGAACTGGCCCCCGACTGAGCCTGGGTTCTCCCAAGGTTTTTTTTTTTTTCTCCATCGGGTCACTTGATGGAGTTTTTCGGTTCCTTGCCACTGTTGCCTTTGGCTCGCTCAGTTGGGGATATTCAAATTAAATGACCCATCATACCATTGGTCAGCTCCACCAAACTTGGATGTCTTTTTCTTTCCAGTAATAAACAAACACTGTTAAGTTCTTTTGATTGATACTGTGAAGCAGATATGATACAATCTGTATTGTAAAAAGTGCTTTTTAAATATATTTGACTTGACTATTCTACACACTTTGTGTTCATGTATAATGTATGCTTGTATAATGTATTCTTGTATAATGGCTGTTATTGTTCATTAACTTTTATTATTCAGTAAATAATATTTTGTAATAATAATATATTGGCGTACCTGATTTTGAGAGATGGTGTGTGTGTTCGACCGCTTAACACTGTGATTGCTATCAGGATATGAGGAGAATTTCAACCCGCATAATAAAAAAATTAATTGTAGACAGTCACCTATTGCACCTCAGCATTTTCCACACACTTTTATCTTTATATGGAAAAAAATGATATTCTTCAGGAGGGGCAGGTCCTCTATCCACCTTATTTTTAATGTAATACCAAGGTATCAAAAATACAAGTACATATCAAAAATGTAAAACTTACATACAATTAAATGATAATAAAATCCATAATTTATGCAAATATACATGGGCCTATAGGCTACATAGAGATTTCATATAGCCTATATATACATGTAAAAACAAGAAAAACAGAACAGAAAACTTTAATGAAATGAGTTAAAAAGTTGAAACAAGGTTACTGAGCTTTAAGATTCTCAGATGATGAAATATTTGGATGTACTGTTGGACCTCTCTCCTAAAAACGGTGAATTTGAAAAGAGAATTTAATAGCAATAATAGAATAATAATAAAGTATTCATTCGTTTGAGCTTTTTGTATATTAAAAAAAGCCAAACATTACATCCTTAAAAAAAGAGAGAGAAACCCGGAAGAACATTGCAGTTAATGAGCATCTCGTCTGACTGTTTACTGATAAACCTGCTCCCTTTCAGGTACATCATGAACCGTACATTTGCACTCATGTGAATATTAGTGACTAAATCTATTTTTTGCTAGGTTAGGTATTGTGTTATATTGTTGAGTTAAATACGATACGGGGCGAATCCAATGTAAAATGCGAGAGTTTTCAGCTGGAGAGCACGCGGTTCGCGCGCAAATCGTTTATGTGTTTATCAGTAGAGTGATTAAATGAGTTGAAGGTCGATATATGATCTGTGTTTTCACTTGTGTTTTATGTCAGATTGAGGCTTGTGAATATAGACAGTCAGTGTCGCTGTTTTAGGATGCCCACTACTTTAAGTGCACTCATTTATTCACAGTGAACTTGGGATGCGTTGATTTAAAGGAGAAGTACATACGAGCTCATGCACTGGTGTATAACATTATAGAAATAATAGAGCTCATGCATTGTTGTGTAATAATTATTAATTGATTGCCAAGATTGATTCTAAGTAAAAACTCTGTTAATGAAGCATCTCGTCTGACTGTTTACTGATAAACCTGCTCCCTTTCAGGAGTGCTACATTAGCAGGGTTAAATTTGTGTACAAATTTTAGTGAAATGTCTTTCAAACTCAAAGTCCATACTGGCAAAGTCAATATGGTCAACAAAGTTCATCCAATATGACGCCACATATGGAGTTGTTACAAGCTCCCTTTAAAAGAGAGATCTAATTCTAGAATTACGGGATGAAGGATGCGACAAACCGTTTTCCTACTGGGAGTTCAAATGGGGTTTTGTTTTATCTGTTTGGCTGTTGTAATGATATAGAATTTGAATGTGATTTTATTATTATTTTGCTCTGTCCCTACAGCACTGTGGTCAACTGTGGTTGTATTAATGTGTGTGTGTGTGTGTGTGTGTGTGTGTGTGTGTGTGTGTGTGTGTGTGTGTGTGTGTGTGTGTGTACTCTATAGTGTAGGCTTCTGTATTAACTGATCAGGTTGAATATGGGCACACTAGCATTATATAGTTATCGTCTAAGTTCGTAAGGAGGATTTGAGACAGCAATTTCACTACAACTTGTGAAATGAAAAAAAGAAAATGCACTGAATTGGTACCAGTTCAAAGTTGATAAATCTACAATCAGTAGAGTGCCGAAGTGATGACGTCACTTTGTAGGACAACTCGGAAGCTAGCGGCACGTGGGTTCCCTCTGTCGAAAAGCTATGCATTTTCCCCATAGACTTTTGAAAAATCGCAAAAAATAAGGTCTGTGTTTAACAAACAGTTGTGAGTGTGACCCTTACACGTTTTGTCTATCAAGATAATTTTTACAAGTTAATCCAAAAGTTACACATTTTGAAGCCTATATAAAGTTTTTAAAAAACACAAAAAGACACAATAAAGTTTTAAAAAACCACAAGCGGGTTATAACTGTGTTCTATGTCAGACATCAAAACGTGAAAATATTTAGAGGCTTTGTTCACCACAGACCTTATTTCAGGCGATAGCAAAAACCCATTCAAAAATCCCATAGGCTTTAGAGCGAGGGAACCGTAGTGCTAAAATGCTAACTCACTTCCGCGCCTACAGAGTGACGTCGTAACTTCGGCACTCTAGAACTAAAACAAATACAAGCAGGCCTGCTTCATATGACAGAACAGAAGCAGAAATAAACATGTGACAGAAGAAAGATTTACTAGCCAGGTAGTTTTAAACTCAGTTTCAGTGGAAGTAGGCTTTCTGAAGTGTATGGTGTGTATTGTAACTGGCAAGCAGCTTCCGCCCTGCATTCAATGGCTGTCCTGCAGATCCTCCAAGCCGACCTCCTCCTCCGTGGGACGAGAAAGGCCGGGACCCATCTGCCGATACGGACCTGAGGACCTTGAGGTTGTAATAATTGATGATCAGTTGAAATTCACAGACCACATTGCTAGAACTGCCCGGTCCTGCAGATTTGCCTTGCACAACATTAGGAGGATCAGGCCCTTCCTTACAGAGCATGCTACACAACTCCTTGTCCAAGCACTTGTTTTTATCCAGACTGGACTATTGTAATGCTCTCCTGGCTGGTCTTCCAGCTTGCTCTGTCAAACCTCAATTGATCCAGAATGCTGCAGCCAGAGTAGTCTTTAATGAGCCAAAGAGAGCACTCGTCGTCACTCCTCTCCTCTCAAAATTGCACTGATTGCCAGTTGCCGCTCGCATTAAATTCAAGGCACTGACTTTTGCCTACAGAACAACCACTGGCATTGCTCCCTCTTACCTAAACTCATTACTTCAGACTTATGTGCCATCCAGAAACTTGCACTCTGCTAGCGAATGTCGTCTTGTGGTACCATCTCAAAGAGGCACAAAATCTGTTTCTTGGACCTTTACTATGACCGTTCCCTGCTGGTGGAATGATCTGCCTAACTCAACCAGAGCTTCTGAGTCAGTAGCCACTTTCAAGAAACTGCTGAAGACGGATCTTTTTCGGCAGATTCAGTAGTACTAACACTTTCTCTTCTCTTCTCTAAAACTGCACTAAAATTAAACTGAGAGGGGTTATAGCACTTGCGTATTGTTGTCCTACTGTTAGTTTAACTGCTTCTTTTGTTCTCATTTGTAAGTCGCTTGGATAAAAGCCTCTGCTAAATGAATAAATGTAAATAGTTTTGTCAATAAAATAAACAAACTGTATACAGCAAATAAAATAGTAATGAAAAGGCTATATAAAATATAGGCTATATAAAATAAAATGACTAAATTCTAAAATAATTGACTAAAATAAAAAAGACTTTAAAATGAAATCAGTTTTATTGATCAGTAAGAGACATTATAACTGTATAAGTAAGCTAAAAGTTATAAGAAGATTTATACAAGACAAGAAATAAAGTAAACGATTCAGACACAGCAGGATACAACATTAAAATAGCCAAAATATAAAGTCATGAAACTTCAATTTGCCCTCAGCCAAAACGATTTGCCAGGGAACAAATGATACGATCAATGAGACCAAAGATCGCCACATGTACACAAGATGAATTATATCTCATGTTTAACCACTAGACTACAGACATCAGAGCCAGCGGCAAACGTCAGAAGCACTAGCCGAGGAAAGGCTGTTCCAGGCGGGGTACATGAGCGCTGAGAGCCCGGTGAAAGACTGGTCATTACATTTATATATAAAAAAAAATGATATCTTGAGAAAAGTGGATTTTTAGGGTTATTGCATGGGTATTGTAACACTCAACCCTGAGTGTTACATGTTTTTTTTTTTTTTTTGAGCTGTAGTAAATATACTACACACCTTGCGGGGGCATCAAGGAGTAATACTCTCAGGTATAAAACAGGGGTGCTTCTCAATATCCCTCCTCGTCTCCTCGCTCCTCCGTCCTCCCTCCTATGACCCGGAAACCGATCGAGCTCAGCCATCTTGAAGGACATCTCAATTCTCTAATTGCACCGCGAGGAGGCGAGGATCGAGGAAGGAGGAGGCTTCCTGAGGAGTCATAAGCGAGGATACACAGGTGTATCCTAGGCGTGTGTTCTATCTACTTAACGTGACGCACGTATAAATTCTCCTCCCCCTTCACATCTGCTCCAAGTGCTAACCATGGCAGAACATTCAAACACGCATAAATGTGAGTATTAAGCATGAAGTTATGTAAATGTGAGATATTTTTTTGACTGTCTTCGTATAACGTGTACTTTTCAGCAGTTTTAATTATGTTTATTGTGTTTCTTTATTTGACTGGCGTATTGCTTTTAATTGTTTAATTGTAATGCCTCTTATAGTGATAAATGGAGAATAGAGAATGATTTTAATTTATGCCTGTAGTTAATTTGTTTTGATTTCACAGTATATTTGTAGTTTATGCCTGCAGTGGTTGATTCAACGCATTAACTTTTTGAACTGCTTCACTGAGGTGTAAAATTCTTTCTTACAGGGACTGATGAGGAGATAGACAACTTAATTAGATTACGCATGGAGCTTGATTCTGACTTCACTGGGAAGAGGAACAGTGCCAAAAAAGCCTGGATGTGAGTTATGTTCTAGTATGCATGGGGAAAATAAGCTTTGTCTTCACCTTTGTTTGATAAATGCATGATGGTTTTGATAATATTTATAATAATATTCTAACTCTGTCTTTGTCTGTGTGTGAGTAAATAATTTGTTGTTGTTTTTTTATTGTGTAGTAAAGTTCTTCAGAGGATTGGTTTAGAGGGAAAAGTTGCACCAAATCAAATTTCCAAAAAATGGGACAATCTAAAGAGAAAATATAAGGTATGTACAAATGATTGCATCTATTTATTTCAATTGGTGTGAGTTTTGTTCTTGCTAGTTTAATAGAAAATATATTTGTTTTATTTTAGGAGCTTCGCTGTCCTCCTACGGGCACAGGAACTGATAGTGGGGAGGCCACAGCAGCCACATGGCAGTGGTTTTCTGCTATGCATGAGGCTATTGGGGGGAGGCCGTCTATTGAGCCTCCCATCCTCATAGACTCATGCGATGCAGAAGTCACTCGATGTTCTATTGTGTCCAAAGACCCTGGCTCGCCACCATCCGCATTTGTGGAGGAAAGGGAGGAGGAGGAGAACACAACGTCCTCTGCAATGCCTGGCACAGGGAACTTCCAGGAGGAAAGACCCTGTACTTCTTCTGGTCCCCCGTCACCTAAAAAGAAAAGATCGAACAGAGTGCTAGATTTTCTAGAGAAGGAGACAGAAAAAGAGGAGGAACGTTTTCAAGCCACGTATGAGTTAATGCAATCTACGTCAACTAGGTTCCTTGACCTCTTTGAACAGCTGATTAAAAAAAGTTGAACACATTCTCTGTTTTGACGTTTTTGCTTTGAGAATTGTTTTTTTGTGCCATTATATGCCTTAATAAATGTTTTATGGCAAACACAGTTGCCAGATGAGTACAAAAATATAACCATAATTGGCAAACATGTTTATTTACATTAAACTATTTTATCTATTGATAATGTGGATCTTACAAAAACTAAAGAAAAATGTAATGTGTGATACAAGAGACATGGGTTTGTTTTGTTTTTTTTTAATCCATACTCAACCTGAAACTCAAAAAATTGTGTGGAGCAACATTTATCTTCATGTAAGCTATCTACAAATAATCATGCTCATTTAACTCCACCGGATACACCTGAGGAGCTGAAAGTTTTGCTGCCAGTTCATCACGCCAGGCATTTCCACTACAGGCCCCTCTCACTGGACAGGGTGGAGGTAAACCCAAATCATCCACAACTTCAGGGGCTTCAATTATGTCTCCTGTTGTCAGGCAAATGTTATGCAAAACTGCACACGCCACAATAACTGTTGGGGCAAAGGTGTGGTCCACCTCAAGAGACTTGAAAAGCAGGGACCTCCAGCGTGTTTTCATCATACCAAAGACCCGCTCAATTATGGAGCGAGCCTTGGCGTGGTAGTGATTGAAGCGGGCCTGTACTCTCCCTTGCACTGGCTCCCTATCCACAAGTTTCCTACGCCCCATGAGGCCTTGCGTCAAAAGTGGGCGCGACTTCCGGTTGGAAGTAAACAAAGCGTTACTTGACATGCTTGACACTCGTTCATTCAACAGTTGACAGTCATTCAAGTTATAGCGATCCAAACTAGCTAACGATGTGGGAACACAACCTTAACGAAATTAAAAAGGGTGAAATAACAGTACCTTTACCCTCTGCAGTAGTTGATTGGGAGTATTAATAACATTATTAATAATCAATACTCGTCAAGGCATGGTGACAGACAGTTGTGCGAGCTGACAAACAATTAAAATAAAAAATACACACTTAGTCATTGTGCTTTGGAGTTTATTCAAAATTATAAATGAATGTGCTGCTTGAATACATTAACTGGCACATTTGGTATTCTGTCAACACAGGCTTTGTAACATTTATTTCTTTTTTATTTTATTTATTTAATATGGACATGGCAATAACAATTGCCAATTGTTTAAAGTGTAATAGCACATGTGCTAATTTTCAACACCTGTCCATAGGGGCTTTTACTACAGATCAGTACATCAGTACAGAACATCAGTAGCGAACAGCCAAACACATGCTGATAGATTTTATAGAATATTAAGATTTTATTAGAATATTATTTAAACAAATATGTACACAGGAAGATTCGTCGTCTTTTGAGAAGTGATGGAAACTACAGTCGTTGGCAGGATCAGAGACGGGCTCTGGCAGGATCACTCGTTTTCAGCTTATGTTCAAAACAATCACGTTTAAGCCACTGAATTAGTTTAGTCCGGCTATACATACAACCGCGAACAGCACATGTTGTCCCTGAGCTCCGTAACGACATCTCTCATAAAGATTTGCGTCTTTAAATAGTAAAATAATTCGCCGAAAAACAGCTAGCCTTTTTGCTAACTAACACACAAAACACCATTGGAATGCTACTTCCGCCGCCTCACCGGAAGTTTCACCCACTTTATTTTTTACAGGAGCGCCCCTCGGAAACTTGTGGATACGGAGTAATGATAGCCACAGGATGGATGATGCAGGGGTAGCCTCCATCCCCCAAAAGGAAGTATCCTTGTGGTGGATACAATGCCTCTTTATAGATTTTGCTGTTTCTCAGGACTCTTGTGTCATGGACAGAACCAGGATATCCCACAAAAACATTAAGGAACCGGCCCTTCCCATCACATACCGCCTGCATCTGAATGGATGGGAAGAGTTTTCTATTAATGTAGTCCTGACCAGTAGGTCCAGCGGGGGTCTTGATGCGGATATGACATCCATCTATAGCACCCACACACTTGGAGAAGATGGGGCTGTTGGCCAAATTTTCAAAACCACAGGCAAGCTCATCAAGATCCTGCGCATCTGGCAACTGAATGAGCTGCTGGCGCAGGGCTGCAATCTTTATGGTTCCTCTGTGGACCAGCCTGCAAACAGAGGATACTGGCACCTGAAAGGCCCGGCCCACCACACTGTATGACAGACCATGTGCTAGCCAGTACACAGTTATCAGTATGGTTATGTTGTGTCCCCAACCATGTGCTTCATCTTGTGGCAGCATTCTTATTAAAGCATCCATAGAGTCCCGGCTCAGTCGAAAGTCCATCTTGAGATTCTGCGTACCATCGAAGTATAATTTTAGCAGTGGTACGGTGGCATTTATTTCAGCATAAATTGAAGTAGGCCTAGTTGTTCTTTTAACCTGTAATTAAAAAAAAATGTTTATTCTATGTATAAGCAATGTTCAGTTTAAATCAAGAAATTATATACAACAGCAAAGAAGGCTGTTAATCTAAATTCAAACATTAACCCCACATATAGTATTTTTAACAATACCTCAGCAAGGAGTAGGACACGACGCAATCGTGCTTTCCATCTGCTTGAGCGACGCTGTTCATGTTGTGCAATTTGATGAAGAATGTGTTCAAATGAAAGGGCACAGGATATACCTACTATTGTATTCATCGCAATTGTAGATGGAAATGTGTAATGAAAATTGGTTATAAACAGAATACACACCTGACACTTATAAAAGTCCAATGATGATGTGATGGAATTAACAATAATACTATTAGGCTAACAAGTTGTAAACAATTGATCCTTGTCTGTATGGATATGAAAAAATAAATAAATATGTACAAGGCATTGTGCATGAATTCATAGTAAAATAACCCAGACCTTTTGCAAACTTTTATTGTATTTTGCTTATGGTGTTCTTGCCAGTTTATTAATTATTATTATTATCATTATTGTTTAGCCTAGGCTACATGTACAAAACACAAATGTGAAATCAAAACAACTGTAGTAGGACAGTTGCATATAATTAGGCTATATCAAAACCCTAAAATTAAACAAACTAATACTATAGCCTACAACAAATAAAAAGCAGTTAATAACTGGGAATAATTCATTGTTAATAATAACTAGTAATAGGCTATATATAAAAAATAAGAACAAATGTGCTATTTTGTGGAGGTTGAAACGATAACAATATAAATAATTATCTGTAGGCTAATGTTCAAGAATCCCGACATGCAAACTAAATCCAGCGGTGTAGAGTCATCATTACTTGACGACGCTTTGAAGTGACGCTAAAGGGGGCGAGGATAAATCATTTCACTTGTTACAATTCATAGGTCCTCATGTCTTTTCCTCGCTTCCTTCCCTCGCATCCTGAAGAGGTGGAGCTAAGACGCGAGGAAAGGAAACGAGGAAAGGAAACGAGGATGCACAAATAAGAAATGAGAAGCACCCCAGGTGTAGAGAGTACATGTAATGGAGGAGTAAGCATGCATTAGAAATCCAAGAAATCAATGGTCCTGATTGGGAAACTGAAAGTTTGATGCTCAATCGAAAGTAAGCATTGTTTATTTTCTTATGTTGACTGGTTGATGTATGAGTATGTTTTTTTTTTTTAATGTTATTTATTTATTTTGTAGAAGGACTTCACATACTGTGGCTTAGTTTTGTCTTTCTGTCACTCATGGTGGGATCCTTGTCTGAAACTATGCGAGCGAGTTTAGAGGCCCTGTGGCTTATTTCAGTGGTTTTCCGCACTGTTTTGGATCCCGAAGCTGAATTGTATGGGATTTTGGATCCACACTAAGGTTGACACTGGGAGGATTTGAGATTTGGATTTGTGGACTTGAGCTTTCATGGACATTACTGTAGTGTGGGTTCAACGTGATTATCCTTGGCATCATCATCATCTTCGTCATCGTCATTCAGAAGAAAACAGATAAGACTTTCATTAGTATGTTGCTGGGTGTTGAGTGAAAAAATAAAGTAAGATCTTTTGTGTGACTAGGAAAGAGTTTTGAAAGATAAAGAAAAATGCAACAAATGAAAAAAGTTTATTGATTGTTTTTCTGCAGATCACAGATTTGTTAAGATTGCTAATAAATACTTCCAATGTACTTTAAACACCATATAGTTAGTGAATCCCACCCAAAATAAGACAAATCAGATTAATAACTAAGTTATTTTGTGAGGTTAAAGAAGGAGTTGTAGTATTGCTCCATAGACCTCCATTCATTCTGCACTCCGCCTGCGAGCGCCCCCGTATGGACAGAGGCGTGTTACTGCAGCCAGTCCAGAAACCGGAAGTAACGAGACAGTGCCAATTCTCCCCACTGCGCAGGAGGAACATTTAGCGAACATGATCGGGTCAAAAAAGCTTAAATATTTTTGGTTTTGGCCCCAACTTTATTCAACTTTTTTCAGAAGTTCAGGAAAACTTGATTTAAAGTTTGGAGAATTATGAAATTGGGAATGTTTTTTGGA
Source organism: Pimephales promelas (assembly GCF_016745375.1). Next base: position 4,162,914 of record NW_024121677.1, on the reverse strand, counting down.
GTTGCAATATTGAAAGGGGCTTATTATTCTGTTATGTCTTTTTAGTCAAAATGTCATTGCAGTACACATTTAATTGCAACTGGTCTCTGTCTGAAAGGAGTCATTTAAAAATTCAAGCACAAACCTAATAAACTAGCATATAATCTTGCTCTGCATAAAGCAATATTGATTTTATATTGTTTCTTGATTTATATTGTTTTTCTTATACAGTTTTCAGCTTTAATTTGTATCATTTCCATTCAAATTGTGATACTAACATATCATTAATATTGTTCAGTTGAATATCAGCAAATGATTTAATTCATAATAATTTTCAATTATTACATTTACTATAGACATTGTCTAAAATAACATTTAGTGTTAATTTAATGAAATTTAGTGATTCAATGTACTTCAATAATAAAAATTTTCTTTATAAATATATTGTTCAATTACATGCTTTTTTAAATTTGTTGTTCAAATAAATAATGTTCAGTGAAATCAGTGAAGGTCGCCTACTTTAACCCTTACAGTATTTATGAATATTGATGTTGAGTGACTATGATCAGTAAAATTGTTCAAGGTACTTTTCAGAACTAAATTAAACCTTAAACTAAGTTGTGCTGTTTTGATATTCATAAACATGGAAAAAATGGTTTAAATGTATTTGTATACTTGGCAAATCTGGGAAGAAACCACACTGAGTTTGTGTGTAACAGTTCACACACTGAAAACCACTTGTGTATTTCTTTAAAGTGGAGCCTAATTAATTTCATTGAAAAAAAAAAAACATTACATAACATAAACATTCATTATTTATGAACATTATTGTGTAAGTTTTGTAAAAATGACAATTCATGTGATATTTCATATGTTTTCATATACCATATACCGTAAGTCAGACGGGATAACGCTGTTTTTTTTCCATTGAAATCAATGCATAATTTCACTAAATGGAGTTGAGGAAACAATAATAACATGAAATCAAGTCCTGTAAAACTTTTTCAGACATTTTACATTTTAACTCACATTGCAGTGTTAAAATGTGTGTAAAGAACTTGAACAAGAAATACAAAAAAAAAAAAAAAATACAATTTTTTTTTTTTCTGATCTCTAAATATTGTTTACTGCATCACTTTACATATTCATTAGCCTATGTATCCGTATTAATGTGGACGTAGCCTCAGTGGGAGGTTCAGGCACTGATGGATCACACACATTAGAAGGAAAGATGAAGGATGTATGCGACAATGGTGGAGAAGTACCCCTTGCCCATGCCATCCTGAACCTAGCTGTCAACATTGAACATTGAAAATAAGGGAGTTTTCCCGGAATCCATCCCCAAAATAAGGGATTTTTTTTTTTGCACGATTCTCACCCACAAACTTTAAAAATAAAGCACAATCCTTAAAAGTCTAAGGTGTTCATAACTAGCCTATGTGTGAGAGAGAAAGAGACAGTGTCATTTAAAGGGAAAAAAAATTGGATTAGCATGTGTTGCTCTAGCATTTGGACAACAATTTCAACATTTAGCCTATCACACATCTTCCAAAATCCGCAAAATAGGGAAGTGGGCTGTGTTTATTTTAATTACATTTACACATTTTGTGTAGCTTTAAAGAGCCTATTTAGCCTGATGGTGGACCGTCACTTAGGCTTGCCGCGATAGACGGTGTTGACGGTGTTACCGGTTTTAAGCCCCATCACCGGTGACATCACTTTCCCACCGTGACACCGCAATGTCTTGACTTTTTTTTTTTTTAAAGTATTCGTTTTTGCTAAAATATTTATTTGAATTAATTAAAAATAATAATTTTCAATTATTTAGTTCTGAAGAGAGCATTATAATTAAAAATGAACTGCGCAACGCGTGCCGTCACGTCACAGATCAGCAAGCATCAGGATTCCATTTAGCACGTGTGGAGACGAGAACGAGTCAAATTACAGAAAAGCTAGATAATGGCGGAAGATTTGGTGTCAAAACGCAATGCAAAAGCGCCTGTTTGGCAATATTTTGGCCAATATATATTAATGTTAATAAATGCCAATTTATAGTGTTTTACTTTTTTTTAGAGTGCTGTCATTTATGTAGGCTAAGGTCCTTTTTAAAGTTTTTATTTTATATTCGTCTCTTTTTATTTGGTTTTATCTTATTTAAACTTTGTTTAATTTATTTAGGCCTATTTTGTTTTCTTATTCGTTAATAAACGTTTTATTTTTTTTGGGCCCACAGTTTGCCGATTTTCACTTTTTTCAGCCTATGCATGGGGTTATTTTTATTCGTTCGTTATGCTAATAAAAGTCTATAAATAAAAGTTTTATTATCAGCGAGTTGTTTTTTTTTTGTCCATTCAAGCAATTGACGCTTATTTCGAAAGTGAAAGTATAACGCGCACGCATTTAAAAGCTATTTAACCCCCCCGCCCTGCCCTCCACGGTGACACCGGGATTACCGGTGTTGTCACACGTCGATTAACCGGTGGGAAATTTTCCTCACCGCGGCAACCCTACCGTCACTCAGAAGACACATATCCACAAGTTTTTTTTCTTCTTCATGTAATCACATTGTTAAGAGCTTAAGAAACAAATGGAAAAAAAAGAAAATATATTTTATTCATATATTTGAAAATCTATTTATAATAATTATTATTTGTTTAAATTACATTGATATCTGAATTTATGTAAAAACCTAGACTTTCAAACATCAAAATGTAATGTATTAATATGTATTCGAGTACAAAATTACATTCAGCTAGCCTAAACATCGTTTCCTATTTTTTATTTATTTTTTTTGCCTGGAAACGCAAAGAAATTCCAGGCAAAGATACACGCCTGCCTGTCGCGTGAAAAATAGGCGTCAGTTCTATTTCTAGCATGCACGCGTTTTCTGGAGACGCGCGTGTCACGCAGGCAGCGTGCAATAAAAACGGACACACCACGCAGCCAGTGTGTCTCCGGCCAGCGCGCGCGGCACCGCATCCGAGGATAAACGACTTCAAGCCAAATCTGTCCGAGCCCGTACGTCTCACACAATCAGAGAGTAAAAATACGGTATATTTTACGGGAAAATACTCAAACGGGAAGACAGCGGGAAAAGAGCTAAAATACGTGAGAAACCCGGAAAAAACGGGAGGATTGACAGCTATCCTGAAGAATGACACTAGCTGTGTGTTGTACACAGGCCTTTCTCTCAATGCATTTTTTGATCATGTTAAATATCTGGAACAGTTCTATAAAGCAAACTTTAAGATGCACGAAATGGATCAAATATTGATGACCATGATGAAACTAAAGTTGAATCTTCTCCAGGGTGATCTTGCCGAACGCTTTGCTGTGTCCCAGGGGTTAGTGAGCAGGACCCTCTCCTACTGGATAGACACAATGGAGGAGAATCTTCATTCCTGGCTGCCACGGGAGACAATCCGGAGCACAATGCCTCAGTGCTTCAGGCAGAAGTTGACTGCAGTGAGACCAACCTGCAGAAACCACACAACATTGACTCTTGAGGCGAGTCCTACAGCCATTATTATTCCAGCAATACTATAAAGTATTTAGTTCCTATTGCCCCGTGTGGGCTTGTTATGTTCATTTCTCCTGCTTATGGAGGCAGGTAGGGTGACCACCCGTCCCGCGTAGCGCGTGCGCGCACAGCGTTTGAAGCCCAATTCATGCGTCCCGCAAATTGAGACCGCGTCACGCATAATCAATGCTTGCTCAAAAAAAGTCGGTCACTCTTTATCCTCGAGACGCAAGCAGCCAAACGTTGTGCCTGAACACGTTCACGTTCATGAACTTGTTCATATTTTGGGTGAACTGAACGTATTTTTTAACTGCCTGTCCTGATGAACGTGTGAACTCGTTCATTCTGGTGTCGCACGCTCTCTCAGTTTAACTTCGTTCAATGGGGTGCCAGATTTCTATAGAGCCTTCCAGGCGAACACCCTGCTAAAACTCACCGTAAACAGGGCTCAATATGTAGCGAAAAAACACCAAATCTGGCAACACAAGCCACCAGTGTCGCACCGCGGCCGCCGTCGAATGATAGTTTAAACGGATTTTATAACGAGGTCGGTGAAGATGGGAAAAATCTTACATTTCTGTGTAAACTTGAACTTAACTAGTTCATTTTAAAATGTGTGAACTGAACTTTGAACTAGTTCATGTATAAAGTGAACTTCATCAAGACTGGTTGCCACTCCCACGTGACCTGCTGACTAGGTTGATGTCAACTTTTTCATTGTTGTCATGACAGCGCAGCTTCTCATTCCGTGAACCTCTGGAGTTGTGAGTTTAGACTTTTTTTCGACTTTTTTTAAACTGTTCCTGTGGTGTTGAGCAACTATAATTCCTGTTAATCCTATAATTTTATACTTTTATTGATTTAAAGTGAATTAATTGTAATAAAAATAAATAAAATTAAATAGCTAAAGTAAATCGTAAGTGGAAGTGCTGTCAATTCATTGAATATTCAAAATATTCATCTTTATTTAGAAAACAAATACACATTGGTTGGCCTATCATGAGAATATATCAGCAATTACACATGTTTAGGGAATAGGGCATTATTAATGCATGTGCTAAGGTATGTGCTTTTTTTAACAATTATTTATGTACAAACAGTAAGGCAATAGTAACAATTCTAGATATGGGTAAACCTCTATCAGAGTCTGCCCGTGGGGTGGGGGCACCGCCGCGCCAAGCAGTGTCCCACATTGTCCCTCAGAAACATACCCCTTGTCCCCCCTTGGGCTTATTAGCAGGTGGTCACCCTAGGAGGCAGGTGTAGTGACAAGTTCATCACTCAGGAGTCTGGCTTGAAGTGATGGCAGACAGAGGCTGTACCATCAGAGATCTGCTGTTTGAGAGAGGGGTTAACCTTAACCAGCGTTCACTCATAAAGGAGGGCAGTTGTCTGATGAGGATGTAACTGTCACAAGGAGGATTGCAAATGTTCACATTCATGTGGAAAGAGTCATCAGGAGGCTCAAAGTGTTCAAAATAATCTCCCAGACTGTACCCATCAACTTGGCACACAAAATGGACAAAATCCTCAGAATCTGTGCGGCCCTTGTGAACATGCGGCTGGGAATCATCCACGAGGATGCTGATTGAGCATGGACATATATTATCCATAATATTTGTAAATAATTATTTAACAGCCTGCAGTCCCTTGATTGTACTATAATTTTCACATCTGATTTGTCTAAGATTCTATCTGTCACTGATCTCTATTCTGCAGTGCTGATTAGTTATTTTATATTAAATTGTAAAATGGAATTATAATACACAAGAATGTGTTTTGGATCTCAGGTTTTATACTAAATAGTTTGTGTTTGACAATAACGTATTTTATAATATCAACTTATTTTGAGACCATTTGATTACAGATACAAAAACATGATATTTAACTTGTCCAACTAAAATGTGTATTATTAAAATTTTCTATCTATATTAATTTGAATTGCTAATGTAATTTGCTTTATTTAGTCATATTTTGAGTGGATGTTATGTAAATAACTAAAAAAGAAGACAAGGAGGCATTTAATGGCATTTATTAACTTATTTCATTTGTTTAAATTGAATGTATTTACAATTATTCACTTTTAAACAATTCCACTGCCCCCGGCCCAACCCTGACCCAATCAGAAGTTAAATGTCTCCTCTTTGCAGATGATTTAGTCCTTCTGTCTAAAACACAAGAGGGACTACAGCAGCTCCTCGACGTCGTAGAGACATTCAGCCAAACGTGGGCTCTCAAAATTAACTTAGCAAAAACTAAAGTGATGATCTTTCAATACAGATCCAGGTGTAGGGAAAATAAATATATCTTCAGAGCAGGAAAACAAGTCCTCCAACACACCCACGACTACACATATCTGGTTCTAAAACGGAGTTCAACAGGGAACTTTAATCTGGCTGTGAATGAGCTGAAGGCAAAGTCAATGAGAGTCTTCCACATGATTAAAAATACAATTAGACATGAAATTCCAATTCAAACCTGGCTAAAAATCCTAAAAGCAATAATTGAACCAATTTCTCTGTATGGCAGCGAGATATGGGGACCTCTAAAAACCCAAGATTTCTCAAAATGGGAGAAAGAAGAAATTGAAACTCTGCATACCCAAATTTGCAAAAACATCCTAAAAGTGAACAGAGCGACACCAAACAACTCATGCAGAGCTGAATTAGGACCATACCCCGCTATTGATCAGCATCCAGAAAAGAGCTATAAAGTTCTACCAGCACCTAAAGCACAGTGACCCGAGCTCATTCCAGACCGAAGCCCTGTGACTGAGTGACCACAGTCTGGCTGTGGAGAGAGGACGGCACCGGCAGAGACTATGTTCACTGTGCTCTCAGAGAGAGGTGGAGACAGAAGAACACTTCCTCATTCACTGTGATCATTATCACAGCATTAGATCAGACTATTTCTCTAGATTCCAACGACTAGATCCAAATTTTATGGCATTGCCAAATTCAGAAAAATGTATTCATATTGTGGGAGAAAACTCTAGCTCAATCACAACAGCAGCAAACTATGTAACAGCCTGCCACAAATTACGAGAGTCAGAATGTTGGTTCAAAACTGTGTTTTTTGTTTGTTTGTTTGTTTTCTGATATATACATGTATTTCATGCATTTGTTTACTGATTCATTTACTGATTATTTGTTCATTGCCTATGTAATGGCCAATGCTTTGGCAATACTGTATAAGTCATGCCAATAAAGCTCATTTGAATTTGAGAGAGAGAGAGAGAGAGAGAGAGAGAGAGACGTTGAAATAATGAGACAGAAAAGCATGTGTGTCAATATTATTTATTTATTTATTTATTAACTTCGTTGTAATTAATTCATTCATTATTGTTTTCTATAATTGACAGTAGATAACCCAATAAATGAAACACACAAACCACTTTTTTACAAGTAAGCCAATCAATAATTATTTATTTGTTATATTATCTGGAATAATTACGAAAATCCGTGCAGCAGGACTATTAATTTATTTATATAGCCTATTCAGTTTAATTTTCTATTTAGCCTATTATAGATAGGACTATACTTTATTTATTAAAATTAAACTGTATGTGTCCATTGATTGTGAAGTTAGACATCGAAAATTGCAGATCAAGCGCATGGGGCTGCATGTCTTCTCTTGTTATGAATTGTATCCTATTTTCCGTTAACTACGCGCAGTGATATGGAACTGTAATGCGGTTCAAACTTGCCTGAAACTACTTTAGCCGTGAAAATAATTGCACACCTTTAAAACGTTCTCAACCAATCAGAATCAAGCGTTCAACAGCCCTGTATAATTGATTTGAATATCCCCAACTGAGCAAGCCAAAGGCGACAGTGGCAAGGAACTGAAAAACTCCATCAGGTGACCCGATGGAGGAAAAAAAAACCTTGGGAGAACCCAGGCTCAGTCGGGGGCCAGTTCTCCTCTGGCGTTTATGAACTAGAGGCCGAATTTACAGTAACTGTCACGTGAAAATTTATATGAATGTTTCTAAATAGACTTTAAACGCGAACCTGTGATAAATTGGTAGTAACAGCCCTGCTGATAACGTTCACATGCACATTAAGAACTGATTCAAGAGTTATGTGCGTTTGAATATATGGACGCAGGTTTTTAAATTCCCTCATGCCTGAACAAACTTCTTGTCTATAAATTTGATACAGATTTTCGAATCACTTCAGGGTAGGGACGCGAAACGAATTCACATCTGGATACGGCCTGGATCCGGCAGGCTGCGGGAAAACCTCGGGATAAACAAAGACACTAAAATTAGCATAGATGCCATTCTTCTAATGATGTAACGATTATTGTAGCATTGATTGTAACATGATTATTGTAACACTTTAGTTTTTTTAACAATTTTTAAGACATGTCTTGGAATTAAAAGAAAAAACTTAAGTTTAATTATGGTATAATGCGTGTTGGTGTGGATGGATTTGTAATGGTCATTTGATTTACCCTCAGCACTTCTCTCATTTATCGGTGCAGTGGTCTGGTCTGAGCTGCCGCAGTCACGATAATGAAGAGACGGCAGCTTCACAAAACTTACCGTCCTTGTCCTCTTTCTCATCGGCATCTCATTTTCCTCAAATGGTTGATGCTTTTCAGCCGTGTCGGCTCAATCTGGATACGACCTGGACAGAGAAACAGAGTACCTGTGCGTAATCCGGTCCAGGGGTCACATTCAGTCCCGTAGCAGACATGTATGTCCATGTTTTGATCTTCTCCACTCCATTAAATTTGGGTTTTGACCGCAACTGTTGAGAAAAAAATAGTCAAATTTTTAGGGAAAAAATAATTGCCAGTCCAGCAGTTCAATGATCTGTTTAACTTTGGGGCCCCTATTAACAACAGGCCGACCTCTAATGGGACGGGTGTAGGATGACCAGGCTGGAAGAAAGATCATTGTTGATTAGAGGAATTTTATAAGATTTTAGAATAAAAAATGTTTGTCCAGTTTTGGAAAAATGTTGTTTTCATGATCAAACTTACAATTCTGGTGTATTCCATGTTCTTTGACTTTTTGACAATTTTCACTGCCACCTGATCAACAAAACAAAACATTTAGCCCATTACAATTACATTTACAACATGTAAATTGCACCACATAGCCTAGTGAATATAAGATACAATAAAAGGACTTGAAATGGATTGTGAGACGAAAAAGAATTTGCTAAATTGATAAATGTAAGAAATGACTATACCTCAAGACCATCCTCCAAGCGCTTCCCTTCATAAACCTTGCCGAATCCTCCAAAACCAAGGATTTTGCCGATTTTAAACCGGCTCAGAATGTCGTCTGTTAAAAGATTAATGGTTATAGTTGACATGAAATGTCAAGCATGGACAGCAGGGAGAGTAATATTTGAGATATGGCAGTAAACTCACCCTCAGTTGTTACGTCCGCTCTGTGATCTGGTGCTGGACTGTGGTGGACTGGAGCTGAAGGGGTTTGAACCTGCGGATCTACAGGAGAAACGACTTCAAGACCACTGGATAGAGGTTCCTGAAGACCATGATCCTCTAGAGCACAGGCACTGTCCAGTAGAGATTTTCACGTTTCAAATAAATAATGCTTTGGATAAAAAGTGTCAGCTCAGTATCTAACTGTTCTGTGTGAAATACATAATAATTACACACTGCATACCCATTATGGTGATTCTCTTGTTAAAATATAACACATGGATGTGTAATGGTCATTTGATTTACCCTCAGCACTTCTCTCATTTATCAGTGCAGTGGTCTGGTCTGAGCTGCGATAATGAAGAGACGGCAGCTTCACAAAACTTCCCGTCCTTGTCCTCTTTCTCATCGGCATCTCATTTTCCTCAAATGGTTGATGATTATCAGCCGCGTCGACTCAATCTGGATACGACCTGGACAGAGAAATGGAGTACCTGTGCGTAATCCGGTCCAGGGGTCACATTCAGTCCCGCAGCAGACATGTATGTCCATGTTTTGATCTTCTCCACTCCATTAAATTTGGGTTTTGACAGCAACTGTATTGGGGAAAAAATAATTGGAGAAGAAAAATATACATTTCACCTTTCGCCATTATTCAAAGTAACAGAAATACACGTTTTCACTTTCTTGGATTATTTCATTGGCAGGCGGCATGCCAGTTTTCCAGGTATATATGGGATTGCATTAATCTTTCTGAAAATTATGTACAGAGCTCTAATAAACAGAAAACTTCTCTCGCTAGTGGCTGCAGTGGTCTGATCGTCCACTTTCTGACCCTGACCTCAGCTGCTGCTCCGACCTACTCCTCCTCTTCTGTCTCTCCTGACTATCGCTTCCCTTTCTAACAGGTTGATGATAAACATACATTACACATATAAGAGATTTGACCTTGACTTTTCCTGTTTCACAATAAACTAAGAACATATCAAACAAATAGACAAAAAAAGTGTCTTCCAAATATTAATATACGGGTGAAACTCGAAACATTAGAATATTGTGCAAAAGTTCATTTATTTACGTAATTCAACTTAAAAGGTGAAACTACTATATTATAGAGACTCATAACATGCAAAGTGAGACATTTCAAGCCTTTATTTGTTGTAATTGTGATGATTATGGATGAAACCCCAAATTCAGTTAGAATATTGTGAAAAGGTTTTCATAGCTGTACGCCATAATCATCACAATTATAACAAATAAAGGCTGGAAATATCACACTCTGCATGTTATGAGTCTCTCTATCATATATTAGTTTGACCTTTTAAGTTGAATTATTGAAATAAATTAACTTTTGCATGATTTTCTAATTTTTCGAGTTCCACCTGTAAATCCAAATTCATTTCTAGCTTAATAGGGTCATTACCTTAAACCAATTATGGGAAATGATTTCCTCCAAACCAATCCGCTGGGCTGGGTCTTTCTGCAGGAGACGTCGAATCAGTTTGCAGCAATCTGTGAAGAGACCTTAAACTTTACACCTGCTGTCTTTCTATTAAGCTGTGAGATTAGACTACGCTATACTGTACGGTTAAAAAAAACTGGAACTGGTAACAGCCATATTTTATGAAGCTTTCTGGTTTTGGTGTTACTGTTACTTCTTTGTTTCATTTGTTCTATTTTGGTGATTTGAAATTATAATTGATAATCTTTTTTATAATGAATGCAATTTTACCGTTGGACAAGTGAAACATAGACCAGGTCTTATTCTTAATCCTCAGATGGTCTTTGGCTTTTGGAAAGCGTCCACACACCATTACGAATAAGAGCACTCCCAGAGACCACACAGTAGCTGGTTTACCGTGGTAATTGCCCCTTTTGTGGAACTCAGGTGGACAGTACCTTCTTGTACCTAGAAAGAGATTTGTCTGATGGTTAAGTTTGAAATCCCATAGCATGTTTTCTCCAGGATACACGGGGCAACTTATTGAGCAATGTTGCCGTTAACAGGAAACCAGGTGAGATACAGGGCCCATGACCGATCTAAAGTACCCAGATAGCAATTTGTTGCCCATTCTCAATGAGAAAGCGCCCAAGCAACATCGCTCTGCAACATTGCTCAAAAAAGTTGCCCCATGTATCAACACCTTCTGTATCCATTAGAGTAAAGAATAATTTAGTTGTTTTTATTCACAATTCTGGAGTTTTAAAAGTGAGATCAATCCATGGCCAAACCAGGCGTGAGGCGACATATTTAGTGAGAACATATTCATCTAGATTTAAAAAATAAAAACTCTTTTCAAACCTTGATTCATAATACATACCACAAAAGTTGTCATAGCCGGACTCTTTCAGGAATCTCCCGCTCCCGAAGTCAATCAGTTTGACCTCACGTGATTTTTTGTTGATCAGCAGGTTTTGTAACTTGATGTCGCCGTGGAAAACTCCTCGATCACAGCACGTCTGAGCAGCCGTTGTTGCCTGTGCCATGATAGTCCGTGCCGTTTCCTCACAGAGGATGCGTTTGCGATTATCCCAAAAATGAAACACATCTTCGCAGTGTGGGGGATGCTCCAAGACCATGATATATTGGTCAGGCTGGTCCTGCCAGTCCAGCAGTTCAATGATCTCTTCAACTTTGGGGTCCCTATTAACAGCGGTTAACAGGCCGACCTCTAATGGGACGGGTGTAGGATGACCAGGCTGGAAGAAAGATTATTGTTGGTTGGAGGATTTTTATAAGATTTTAGAATAAAAAATGTTTGTCCAGTTTTGGAAAAAATGTTGTTTTCATGATCAAACTTACAATTCTGATGTATTCCATGTTCTTTGACTTTTTGACAATTTTCACTGCCACCTGATTAACAAAACAAAACATTTAGCCCATTACAATTACATTTACAAACATGTAAATTGCACCACATAGTGAACATTATATACAATAAAAGGACTTGAAATGGATAGTGAGACGAAAAAGAATTTGCTAAATTGATAAATGTAAGAAATGACTATACCTCAAGACCATCTGCCAAGCGCTTCCCTTCATAAACCTTGCCGAATTCTCTTACACCAAGCTTTTTGCCGATTTTAAACCGGCTCAGAATGTCGTCTGTTAAAAGATTAATGGTTATAGTTGACATGAAATGTCAAGCATGGACAGCAGTGAGAGTAATATTTGAGATATGGCAGTAAAACAATTGTATTGTACAATTGTAGTTTCTTTTTTTAACAAAACTTGTTTAGATATTTAAGACATGTCTTGGAATTATAAATTTAATAATGGTATAATGTGTGGTGGTGTGGATGGATTTGTAATGGTCATTTGATTTACCCTTAGCACTTCTCTCATTTCTCGGTGCAGTAGCCGCGTTGGTTCTGGATGTTGAGGGGGAGTCGCACACCTGAGCGAGGGTAAAAATAATTTGTTATAGGCTGCACTGCAGGTCTTGATGCCCAAATCCGATTTTCTGACTATATCTGATTTTATTGACAACCCGCTTACATCATCTTTTAAAAGTGACCCATATCCAATTTTTGCATTTACACTATACACTGCTGAAACTACCAAATGCAGACGTTCTGACCCGGGAAATTAAGTAAAACAGCACAAATTTCAATGGATGCAGATGCGAATAAAATTATCCAGTGTTTTTCTTTCCACAATATTTTGAAAAGTCATCAAAACATTGGTCTCGTACGCCGGAGAATAAGAGGAGAGGCACTGTAGCGAGCACTTAAAACGATGCCTCATTTATCTCGTGAAATGTCTTCAAATACAGATTTATTTCTGTAACAACCCTGCATTTTTGCCTGCACTCATCGCCCAAAACACTCAAAAGACATGAAACCTCCGCATTGCTCCACTGTGTGTATCCTTTCTTCCATCGCGCCTATAATCGCGCACTTTTTAATGACGTACGTCTCGCATTTACTGAGGAATATCCGATTTGTCTGCTTACATGGCACACGTAAATGCACATATCCGATTTATTACCACATATGAATGAGGCCTGAATCTGATCTGAGAAAATCGGAATCCATGCATTTTTTCCTGCTTACACGTTCACAGGTCATATCCGATCTGTGCCACATGAGAGGAAGAAATCGGATTTGGGTCACTTGAACCATGCAGTGTAAACAAGGCCATAGAGACTCATAACACGCAAAGTGAGACATTTCATGACTTTATTTGTTATAATTGTGATGATTATGGATGAAACCCAAATTCAGTTAGAATATTGTGAAAAGGTTTTCATAGCTGTACGCCATAATCATCACAATTATAACAAATAAAGGCTTGAAATATCACACTCTGCATGTTATGAGTCTCTCTATCATATATTAGTTTGACCTTTTAAGTTGAATTATTGAAATAAATGAACTTTTGCATCATATTCTAATTTTTCGAGTTCCACCTGTAAATCCAAATTAATTTCTAGCTTATTAGGATCATTACCTTAAACCAATTATGGGAAATGATTTCCTCCAAATCAATCCGCTGGGCTGGGTTTTCCCGCAGGAGGCGTCGAATCAGGTTGCGGCAATCTGTGAAGAGACCTTAAACTTTACACCTGCTGTCTTTGTATTAAGCTGTGAGATTAGACTACGCTATACTGTACGGTTAAAAAAAACTGGAACTGGTAACAGCCATATTTTATAAAGCTTTCTGGTTTTGGTGTTACTGTTACTTCTTTGTTTCATTTGTTCTATTTTGGTGATTTGAAATTATAATTGATCATCTTTTTTATAATGAGTGCAATTTTACCTTTTGACAAGTGACGCTCAAACCAGATGTCATCATTAATCCTCAGATGGTCTTTGGCTTCTGGAAAGCGTCCAAACAACATTACGAATAAGAGCACTCCCAGAGACCACACAGTAGCTGGTTCAGCGTGGTAATTGCCCCTTGTGTGGAACTCAGGTGGACAGTACGGTCTTGTACCTAGAAAGAGATTTGTCTGATGGTTAAGTTTGAAATCCCATAGCATGTTTTCTCTAGGTGACGATACACGGGGCAACTTATTGAGCAATGTTGCCGTTAACAGGAAACCAGGTGAGATACAGGGCCCATGACCGATCTAAAGTACCCAGATAGAAATTTGTTGCCCATTCTCAATGAGAAAGCGGCCAAGCAACATCGCTCTGCAACATTGCTCAAAAAAGTTGCCCCGTGTATCAACACCTTCTGTATCCATTAGAGTAAAGAATAATTTAGTTGTTTTTATTCACAATTCTGGAGTTTTAAAAGTGAGATCAATCCATGGCCAAACCAGGCGTGAGGCGACATATTTAGAACATATTCATCTAAATTTAAAAAATAAAAACTCTTTTCAAACCTTGATTCGTAATACATACCACGGAAGTTGTAATAGCCGGACTCTTTCAGGAAACTCCCGCTCCCGAAGTCAATCAGTTTGACCTCACGTGTTTTTTTGTTGATCAGCAGGTTTTGTAACTTGATGTCACCGTGGAAAACTCCTCGGTCACAGCACGTCTGAGCAGCCGTTGTTGCCTGTGCCATGATAGTCCGTGCCGTTTCCTCACTGAGGATGCGTTTGCGATTATCCCAAAAACGAAACACATCTTCGCAGTGTGGGGGACGCTCCAAGACCATGATATATTGGTCAGGCTGGTCCTGCCAGTCCAGCAGTTCAATGATCTCTTTAACTTTGGGGCCCCTATTAACAGCGGTTAACAGGCCGACCTCTAATGGGACGGGTGTAGGATGACCAGGCTGGAAGAAAGATCATTGTTGGTTGGAGGATTTTTATAGGATTTTAGAATAAAAAATGTTTGTCCAGTTTTGGAAAAATGTTGTTTTCATGATCAAACTTACAATTCTGATGTATTCCATGTTCTTTGACTTTTTGACAATTTTCACTGCCACCTGATCAACAAAACAAAACATTTAGCCCATTACAATTACATTTACAAACATGTAAATTGCAACACATAGCCTAGTGAACATAACATACAATAAAAGGACTTGAAATGGATTGTGAGACGAAAAAGAATTTGCTAAATTGATAAATGTAAGAAATGACTATACCTCAAGATCATCCTCCAAGCGCGTCCCTTCATAAACCTTGCCGAATCCTCCAAAACCAAGGATTTTGCCGATTTCAAACCGGCTCAGAATGTCGTCTGTTAAAAGATTTAATGGTTATAGTTGACATTCTGTCAAGCATGGACAGCAGTGAGAGTAATATTTGAGATATGGCAGTAAACCAAATTTTATTGTACAATTGTGTTTTTTATGTTTTTTTTTTTACAAAACTTGTTTAGATATTTAAAAGGGCTGGGAATTGGCAACGATGTGACGATTTGATAGTATCGCGATATTTGGGCCACAATTCAATATTATTGCGATTCTCAATATATATTGTCATACAAGCAATATATTGCGATTCATGTTCCACATATTATTCAAAGACATCACAAAAAATGAGCAAAATAAGACTGCTCAACTCATTTTAATTAAATGTCACATTTAATTCTGTAAACATTATCTTCAACTGAAGTGCAAAAACTTGTTCTTGAACATTCAGGACACAGGACAGGACATAATTATTCTATAAATAGGAGAGGAGACCTCTCACATGAATATGTTGAGCTCCAGGATTGCTACGATAGTCGGTGTTAACGGCTTGAGCAAATCATTACACACAAATTATGCCAAAACGTCCGTTTTGTCAAATGTCCTCATAAGAGCTGTCTAATATGATTAAAATAAAGTCTTAAATGAACATTTGTGAGAAAATGGGACGCGTGATAAGATCGCGTCTCTGTCCTGCATTGCAGTATTAAGAACTTAGCCCACAACGCTCAACGGCTGTCCGGATTCACTCACTCGTTTTCATTCACTCCTTCAAGCGAACAGTAGTGGACTAACTTAGGGAATAAGCCTAACTTAGTCAATGATTGTTTAGGGGGCGATTTCGGATTCAACCTATGTTCTCAATCAGTGAAAGATAGAGAAACCAATGAAGAAAATCGGAAAGTAAAACAGATAATTTTACAGTATTGCCTCAGAAAATATCGCGATACTATGCTGTATCGATTCCCCCCCACCCCTAATATTTAAGACATGTCTTGGAATTAAAAGAAAAAACTTAAGTTTAATTATGGTATTATGGTGGTGTGGATGGATTTGTAATGGTCATTTGATTTAACTTACCCTCAGCACTTCTCTCATTTCTCGGTGCAGTAGCCGCGTCGGTTGTGGATGTTGAGGGGGAGGAGTCGCACTGAGCGAGGGGCTTTGCCATGATAACAGTTGTCCAGTTGGGTAACTTTATCAAATAAACTGCAAAACAAACAACGAAGACTGACTGTAGTAGGTTATGTGTTTCACACGGCTGAACTAAGTTAACTGACAAACACAACACAAAGAACCATGACAACGCTCAACTTCTTTTATGACGTCATTTTCGAACGCGCTTGAGACTGAAGCTGAACTACTTGTCATTGCCTACATTGTTCACAGCGGGAAAAATGTATTGTTTTCTATTCTAATGTTTCTCCATAAAACATCTCACCTTGTCCTTTCACTTCATAATAAAAAACAATATTTCTAGTATTATTTTATAACAATATTTTTTATTTAAAGTCAGAATAATTTAGGGTTTGACTTTGACAGGATTAATAAGAGAACAACCATTGAAAAATGTGTTAAGATAATTTGGTGACATATCAGGAAAAGTGGAAAATTTATTTAAATCCTAGATTACGCATATATAAAATATAATGGACCGCTTGCACTGAACTTCACGATCTTCCGTGTGGAAATAATACATATCACTTTTGGTTATGTTTACTTTCAATGTACTGCAGTCAATGAGTTGAACAAACGCCACCTAAAATATATATATAAAAATATGTATAAACAAAGAGTGACGTAGGCGTGCGAGAGATCACTTCCGGCGCATGCGCAGACCGAAGCGCCTGTGCCTTCAGATCACTTGGACGTGGCTGTGGTTACAAGAGGTAAAAAAAAACTATATAAATACTGTTCGTTTTCTCACACAAACCGCTCGTTTCATGTCTTATGCCATCAATGTGTACTTACATTTACAAGTCTTTAAATCATGTTTAATTTTGACTTCTCTGTGCATGCTCTTTGAGGTGGACCCCATAGATCTCCATTATATGACTGACAGACAAGAACAGTTTGACCTAAAAATATCAAAATTGAAAATACTGCAGAGACACCATATTGGATGCCCTTGAGGTAATCTAAAACATATCAAAAATTAATTTCAAAGTGAACTATCCCTTTAATATTCAAAGAAGTTGACTGTCATTCTCCTCTATGCTGTGTGCGTTCTGGTCGTATGGCACCTCGCGAGCATTCATTCATTCATTCATTCATTTATTCATTCAACTATTACCAATGCACACAAGAAATACTTTTTATTAGTGAAATTAATTAAAAAAAATTAAATTCAAGCATAGAATATAGGTAGGCTAAGAGAAAAAAACTGAACGAGATGACACATGACTGCTGCAGGTTAGTGGATAAATATATTTAGCCTATTTATTCAGAATGGAACAGTTGGAAAGAAAATATATTTATAGGAACATTTCAGCAGGCTCAAGATAATTAATACAGACATCATTATTCATTGTTTTAATCAATTGGCATCCATAAAACGTAGTGATAATCTGCATTCTCATGTATGGACCAGACAGTATAAGAAGTGGACAGAGCCATCTCATTGGAACTCAATTGAGACAAGTGAAGCCCACTTTTAGCGATTTTTTAGCACTTCCGTTCCTGACGCGCAGACTCAAACCGACTCAAACAGAGCTTGACGATGTAGATGTGACGTGAGCAACCCGTCTGTCTTCTAGTGCTGTGGCATGAGAAATCTGAATCATTGCCTTCTGAAACTTGCAGAGGCGGAGAGTGTGAGTACTGAAACTGAGTTTAAAACTACCTGGCTAGTAAATCTTTCTTCTGTCACATGTTTATTTCTGCTTCTGTTCTGTCATATGAAGCAGGCCTGCTTGTATTTGTTTTAGTTCTAGAGTGCCGAAGTTACGACGTCACTCTGTAGGCCAAAACGCGGAAGTGAGTTAGCATTTTAGCACTACGGTTCCCTCGCTCTAAAGCCTATGGGATTTTTGAATGGGTTTTTGCTAAATCGCCTGAAATAAGGTCTGTGGTGAACAAAGCCTCTAAATATTTTCACGTTTTGATGTCTGACATAGAACACAGTTATAACCCACTTGTGGTTTTTTAAAACTTTATTGTGTCTTTTTGTGTTTTTTAAAAACTTTATATAGGCTTCAAAATGTGTAACTTTTGGATTAACTTGTAAAAATTATCTTGATAGACAAAACGTGTAAGGGTCACACTCACAACTGTTTGTTAAACACAGATCTTATTTTTTGCGATTTTTCAAAAGTCTATGGGGAAAATGCATAGCTTTTCGACAGAGGGAACCCACGTGCCGCTAGCTTCCGAGTTGTCCTACAAAGTGACGTCATCACTTCGGCACTCTACTGATTGTAGATTTATCAACTTTGAACTGGTACCAATTCAGTGCATTTTCTTTTTTTCATTTCACAAGTTGTAGTGAAATTGCTGTCTCAAATCCTCCTTACGAACTTAGAGGATAACTATATAATGCTAGTGTGCCCATATTCAACCTGATCAGTTAATACAGAAGCCTACACTATAGAGCAGGGGTTCTCAAACATTTTGGTGCCAGGGACCCCTTTCAGGGGAAAAAAAATTCCAAGGACCCCCCTCATATTTATAACAGTTATTGAGCACAAAGTTAATGTGTGAGCGGCAAATGAAATATTTTTGCACAAAATGAATGGTCTCCACCCAGGGTACTATGCAGGAATTTCTAAATAGCCTACTGAGGTAACGAAAGTGATCTTGCTAGGAATCACTTAGTTAGGATCCCTCACTTAGGAATTTTTGATGTTCTTGATCTACACATGTGCATTTTAAGGTGTTTTAAGGCCCCACAATTGGATAACTATAGATTTAGTAGAAGCATGTCAGTCAGTGGCATACATTTTTTTTTTTTTGTCAAGATGTCACGAAACACAATCACATATTCCAATCAGGAATGGCCTTAAAAGAGAAATGTTTCAATAATTAGGCCTATTCTGCACACAAATAAAGCCCATAAGCCTATAAATACAATGATAATGGCATTATGTTTAATAGGTGCGTGCGTTGTTAATTTGAGCTACTGTAATTAGCTAAAAAAAAACATACAGTATGTTAAATATATGAATCCATAATGTTAATCTCATGGGCACAGTATGTTTCTATTGACCTGCTTTTTCCTTTGTTAAAGTTGATTAATACTTTGCAAACTGATTGTTTCAGTCGTTTTTTAAAACTTTTATCTAAAACAGCTGTTTAGTTTATGTTAATTAAGGCCTACATCTTATCTCGCACTGATTGACCGTTGACTGAAACGTCGTGCGGGGAACTTTGAGTTCACTCCGACTCAAACATTTTGACATTGACGAGCTATCGTTGTTAGTCTGCTGAAGCACCTCAGACGAGAAGGTCAGTTATCATCGCGATGTGCATCCTTGCAACCTCAGTTGTGGGTACGGCCCTGTCACTATGCACTTTTATTTTGATAATGATCAGACTTCTAATGTCAAATCTACAGTAGCAGTGCTAGAACTGACTATTGTGCGCGCACGCGAGACGCCGGCGCGCAATTACATGGGAATTTTTCCTCAGCAGTGGAAACAGGAATACTCTTATTTATGGTCATAGATAAGACAAGAGTGCATCATCCGAAACGGTAAAGTGTCCATTTTTTATTTGTGTATAGGCTACATTATAAATGACTACAAAATGTCATGCCTTTTAAAAATACAGAAAAGAACCGGATGCGGGTTAATGCCGTCTCTCTGTCTCCTCTGGCGCACGTCCCGCAAAATCAACAGCAGCGAATCTACTTGACGCACAGATATAGATTATCTATCTATAGAAAACTTTAAGTGTCTACTTTGTATTGTTTTATGTTAAATGCTTTATATAAGTTACTTAGGAATAAACAGCATGTTTTCAGATGATAAAGAAAACATGACTCATAGCATGGAAAAAAAACGTTAGGTTGTAAATTATTTCGCGGACCCCCTGGCTTTAGCTCGCGGACCACCAGGGATCCGCGGACCCCACTTTGAGAACCACTGCTATAGAGTACACACACATCGCATCCTTCATCCCGTAATTCTAGAATTAGATCTCTCTTTTAAAAGGAGCTTGTAACAACTCCATATGTGGCGTCATATTGGATGAACTTTGTTGACCATATTGACTTTGCCAGTATGGACTTTGAGTTTGAAAGACATTTCACTAAAATTTGTACACAAATTTAACCCTGCTAATGTAGCACTCCTGAAAGGGAGCAGGTTTATCAGTAAACAGTCAGACGAGATGCTTCATTAACAGAGTTTTTACTTAGAATCAATCTTGGCAATCAATGAATAATTATTACACAACAATGCATGAGCTCTATTATTTCTATAATGTTATACACCAGTGCATGAGCTCGTATGTACTTCTCCTTTAAATCAACGCATCCCAAGTTCACTGTGAATAAATGAGTGCACTTAAAGTAGTGGGCATCCTAAAACAGCGACACTGACTGTCTATATTCACAAGCCTCAATCTGACATAAAACACAAGTGAAAACACAGATCATATATCGACCTTCAACTCATTTAATCACTCTACTGATAAACACATAAACGATTTGCGAGCGAACCGCGTGCTCTCCAGCTGAAAACTCTCGCATTTTACATTGGATTCGCCCCGTATCGTATTTAACTCAACAATATAACACAATACCTAACCTAGCAAAAAATAGATTTAGTCACTAATATTCACATGAGTGCAAATGTACGGTTCATGATGTACCTGAAAGGGAGCAGGTTTATCAGTAAACAGTCAGACGAGATGCTCATTAACTGCAATGTTCTTCCGGGTTTCTCTCTCTTTTTTTTAAGGATGTAATGTTTGGCTTTTTTTAATATACAAAAAGCTCAAACGAATGAATACTTTATTATTATTCTATTATTGCTATTAAATTCTCTTTTCAAATTCACCGTTTTTAGGAGAGAGGTCCAACAGTACATCCAAATATTTCATCATCTGAGAATCTTAAAGCTCAGTAACCTTGTTTCAACTTTTTAACTCATTTCATTAAAGTTTTCTGTTCTGTTTTTCTTGTTTTTACATGTATATATAGGCTATATGAAATCTATGTATAGGCCCATGTATATTTGCATAAATTATGGATTTTATTATCATTTAATTGTATGTAAGTTTTACATTTTTGATATGTACTTGTATTTTTGATACCTTGGTATTACATTAAAAATAAGGTGGATAGAGGACCTGCCCCTCCTGAAGAATATCATTTTTTTTCCATATAAAGATAAAAGTGTGTGGAAAATGCTGAGGTGCAATAGGTGACTGTCTACAATTAATTTTTTTATTATGCGGGTTGAAATTCTCCTCATATCCTGATAGCAATCACAGTGTTAAGCGGTCGAACACACACACCATCTCTCAAAATCAGGTACGCCAATATATTATTATTACAAAATATTATTTACTGAATAATAAAAGTTAATGAACAATAACAGCCATTATACAAGAATACATTATACAAGCATACATTATACATGAACACAAAGTGTGTAGAATAGTCAAGTCAAATATATTTAAAAAGCACTTTTTACAATACAGATTGTATCATATCTGCTTCACAGTATCAATCAAAAGAACTTAACAGTGTTTGTTTATTACTGGAAAAAAAAGACATCCAAGTTTGGTGGAGCTGACCAATGGTATGATGGGTCATTTAATTTGAATATCCCCAACTGAGCGAGCCAAAGGCAACAGTGGCAAGGAACCGAAAAACTCCATCAAGTGACCCGATGGAGAAAAAAAAAAAAACCTTGGGAGAACCCAGGCTCAGTCGGGGGCCAGTTCTCCTCTGGCGTTTATGAACTAGAGGCCAAATTTACAGTAACTGTAAGATAAAAATTTTATATGAACGCCTGGCTAAATAAATGAATATTTAGTCTAGCTTTCAACTGGGAGATAAATGTGAAAATGGAAATAAATGTGAAAATGGTGGATCTGGATATTCTAGGAATGAAAATAAATAAAAATAAATAAACTACAAAAAGGTGATGCTATTAGTATTTATACTAATTTATGACTCAAGACTTGGGTATAATCCGTCTTTTTAGTGGTACGGGTGTAGTGTAGACGCACGACTCACGTATAGGAAAATGTTCGATTGTAAGTGAGTGTAAAGAAAGTGAGTTTGGCAATCGATCGCAGGGCGAGCAGCAGTGAAGCAGTGTCTCGCTCTACAACCAACAACCAAACGCTCCAGCCAGGAAAAGATGAGAGAAACCAATACAATATTCAATCAGAATAAAAAATGTAAAACATTCAAATAAAATACAAAAGGACTTGAAACAATCAAGAAAAAAAAAACAACAGCAACGTGGAAAATTGAAATCACACTAAGTCCAATTTAGTGCTCAACCAACAGTGTCCGTGTATATCAGGTTGCCCAATTTCAGCTTCAGTTTGATGATTCTTCCGCAATTCAGGCTTAGTCAATACAGAAAACAAACGTGTGAACAGTCCTACAACTCAGCTCAGGATCAGCTTGAGACTGGATTAACTGGAAACAGGCTCGTAATCTCCCATTAAAATTGATAACTCTGAGAGAAGATCGGTCAGACATGGAGCAGACGATGAATCGGAGCAAAAGAAACTTGACTGGGAACCAGATGGACTTGAGAAGGGTGACGTGTCTAAACTGATCTCGCGGTGAGATGGACCCGAGAAGGGTAACTGGTCAGAACTGATCTCGCGGTGAGATGGACCTGGCTCGGTTAAGTCCCTGGAGAGGACAGATATTGGTGGCTGTAGATCTGCTGGATCTGGGTCCACTGTGTCGTCCCCGTAACAGCCAAGAGCGGAAACCTTTAGAGTTTTCCATGTTCGTTGGATGAATGAGCCTTTCTTCACCCTCCTTCTTGATTGTTTTTCTAAAAAAAAGAAAAAATGGAAAAATAAAGTCAATTACGCCACGCCGACTTCGGACAGAACAAAGACGACCAAAGCAAATCATGGAAAGGCAATAAAACGGCAAAAAAGTGATGGACTTATAATAGCTTGTGACTGTGTCATGGGTTACAGTAGAGAATCACAAAATCATTTTCATATTAATAAATCCCTTATGTAAACGTATATGACTACAGCCCACACACAAAAATGCCTTTTCAAATGGAAGAAAACCGGATGTGTAACTATTTTCATGCACTCATTCCTAAAAAACTAAATACATTTCAAGGTTCACATTTAATTCAGTCGGATTTTCTTTTTTTCTCTAGAGCTATTAAACTGTGTACCGCAGTCAAATAAGAGAAGTAACACACAACAGTAAACTACAATCAAAATGCTCATTTCAAATCGAAATTTGATTCAAAATCGAGAATCGTTTCGAATCGTGAAGCACCAAAAGATTCCCACCGCTAGATTATAGTGAAAAATAAAATAGATGCTGAATGTTGAACACTAATAATTTAAGGGGAACAAGAATAACATAAACCGTAGACTAGAGCAAAAGTCCACAACTATAACGAAAAGAATGACAGTAGACTAATAATAGACTTACCAACAGCCGGCGCTATCATAGCCCTCCATTTCCTACGGAGAAACGCACCCACATCTTTCTTCTTCTTCTGTGTTTGGCTTTCAGCAAAATCTGAGGGAAGACATAATGAAGAAAGAATTCAATTGTGAGGTGAGACAACTGGAAAAGTGGGACATTTTCCAAGTATTTTCAGAGTATTTCCTCCTTAAAACTGCAGTGAACCAAAGACAGTCTCAAAAACACGGTGTGAAATCGCTGGTGTTTCTGACGTCACAAACCACCTTGTAACCAATCAGATCAACGTGTGATCGTCAACCAGTGGATCTCTGGGCTGAGTGAGTGAGTGGAGGCGGGGCCATTTTGCATATTCATAGAACCGAGCATACTAAATGAGGCAAGGGTGTCGAGTTACATTCAAGCTATTTTAAGGCGTGACGGATTGTTTTTTCAAAGAAAAAAACATTTAAATATGGAATTATTTGGTGATCAAAGATGAGTTTAAAGGGATGAATTGATTGACCAGCGGGGGACTTTAATAATTAGGTACACAAGATGAACACAACACAACTCGGTATAATGAAAGTACTGACAGTAATAATAATGACCATAGACTCACCCGGGACAGACGATGCATCGTCAGGATCGTCCTGAATAGAGTCCGGCGTCAGCTCGATACTAGAGAGACTGGACAATCCCGAGAAAGACATCAGCTCTAGATCTCGTGCCACTGCCGGCTCTGGGTCCAGGACAGATGTGCAAGAGTGTTCGGGATCGTCCGGATCGGCATTAACCGGCAGCTGGACTCCAGATGGACACGGATGCACTGGTGTTGCCCAGTAAAACTCGGATGAATCTTGCTGGACATCCGTGGGATTGCAGGAGGGATATGTGGACACAAGTATATCGACCTCACTGCAGTCCAGCTTTACAGCCTTCCCGATTCTCCGTAAGAAAGCACAGATGCCTTAAAGAAAGGTAAAAACATTAACACAAGAAACCGTAAATACTGAGGCTTGACATCATGAAGAAAGAAGAACATGGGATGAAAACAGTTAAATATGTTCTTCCCAATCATCCTAGTGCCTGAATACACACACACAAACACACACACACATGCTTTCCTTTTCTCCCTTACATTTACAATTACAGCTATATACAATAGTGAACACAAGTGACGTCCGGCCCAGGAAATCTGACATCTGCACTCTTGTCATGCATTTAAATGTTATTATAAATGTGTGTAAGATTTTGTAGTCATATTGCACAGTTAAGCTGGGAGTCGATTGTTTAATTTGTGATAATAATTCAATAAAACATAAACAATTTGGCAACATCATTTTTGTCCAGGCTGTTATATAAAGCTGAATTAAAAACACATGCAAAAACAAGAGAACCAACCAAATATTAATAATAACTTATAATGTTGTGTACCATGTGTGACCATGATCCTCTAAAGCAGGGAATATCACACACAAGCATGTTTCAAACTAATCATAATTATTAAACATTGGATACTCAAATTATGGCTATTCTTGAAACTTGTATCCAATCCTTATTTAAATATGTTATGATGTGTCTTGGAATAAAAACTAAATCTGATTATTGGCTTCAGTTGTATTTTGATATAATATGGTGTGGTCATATATGGTAATTAATGACACTCCAGTGATAATATTCTCCAATGGTCATTTGATTTACCCTCAGCTCTTCTCTCAGGTATCGGCGCAGTCCTCTGGTCTGGGATGATGCCGCTCCAGTCACGGGAATGAAGCTTCTTCTCCTCTTCCTCTGCCTAGGGGGACCATATTTTGATTACCAAAAACCAGGACACTCGGCCCAGCAAACAGATACTCATAGTTTACTCAAAGATGCCTTATTAATTTCAATACATTGAAAGTAGGCTATTCCTCCTCTGTATAAATAGAAAATTGTTACATTAACAAGACACAAATCCAGATAGGCTTCTCAGAGGTTACTCAACGTTTTATTATGACAGGTTTCAAAAATAATGAAATAATGTCTCTTCTGTATTACAAAAGTAAATATATAAATAATAAATAACTGATAGAAATACCTACAAATTGAACAAATATATATCTCTCACAAACTTGCCAAAAAGAACTAACAAAATATATTTATATCTTTAGTTTTCTTCCTCTTTATCCTGTTTTTCTTCCTTGCCCATCTATATTTTGCTGTAGAGCTGATCTTTCCCAGCAGTTTTTTGAAAACCAGGACATTTTCATCACTTTATAAAGAGCAGCCAGGAGGGCCAGGACAGGACGTGAAAACAGGACTGTTGGTCACCCTACCTTTGCCTTTGCTCTCCGAGAGTCTTGAGAAGAAGTGGACGGACGTCCATCATCTGGGCTCTGCTGGCTGTCTCTCTGCCACTCTCTCTTCCTGTCAGCCGGACCTGTGGAGACAGAAACAAACTCACAAGACAGAGATGTTACATATCCAGGAATAAGCTCATGGCTCTGAGTCCCGGTCGGGCCTGGCATCCTCCTGCAAACAAGAGCAATACAATACAAAATACAATACAATACAATGAAATACCCCACCTCAGTAATACCCCACCCAAAATACTCAGAAACACCCCACCCCCCCAAAAAAATAAAAAATAAAAATAAAATAAACAATAATAAATAAAATAAAACTCCAAAACTCCCTCAAAAATAAGAAAAGAACAATCAAATTAAAGCGTCCTCAGAAATAATATTAAATAAAAATAAATAAAACGATGTAGCGTTAGCTAGGATATATTATCCGATCTCCTTCTGCAATAAAAGTCTCCTCTCTTTCTGAAATCCTCCGAACAGCTTCAAAATCTCAAGTTTAGCACAAGAAAATTTTCAGCAAAAGTCTCTGAAATCGCCTCGACTCTCAACCAACCAACAGCGATCAAAGTGTTGATATTTTCATTCAAAATTCATAAGACGCGTCGCCATAGCAACTCATACTCGAATCACTCATATGCTCGCACGCGCATCCGAAGCCGCGTGCGTGAGCAGAGCGCGTGAGCTCACATCAATGACAAATAAGGTTTTCAACTGATAAAAAAAAAAAAAAAAATCAAATTGGTTAAAACTGTACATTAAAGTAGTTATTATCTTTATGGGGATGTTTTTTTTTTTTTTTTTTTTTACTTGTTACTAAAAATCTAAATTTTAAACTATGTATTTTAAGTGGTTTAACTGAGAATCATTTGACCACACCAGTCAAAATGTCATAAGGCCTACAGGATAACGTTAATGCATTTTCTAAATATTATGATATTAAAACTTTTCAAATCAATAATACTTAGGCTAATGAATATATGTAAAGTGATGCAGTAAACAATATTTAGAGATCAGAAAAAAAAAAATTATTATTATTTTTTTTTTGTATTTCTTGTTCAAGTTCTTTACACACATTTTAACACTGCAATGTGAGTTAAAATGTAAAATGTCTGAAAAAGTTTTACAGGACTTGATTTTATTGTTTCCTCAACTCCATTTAGTGAAATTATGCATTGATTTCAATGGAAAAAAAAAACAGCGTTATCCCGTCTGACTTACGGTATATGGTATATGAAAACATATGAAATATCACATGAATTGTCATTTTTACAAAACTTACACAATAATGTTCATAAATAATGAATGTTTATGTTATGTAATGTTTTTTTTTCAATGAAATTAATTAGGCTCCACTTTAAAGAAATACACAAGTGGTTTTCAGTGTGTGAACTGTTACACAAAAAATCTCAGTGTGGTTTCTTCCCAGATTTGCCAAGTATACAAATACATTTAAACCATTTTTTCCATGTTTATGAATATCAAAACAGCACAACTTAGTTTAAGGTTTAATTTAGTTCTGAAAAGTACCTTGAACAATTTTACTGATCATAGTCACTCAACATCAATATTCATAAATACTGTAAGGGTTAAAGTAGGCGACCTTCACTGATTTCACTGAACATTATTTATTTGAACAACAAATTTAAAAAAGCATGTAATTGAACAATATATTTATAAAGAAAATTTTTATTATTGAAGTACATTGAATCACTAAATTTCATTAAATTAACACTAAATGTTATTTTAGACAATGTCTATAGTAAATGTAATAATTGAAAATTATTATGAATTAAATCATTTGCTGATATTCAACTGAACAATATTAATGATATGTTAGTATCACAATTTGAATGGAAATGATACAAATTAAAGCTGAAAACTGTATAAGAAAAACAATATAAATCAAGAAACAATATAAAATCAATATTGCTTTATGCAGAGCAAGATTATATGCTAGTTTATTAGGTTTGTGCTTGAATTTTTAAATGACTCCTTTCAGACAGAGACCAGTTGCAATTAAATGTGTACTGCAATGACATTTTGACTAAAAAGACATAACAGAATAATAAGCCCCTTTCAATATTGCAACTCCAAAAAACATTCCCAATTTCATAATTCTCCAAACTTTAAATCAAGTTTTCCTGAACTTCTGAAAAAAGTTGAATAAAGTTGGGGCCAAAACCAAAAATATTTAAGCTTTTTTGACCCGATCATGTTCGCTAAATGTTCCTCCTGCGCAGTGGGGAGAATTGGCACTGTCTCGTTACTTCCGGTTTCTGGACTGGCTGCAGTAACACGCCTCTGTCCATACGGGGGCGCTCGCAGGCGGAGTGCAGAATGAATGGAGGTCTATGGAGCAATACTACAACTCCTTCTTTAACCTCACAAAATAACTTAGTTATTAATCTGATTTGTCTTATTTTGGGTGGGATTCACTAACTATATGGTGTTTAAAGTACATTGGAAGTATTTATTAGCAATCTTAACAAATCTGTGATCTGCAGAAAAACAATCAATAAACTTTTTTCATTTGTTGCATTTTTCTTTATCTTTCAAAACTCTTTCCTAGTCACACAAAAGATCTTACTTTGTTTTTTCACTCAACACCCAGCAACATACTAATGAAAGTCTTATCTGTTTTCTTCTGAATGACGATGACGAAGATGATGATGATGCCAAGGATAATCACGTTGAACCCACACTACAGTAATGTCCATGAAAGCTCAAGTCCACAAATCCAAATCTCAAATCCTCCCAGTGTCAACCTTAGTGTGGATCCAAAATTCCATACAATTCAGCTTCGGGATCCAAAACAGTGCGGAAAACCACTGAAATAAGCCACAGGGCCTCTAAACTCGCTCGCATAGTTTCAGACAAGGATCCCACCATGAGTGACAGAAAGACAAAAGCCACAGTATGTGAAGTCCTTCTACAAAATAAATAAATAACATTAGAAAAAATACACACTCATACATCAACCAGTCAACATAAGAAAATAAACAATGCTTACTTTCGATTGAGCATCAAACTTTCAGTTTCCCAATCAGGACCATTGATTTCTTGGATTTCTAATGCATGCTTACTCCTCCATTACATGTACTCTCTACACCTGTTTTATACCTGAGAGTATTACTCCTTGATGCCCCCGCAAGGTGTGTAGTATAATTACTACAGCTCAAAAAAAAAAAAGAAAACATGAGAAAATAAAGGGTTGAGTGTTACAATACCCATGCAATAACCCTAAAAATCCACTTTTCTAAAGATATAATTTTTTTTATACAAATGTAATGCGAATGTGGTATTTGTATGTTGCGGCTATTTAAAAATTTGTTCTGACGTTTTTGGAGTTGTGAGGACCAGTCTTTCACCGGGCTCTCAGCGCTCATGTACCCCTCCTGGAACAGCCTTTCCTCGGCTAGTGCTTCTGACGTTTGCCGCTGGCTCTGATGTCTGTAGTCTAGTGGTTAAACATGAGATATAATTCATCTTGTGTACATGTGGCGATCTTTGGTCTCATTGATCGTATCATTTGTTCCCTGGCAAATCGATTTTAGTCAATTATTTTAGAATTTAGTCATTATTTATTTTATATAGCCTATATTTTATATAGCCTTTTCATTACTATTTTATTTGCTGTATACGGTTTGTTTATTTTATTGACTAAACTATTTACATTTATTCATTTAGCAGAGGCTTTTATCCAAGCGACTTACAAATGAGAACGAAAGAAGCAGTTAAACTAACAGTAGGACAACAATACGCAAGTGCTATAACCCCTCTCAGTTTAATTTTAGTGCAGTTTTAGAGAAGAGAAGAGAAAGTGTTAGTACTACTGAATCTGCCGAAAAAGATACGTCTTCAGCAGTTTCTTGAAAGTGGCTACTGACTCAGAAGCTCTGGTTGAGTTAGGCAGATCATTCCACCAGCAGGGAACGGTCATAGTAAAGGTCCAAGAAACAGATTTTGTGCCTCTTTGAGATGGTACCACAAGACGACATTCGCTAGCAGAGTGCAAGTTTCTGGATGGCACATAAGTCTGAAGTAATGAGTTTAGGTAAGAGGGAGCAATGCCAGTGGTTGTTCTGTAGGCAAACGTCAGTGCCTTGAATTTAATGC
The DNA here is from genome assembly GCF_016745375.1 of Pimephales promelas. The sequence goes on along the minus strand of NW_024121677.1, from coordinate 4,132,882 downwards.
GAGCGGCAACTGGCAATCAGTGCAATTTTGAGAGGAGAGGAGTGACGACGAGTGCTCTCTTTGGCTCATTAAAGACTACTCTGGCTGCAGCATTCTGGATCAATTGTTTGACAGAGCAAGCTGGAAGACCAGCCAGGAGAGCATTACAATAGTCCAGTCTGGATAAAAACAAGTGCTTGGACAAGGAGTTGTGTAGCATGCTCTGTAAGGAAGGGCCTGATCCTCCTAATGTTGTGCAAGGCAAATCTGCAGGACCGGGCAGTTCTAGCAATGTGGTCTGTGAATTTCAACTGATCATCAATTATTACAACCTCAAGGTCCTCAGGTCCGTATCGGCAGATGGGTCCCGGCCTTTCTCGTCCCACGGAGGAGGAGGTCGGCTTGGAGGATCTGCAGGACAGCCATTGAATGCAGGGCGGAAGCTGCTTGCCAACAATACACACCATACACTTCAGAAAGCCTACACTGTAAAAAAAATATTGATGGTTTAACTTAAAAATGTAAGTAACCTGGTTGCCTTAAAATTTTAAGTTGATTGAACTGGAAAAAGTAAGTTAATACAATGATTAATTTAGATTAATTTAACCACCAGAAACTCAAAATAATAAGTTATCTCAAATAAATAAATTATTATAAAGTTGATTTGACAAAAGAAAATATGTTGTGATAACAAATCTTGAATTTTTTTTTTACAGTGCATGAGCTAGGAGCAGGAGAAACTTTTGCTAGGTATTCGGATTAATTATTTTGTTATTTTGCCTCCATGTTTCCCCGATTGACCACAAGCATCTCCTCCTGTCCATACGGTAATCTCTCTACTGTACTGAAATAACAAACACATGACCAATTGCAGGTAAGTAAACAAAAATAAATACAGCACAAACAAATAATATATTGTTCCTAAATTGGGTCTTATGTTATTAAATTAAAGATACTCACTGACGAGGCCCCATGACCGAACAAAAGATGAATTGGATAGATATCATTTTTACTACAACGTGCTTCTTCAACATGTCCTCAACTACAGTACAACAGGAAATGATCCCACCCACAAGAAGTCTAAATTACAAAATAAAACCCACACCTTCAAAATAAAAGTATTCTACATTAAACAGTCTCTTGTAACTTTTTAAATTACACCACAGACGCCAAAATGAATGGGAGTCAATGGAAATGCTAACTCAAGTGAAGTTCTGCTACAAGATGGCGGCACCCAGCCGGCTTCAACTTCCGGTCGATGGATTACCCCCTTGGTATGGCCGTGCGATGAACACTCTAACCGGAAACTCCCGATATGTAATAAGTAGAACGCGGAAGTGGTTGTGGAAATAGTGGATTGCTTTACATCTATTCATTTTAATGTATACCATAGATCAATCAATGATATCATTGTTTTTTTTTTGGCAAGGTATAGCTACACTCCTAGTCGGCTACTAGAAAAATCCACCATTGCAGTGCAGGGGTGGTAGCGAAATCACTTTTTTCAACTCATGTAGTAACTAACCCCCTAATATAAATTCCGTTTTTGAAATCTGGTGTATCTGGTTTAGGCTCATTCTAGAGATATTAGCATTATTCTATAATATGGTGCTTGATATCATTGGAAAGGGGACCTAACCTTTTAGGCTTTCATTTAAGCTCAGTACTGAATCTGTTCAAACACAGAGGTCACATTAGGGGAGAGTGGGGCTCGTTGGGTCAAGGGTTGGTTGGCACACAGTTCAATTCCAGTACATTAGAGGGCGATGCCACAAAAATCTGACATTAAAATGACTGCCCTCTTGACCTGAACACACCCATTTACTAAAGTCATCAAACTGTTGAGGTGAGGATAACTTCTATTTTACTGTTAAAAAAAAAAAAAAAAAAGTATTTTTTTTAATAAAAATGTATTTTCGCCCCGCTAAATACATTTTAGAACTATGATAGATAGAGATATATAAAATGTAAGGATGTCAGTTGATATAGATCAGATCAACTATATTTTGATAGGAAATGTAAAAGTCTCTGATGAGTGGTGCTATGTGGCTAACATAATTTCAGTAAAGCAAGGGAGTAATCCATCAGCCGAAAGTTGAAGCCTCGCACGAGCCGCCATTGTAGCAGAACTTCACCTGCTGTTAGCATCCCATACTGCACAATTAGTAAATTTATAATAAAAAACATATCACTTTGTTTTCTAAAAAAACAAAACACAACATTTTCCCACTTCAATGTAAGTCCTTGTAAAGTTCTTTCATAATAAAGCTGCAGAAGTCCTTCCAGAAGGTTGTGGAGTGTGTGCAGTTCCAAAAAAGGTGCTGGGTGGTGATTTCCGCAAAAAAGAACAGTTCACATCAATGTCAACACATTCTCACCCCAAGGCGTCTGTTAGGTATGGGGTGGGGGTAGGGTACACGCGATCCTAGGGCGTCATCTAACTGACGCTAAAGGGCGCCTAAAGCGTCAGATATTGAAGCATGGTCAAATGCTTCCCAAGGCGTCAGTTAGGTGACGCCTTGGGAGTGAGAATGGGCTGTCAATGTCCCTTTTGAATTTCGTCATATAGGCCTAGTGGTTAGCAGGGTATACTTAGGGATAATTTTGAAAGAAATTTCCTTGACTTTGTTAGTAATAAAAAACTTATTGGGAATTGTCCATACTTTTTTCCAGTTAATATCATTGACAAAAGAATTCCAGTATGAAACAACATATGAGATAGATATCACTTCTTTCTGAAACAAAGACCGTACATATTTATTGTTATTTCTGGAAGAGGTCAGACAGATTTTACCTATCTGAATCGATTGGATTATAGAAAGGAACAGAAGAGATATTAAAATCAACACTTCTAAATAGCATTTTGACACCAGAAGGTATAGCATCATATACTATTGCATATTCTTTCGGTGTGGCTGGAAACTTATTGGTGTTTAAAAATTCTGTGTAAGACATAAGTTGTCCATCACTATTGAACAGTTGAAACACTAAAATAATCTGTTTCTCAATCCAGTTAGGAAAAAATAATGACTTATTCTTATATAGAATATATCCCGTTGTTCCATATAATATATTTATGGGGAGAAAAGTTGTGCTTATACTGTATATGAGGAACTATGCTAACAAAACTTGTTTGGGAAATAAAGAGAGCTTTTCCGGTATTTTGTTTACATTGTAATTGCAACCTAATATGAAGCTCAAACCACCAAATCTAGAAAATATAAAGTTAGGAATAAAATTCCAAATGGAAACAGGATTTTTAAGAAATTGTTTGGCCCAGTTGATTTTAAAAGTATTGTTTAGAGTATCAAAGTCTAACACATTTAGCCCACCATGTTCATAGCTATTCATTATGACACTTTTCCTGATGTAATGTGTTCTATTCTTCCAAAGAAAATTAAATAGCATACAATCAATATCCTTACAAGTTTTGTTGTCTACATGAACAGAAAGAGCAGCATAATGTGAGTCGAGACAAGCCTTCTTTTGATTGCAAGACTCTCCCTCTCACTGTTAGGTCTCTCTGCAGCCATTGATTTAATTTGGTTTGTGTTTTTTTAATAAGCGTTGGAAAGTTTAATAAAATTCTTCTCTTTTCATCTTTACAAATGATTAAGCCTAAATAATTCACTTCCTGGCTGGGAATCTTACAAATATTCTGATGCTTACAATTTTTGACAAGTAATAATTGACATTTGCTTAAATTTAAGGTCAAGCCAGAAGCTGTGGAAAATTCTTCAATAATTTTTAAGGCAATAGGCACCTGACTGGCATTCTTAAGAAAAACTGTCGTATCATCAGCTAGTTGGCTGATGCGTATTTCTTTACCTGCTATGTTAATACCTTTCATGATGCTATTAGAGATATGAGAGGCAAGAATTTGCATGCAAAGTAAAAACAAATAAGGGCTGATTGGGCATCCTTGTCGGATCCCACGTTTAGGATTAAATCTTGACGTTGTACCATTTTTCATTCTAACAGAGCTATTAGCATTTGAATACAGGGCAAAGACAGCATTACAGAACATATCACCAAAGCTAATTTTTAATAGAGAGAAATATGAATTCATGCTCAATAGAAGCAAAAGCTTTGTAGAAGTCTAAGAGGAGGATAAATGAGTCATCCTGTATCAGATTGGAGTAATCCAAAATGTCAAAAACAAGTCTGAGATTATTAGAGATATGCCTATTCTTCATAAAACCAGACTGAGTTTCGTCTATAATACCATCTAATACATCTTTTATTCTTCTGGCCAACACTAAAGCCATAATTTTATAGTCATTGTTTAAAAGACATATTGGTCTCCAATTGTCAATAAAAAGCGGATCCTTATTAGGTTTTGGGATTAGAGTGATGAGGCCTTGCGTGAGACTCGATGGAAGAGTACTCCTTTCAATACTTTCGACAAATATTTTTAACATGAAAGGTGCTAGTAGATCAGAAAATGACTTGTAGAATTCTGATACTAGACCATCGTTGCCAGGTGATTTATTATTTTTAAGAAGAGCAATAGCTCCAATAACCTCTTCTTTTGTAAGTGGACTGTCACAGTCAACCCTATCAGTGTGTTCTATCATTTTTACATTATTTATAGAATTGATAAATTTAGTCGCTGCATTGTATTTAGACTCATATAGCTTTGAATAAAAGACATAACAAAATTGGGAGATGCTTTGGGCATCATCAGTGACAGTGCCGTTTATATTTAGCTCTAGTATTTGTCTTGGATCTGTGCTTTTCTAAGCGGAAGAAATAAGCGGAGTTTTGTTCGCCTTCCTCTATCCATCTTTTTCTCGACCTAACAAAAGCTCCTTCAGCTTTTCCACGATATAATTCATCGAGTTGACATTGAAGTTCTCTCAGATGTAATTATCCTCCTCTGATACTCCATCTGATGGTAGTTGATATATTGAAGAGATTTGAACAATTCGTTTTTCTTCGGCTGCTGCCTTAAGTTTAGCCATTTTAGCTCCATATTGCCTTAAAAATTTGCCTGCTTCAAATTTAAAAAGTTCCCAATTAGCCGAATACAGGTTATTTTCCCTAGCCTTATCCCAATATAACTTTGTTAACCGCTTAATTTCTAATTTTACTGCGCTATGTCCTAAGAGTGAGCTGTTCAATTTCCAGTATGAGGATCTATGGTTATTATGAGCAGAGAGTTGGAACTTAATATAAATTGCCTGATGATCAGTAAGTGGTGTCGTAAGGATATTGACTGTTACACTGTCTTTCGGTATGGTATTAGAATTTAAGTAAAAATCTATTCGAGATTTCCTTGAACCTGAACTGTTGCTCCAAGTATAAGATATATTATTAGGAAACTTTTCTCGCCAAATGTCAATTACATTAAGTTTTTCCATAAAAGTTTTCATTTTTAAATTATCCTTGGAATTTGAAACGTGGGGCCACCTATCAATTGAATTATTTAACGTAATATTAAAATCACCTCCAAAATGAACTAGGGTATTTGGAGAGCCAAAAAGTTAACCAACTAATTTGTTTTATGTGTAAGGCAAGAAAAGTATTTAAATGATCTACCTCAAAAAGGGATCGAGCTTTGCCACATGAACTAACAATTTGACAAAAACAATATAAACAAAACTTAGATTCTCAGCTTATATAGGCTACAGAAGAGTGCTAGATAGGAAGCAATGTTATAATCACACACACAAAAAAAAAGATAAATAAAAAATAAATAAAATGTTCCTCTTTTAAATTTCACAGTAACATTGTGATGATGTCATGTTGAACATTGTAATGACATAGAGCAATTCAAGGCGAACATTGCCTATGTAAGCTACCACCTTTGTTTATCCTGAAGATGGGAAGATTTCTGTCCCATTAACGAATCCACTACATCCAACGTAGTAAGCTTTCTTGCCCTCACTACGCGCCTTTTCGATGATGGGCCATAACTTGTTCCGTCGTTCTCAATCGTCTTTTAAGAGATCCTCTGCAAACTTCCAATGGTTGTCTTTGAGAAATTGTGACGTCTTTGCAGCTTGGTCACCCTTGAGATGAATTGAATGAGAATCGGTCTGGGCTTGCTGCTGTTAGGGATCTTGGCGCCGTTCCGATGCACAGTGTCAACAGTATCACGGATGCGGTTTTTGCATTCAGGTAAAACGGCTTGACAGATCTCGATGGCAATCTGACGGACATCGTTCTTTTCATTTTATTTGACACCAAGGAGCCTCAGATTCCACCTCCGAGAGTACCGTTCCAGGTCGAAGATCTGTTGCTGGTATGTGTCCATGCGATTCTCCTCTTTAGTCCTGTTTTCTAGAGTACCCACTCATTTTTTTCACATCTTTTATTTCCTCACACACAAAGTCCACAGTTTTTTTTAACACCATCTAGCTGCAGCGCCAGCCCATCCATTCTTTCATTTATTAGTTTCGACAGGGAAGAGACAACATCTATGTCTTCTACCTTGGAAGAGAGCATCGTTTTTTTTGGAGCTGGAGATTCTCTGGGCGACAGGGCCAAAGGAGGAAATTCTTCCATAAGATCCTCCATTATTGGCAAAGTCACTGAGCCAATCGCGTAGTCATGAATGTTATCAATTAGAGGGTTTCTTCCTGAGGCGGCGTGGCTAGCATCACCTGTTGGCATTGTCAACTTTGCTTTTGGGTTTTTCAGCTGTCTTTTATTGTCGCGGGTCGACATCTCAAAGTTTAAACCCTTTTCACAAAGTTCCTTTAGCGTTAAGCACTATAAATTATTATAAGGTCCAAGCAGAAAGGTTGTTTTTACCCATATTCAAAATTTTCTGTAGCACAGCTCGACAGTAAGTGTCTACCTACTCGGCCATCTTGGTCCGCCCCTAGGTGGCTGCAGTTAGAGGAGGAGTGAAAAAAGCATAGACATCATATAGAGAGCCTAAGTCCCACCCCTCCGCTTCTGGCTCATGGGACCTAATTTTGGAAAAAATATTTGTGGTAGTCAATGGCGAGAGACAACTTATCTTTTTATTCCATTTAAACTGTGCCATGAATTACACATGATGTTTACCAATTTAAAAGATAATTCTGAAAGTCAAAAACATCGCAGTTTGTCATAAAACAGAAGAGTAACATTTAGTTTTATGTGAAAATCGCTCAATGAACTACATCTCCCGGGAAGCGGAACAATGAGCAAGATCCTCTGCTCGTGTGTGTGCAGTCTGGTACAAAACACTCAGGCATAACGCCGTAACATTACGATTAAAACGCAAGACTACAGAAATGACAGACATTAGCCTCAGTAAAGTTAGCTTCATTCATTGAGAGAAAATGCGCACCTTTGAGGTTTGTAGTCTTTGTAATTACGTATTTTCACAGTCTTTCACCTCAACGGTTTTACATCAAACTGTGACTTTCTTTACTTGAAAATGTATATTTTAAATTGACAAAAATCATATGTGTAATTCAGGGCACAATTCAAACGAGATTAAAATATTTGTTGTCTCTCGCCATTGACTACCATACAATATTTTTCCGAAATAAGGGGAGGGACTTCGGCTCTCTATAGAGCTTGTAAGTCCCGCCCCTTACGCTAACCCCGCTGGACCTCTAGATTGAAAAATCGTCAATGCAAGTGAATGAGAAAAAATAATTATTTTCTAATCCCATTTGAATTTTGCAATGAATGTGAACCATAGACTGTAAAAAAAGATGGACGACGCCCCTTCGCTCTTTTCCATCAGAGAGAACTGAAGCCGCCAGTGTCGCGATATGACGCTGACATCTTGGAACTTGCTGTTTTCGGGACCAGACTTGCGCAGTCGTGAGCAGGAAGTAAAGCCGCGAAATCAAGGCCGCGCCCTCGTGGCCTTCGTTCTTCTCCAATGATGTCTGCTGATTGCAGAACCTCGTTAAAATAAGGTAAATACAACTACTAACCACATAATCAACATTATTAAAAAAGTCCGTTGGTGCTTCAGTCAATCACAGCTGTCAATCATGATGTCAGAGCACCATTTTTATCATCACATAACTAACTGACAACAAACTTATTTTAAAAACACTTGAAATTACATCAACATGATAGAAACTACAGTAAATGAAAGGAACTATCTTTGGAAAAAGGATATGTGAAGTGTAATTTAATTGTGTAGTTGGTATCGCGTCCCATAGAATTTTTCGTGTAAAGAATGCTACAATTTAGCTGGTAGAATTTTCATATGGTTAGACTTTGTGTGAGAGCGCTTTGTGGACTACAACTCTTCCTGCTAGGGGTTTCACAACTACTGATTTTTGCTAGTCGACTAGCTTTGTATAACAGTCGACGACTAGTCGACTAGTTGTTAAATGGTTTATTCTAGGGGTGTGCGATATCACAAATAGTAAATGTCTCCACGATCAGCTTTTGAAGAAATATCATAGTATCGTGTTACAGTGCATTCTATCAGTTCTGGCGCCTCTGTCTCAACTGTACAACGCGACGTAGCCTACATATCACACATTAAAGGACAACTCCGGCGCAAAATGAACCTTTGGTCTAATTACACATTGCTACCTAGTCAACCGTTATCTGAGATTTGTTTTCATGATTGCCGAATGTAAATAGTTTTATCTCTAAAAACAGTTTAGCCTATAACGCTAGTATAATGCTAGTATATAGTGCATAGAGTAATGACAAATAAAAATCGCTTGTTATTACCACTAACAAGGCTCAAAATAGCCCCACACCAACACGACAGCATAACAAGGGTCCCTACATTCAAACCGAAGCATTGAGAACTTTGTCAGTGTCCATACAGTTTAATAAGAAGATATTTTATAGACACAGTCAACTTCGCGAATACAGGAAGAAGCCATCTTGGAAAAATAGTCTCTACCAGTCTATCTACGAGCGCCGATCCAAGTGCGCTGAACTGTGCAGAATCTCATATGGTCCATTGTTTCCAGAAGAAACACAAACACAAACCGTTTACTTCTCTTCAATATGTACACGTAGCCTACTGTTCGCGCTCACCTCATCACCTTATTCACATCTCACCAGCGCACTTGGATCGGCGTTCGTAGATCGACTGGTCGAGACTATTTTTCCAAGATGGCTTCTTCCTGTATTCGCGAAGTTGACTGTGTGTATAAAATATCTTCTTATTAAACTGTATGGACACTGACAAAGTTCTCAATGCTTCGGTTTGAATGGACCCTTGTTATGCTGTCGTGTTACTGTGGGGCTATTTTGAGCCTTTTTAGTGGTAATAACAAGCGATTTTTATTTGTCATTACTCTATGCCCTATATACTAGCATTTTACTAGCGTTATAGGCTAAACTGTTTTTGGAGATAAAACTATTTACATTCGGCAATCATGAAAACAAATCTCAGATAACGGTTGACTAGGTAACAATGTGTAATTAGACTTAAGGTTCATTTAGCGCCGGAGTTGTCCTTTAAGGAATAGGTATATGGGACACTGCAATTCACAAAAGTTCATTATTTGCATAAGCCTTGCTGGTTAAACATTTAATTCACACGCTGTTCTAACGTGCGCTTTCCTGAGCACGCGGCATCTGCGGCATATGAGTTTCTCACAGGCACTAGAAGCCTGTCAAACAGCGCCTGAATACTGGACTAAGTTATCTTTCAAGTCATATTATGCTAATACTGTTAAATACACACAATGTTTACATAAACAGAATTGGCTCTGTCTAAAGTGAAAGCAAACATTTGAGAGAAAATCTGGTGTAATATGCGTCTATATTAAACATGTCGCATGCTGGTCTAAAAGCGACAGTAGTACTCGTATTTTCCACACTATAAAGCGGATTTAAAAGCCTTTAATTTTCTCAATCCGGCCTTTTCTCAAGCCTTATAATCTGGAGCACCTTATTTATGGATCAATTGCTCGCGCTCGTGTCCATCTTATGCCCGCTTTGTCACACAGCCAGTTCAACCTCGTATAAATCAGGTTGTGTGTGTAAGTCACATGCCGCTCACGAGCGCTCACTCTTAACACACACACGAACAGACACACTGTCCCCGGTGCTGCTCGCGCGTCAAAGAATGTTCATAAAGCGCTCCCCCTACACAGTGACCGGGTTGTCTCATTTAAAACAGCCAGCTGTTGCTGTCAGCAAGCTGCCGCACATTGAATACTCATATGAGTCAGGCTGCTAATGTAAGTTACGTGCCCGCCCCAGCGCGCTCACGCTTACTAAATAAACGCCTCACCTCCGGTGCCGTGCACTCGCTACATTCCCTTTAGCACATCTAGTGGATGCATAATGCAAACCCAGTCAAACGTTTGAAAAATGTTCTAAAAATAGGTAATTGAAGGTGCGCCTTACAGTGCGGTAAATACGGTATATAGTACTGACGCGTAAAGGGATAGTTCACAAAAAACTACAGTATATCTATATATATGTCAACATTTTGTTTCCGACTAGTTGATGAAACCCCTACTTCCTGCTTTCGACGCGTTTGATGTAGACGCTTTCATCAGACACGTTGCCATGGTGATGAGCTGGCCCAAAGTTAACTTCCGTTCTGTTCGTTTATTAGTGTTTACTGGATAATATGGCATTGACTACAAATGCAGTGAAAGTTAAGGTGATGAGCAGGTTGTTGAGCTGTGGGGTGCAACCTGACCTAGGGAGCAAACGCAAATTTTAAAAACAAAAATGTCAAAATTTCCTATGAGACGGGGGTATAAAAATAGCCTAGCTATGTTTATCTGAGTGATAACCGGTACAGTGTTTCCCATACATTTATAAGTGGCAGCCCACCACATTATCAGCGCTGACCGCCACATATTGATTTCCGTGTTTTTAACAATTTAAGATGGGAAAAGTTGTAATTGACTGCAGAGTTGCGTGCAGCGCATATTCGCACGCACGCTCTCTCTCTCTCTCTCTCTCTCTCTCTCTCTCAAACACTGTCAGCGGACCAGTCTGTGTATTGAATGGTTAGTATCATAAACAGAGCTGCACAGATCCATCCAACATGCTGTCAATGTGGAGACCCACTTTAAAAAAAGGTTAGCAAGCATGTATGAAGCCTAGCTAATAAGGAGAGCTATGTTAACCTTATCAAACCCCGCTGTCGCGCTCGCCACAGTTTTTTAAACACTGCGGTAAATCAGACACGTCGGTAGAAAAACATCTTTTGTCTAATTTTTGTTCAACGGGTCTGGTAGTGTCACATTTCAGTTTGGCCAGGTAACATTTATTTTTTTTGACTGGCAAGAAATACCAGCTACTAGGTTATTTACTTGTTATGGATTGTCTCCGCAAGTCTGCCGGAAGTTAAGTTTGGGCCAGATTAATGCACATGCGCAGTACCGTTTGTTTATGTTGTCACTGCTGAAAGCGTCTATACGTCACCACCACACACGGATCCCGCTAAACAAACCATTGTTTGAACATTAGGGTACAAAACACACAGGCATCTCGATATAATTCCTTAGATTATCGCACCGTGATTTTTGGAGGGAAAATGTGTGGTGACGTTACATATGCGACGTGTAGTCTTTCTCGTTATGTCTATTCCACAATTGCTAGCTAAAGAATCATACAATAAACTGTCAAGATCGATACATGAAAAAATTCACACACAACATATGTTCACATTCATGGCACAATTGACCTTATGCACACCTGCACTACTTCCTGAACTTAAGCCAGCTCCTTGTTTCCTGTCTGCCATTATTGGCCGAACTTGATTAATTCAGATGTGTCTGATAATTGTTGCCGTGACTACTGAGGTCAGGCACACCTGGATTAATCAATTTGTCCAATAATGACAGACAGGAAACAAGGAGCTGGCTTAAGTTCAGGAAGTAGTGCAGCTGTGCATAAAGCCAATTCAAACGTGATCAGAAAATAATAATTATAGCATTGACGCAACCTAGAGGTGTCATGATTGAAATAGAGGAAGCAAGTGCAGTTAAACTCTTTTAATGATAATGATGATGAACACACAGAGACAGTCCAGAAACAGGCACAAAGTTAGTGACGCAGGGGATCCGATGGTCAGGTGCAGCGTGCAGTGGTGAAGGTGGTGAATCCAGCGACGAACAGTATCCAGAACAGCAAACAAGAACCAGAGTTGAACACGACAGAGCGAGACAGGAGACAACACACCAGGAACCACAAACAACGATCTGACAAAGGGGATGAGAAGTTGATGAGAATATATACACATGATGATTGATTGCAGCTGGTGATGATGATTACTGATGAGTGCTGATAGAACGGCACGCCCCCCTATCAGCACACACACACAACAATAACAGAAACACGAGACGAGAAGTAGACTTAGGATTTACCAACCGTGACAGTACCCCCTTCCCTAGGAACGCCTCCTGGCGTTCCCAGACTCCCTTACCTGCCGATTGTAATCATCGATAAGGGAGTGATCCAGGATGTCTCTAGCCGGTACCCAACTTCTCTCCTCCGGACCGTAACCTTCCCAGTCCACCAGGTACTGGAATCCGCGCCCCCTCCGTCTCGAGTCCAGCACACGATTGACCGAATAAGATGGTTCCCCGTCTACGAGACGCGGCGGGGGGGGAACCGGGACTGGCGGATTAATGCGAGCATAAAAGACGGGCTTAATTTTAGAAACGTGAAAGACGGGATGAATCCTCCTGTACACTGGAGGAAGATTCAGGCGGACTGTCACCGGACTAATGATTTTGGTGACAGCAAACGGGCCAATGAATTTAGGTGCAAGTTTATTCGAAATGGAACGGAGCGGAATGTCCTTGGTAGAAAGCCACACTTTAGAACCGACGACGTATACGGGAGGTCTCCGCCGGTGGCGATCGGCTTTGACCTTGGTGCGCGCCCCCACTTGGAGTAGAGTCTCACGGGCTATAGTCCAAGTGCGGCGACACCGCTGGACGAAGGCGTGGGCGGAGGGGACCGCGACTTCGGATTCCAGACTAGGAAAGATAGGTGGCTGGTAACCTACACTACACTCAAATGGTGATAGGCCCGTGGATGACACTGGCAACGTGTTGTGGGCGTACTCCACCATAGACAACTGCTGGCTCCAGGAGGAAGGATTCTTGGACACTAAACATCGCAACGTTCTCTCCAAATCCTGGTTGGCTCGCTCTGTTTGACCATTGCTCTGGGGATGGAACCCAGATGAAAGACTGACAGTCGCCCCCAGCAGTTTACAAAACTCTCTCCAAAATTTGGACACAAATTGGGGTCCTCTGTCAGAGACCACGTCCGTCGGGAGGCCATGAAGCCGAAAGACGTGGTCAATGACACTCACCGCTGTCTCCTTGGCTGAAGGTAATTTGGGCAAGGGAATAAAATGGGCCGCCTTCGAGAACCGGTCCACCACGGTCAAAACTACCGTGTGACCCTGGAAGGGTGGGAGGGCGGTGATAAAATCTAGCGCGATGTGGGACCAGGGTCTCGAAGGCACCGGCAGCGGTTGAAGCAACCCATCTGGGGGTCGATTGGAAGTCTTACCTGTGGCGCAAACTGAACAAGCCAATACAAAATTTCGAACGTCACGAGCCATGAGAGGCCACCAGAATCGTTGCTTAGCCAAAAACATGGTACGACTGACTCCTGGATGACAAGCCACATTGGAACAATGACCCCACTGAATGACGCTGGACCGTAAACTCTCCGGCACGAACAAACGGTTCGGTGGGCAACGAGTCGGAGGCGTTACCCCTTCTAAGGCCTTCTTGACCTTCGATTCGACCTCCCATGTGAGTGTAGAGATGAATAGATTCTCTGGTAAAATGCACTCGGGAGTAGACGGGCGATCGGAACGGTCAAAAATGCGCGATAAAGAATCGGGTTTGATGTTTTTGGAACCCGGGCGGTACGAGAGAGTAAAGTCAAAACGTCCGAAAAAAAGAGCCCACCGAGCCTGCCTGGAATTGAGTCTTTTAGCAGTGCGAATGTATTCCAAATTCTTGTGATCGGTCCAGACGATAAAAGGTACCCCCGACCCCTCTAACCAGTGGCGCCACTCCTCCAATGCTAACTTAACCGCCAACAATTCTCTGTTGCCAATGTCATAATTGCTTTCAGCGGGGGATAAACGATGCGAAAAAAATGCGCAAGGATGCATCTTGTCGTCTGAAGGAGAGCGCTGAGATAACACCGCACCTACCCCCACCTCTGACGCATCGACCTCCACCACGAACTGACGTGATGGATCAGGGGTTATCAGGATGGGGGCTGAAACGAAGCAACCCTTCAGTTTGGCAAACGCAGCTTCCGCTGCTTCCATGCTTTGGTCAGATCGTTCTGTCATGATTAAAATAGAGGAAGCAAGTGCAGTTAAACTCTTTTAATGATAATGATGATGAACACACAGAGACAGTCCAGAAACAGGCACAAAGTTAGTGACGCAGGGGATCCGATGGTCAGGTGCAGCGTGCAGTGGTGAAGGTGGTGAATCCAGCGACGAACAGTATCCAGAACAGCAAACAAGAACCAGAGTTGAACACGACAGAGCGAGACAGGAGACAACACACCAGGAACCACAAACAACGATCTGACAAAGGGGATGAGAAGTTGATGAGAATATATACACATGATGATTGACTGCAGCTGGTGATGATGATTACTGATGAGTGCTGATAGAACGGCACGCCCCCCTATCAGCACACACACACAACAATAACAGAAACACGAGACGAGAAGTAGACTTAGGATTTACCAACCGTGACAAGAGGTCCACTTGGAGTTTTATGGATGGGTGGGACTTTCCAGCTCTATAGGGATGTTCGCTGACGTCATATGTGATGTCACGAAATGGTCGTGGGCGCAAACTGGTTGGCAGAAAGAACCAAAACAAACAGCAGTCTACCTGTGTTTTGTCAGCATATGATAATTCTTTGTACGAAGAAACTAAAAGGTAAAGCTTTTCTGTTCTCTGCCTGATTCATATCACCTGAGTGAGAACATCTACCTGTATCCCATCGACACGCCATCTATGTTTACTAGAGAGTAAATAAAGGCATATAAATGGGTAACACTTTAGAATACGGTTCCTTCGTTAATGAATAACTACACAAGAACTAATGAGTAACACAATATTAACAATCTAGTAACTATTATTAACTAACAAGAAACTCTGATTAATGATCTAGTAGGTAATAGCGCACAGACGAAAGTGGTAGTTCACTATTAAGTAAACAATAACTACTATTTTTTTAATATTTCCCAGAGAACTACTGAAAAAGTTTATTAACAATCCAGTAACTACTATTAACTAAAATAAACTCTTATTAACGAATTAGTAAGTAATAGCTCACAGATGAAAGTGTTACTAGATACTTCTGTGGGAATTACTAATTATTTGGATTCGTATTATAAAGTGAAGATCATTGGAACTAACTAGTAACGACTCAAGTGTTCCTACATGATCTAGTCATGATTTGTGCAAACGTTTGAGATTTTTGGTGAACTTTAGTATACTTTTAGAAAATGTCTTTAGTAACACTTGAGTCATTACTAGTTAGTTCCAATGATCTTGTGATAATGTGAATGTGATAATCATTAAGGAGTGTTTGATATCATTTTGAAAGTCTCAGGGTAACTGGTAATAATGTCTCATTCCCAAATAAATAAAAGAAATGGTAATAAGGTTTTAAGAATATAGCAATATCTTGAACACAGAAGGCTGTGTCTTTGAGTTAACACCTTCTGCCTTGTTATCTGGATGCAAATTACCACCAAGCAAATGGCCTGCCCCCAATAAACATGGTTCAGTAACTTTTCATTGTAACCTGGTGATTTACATATCAGGTGAGGTCTGATTAGGGAGATGTAACTAGAGTTTGGGGCGGCTTTCTGTATTCAGATCAGCCCATGATGTTGTGTCTTCTAGCCTCAGCTCATGTAATATGTTGGGTTAAGTTCTTTGAAACATTTGATGGTTTGCATTGATAACCTTGTGGAATTGTAATAATACATTTACCTGACATAATAAATTGTTATACTTGATTATTCTAACACACTTTGACTTTATTTTCATTAAGTTAAAAGCAATTAAGCATTAACGTATTAAATGATGCACAGATATCATTGATAAACCTTTTCATTTTATGGAGTCAGAAGAATTGAGTTAATACATAAAATTAAATGTGTTGCATTTAATTAAACATCACTTTGCTATGGAAAAGACGGAACACGCGTGAAACCTTCACCACGAATCGATCTCCGCCATTGGATCGATTTTGTGGCCCTTTTTACACTTACAAAGCACTAAATGGTTTAGCTCCCCAGTACTTGAGAGAGCTCTTAACGCATTATAGTCCTTCACAACTATTGTGATCTTGAAATTCCTGCCAGTTGATAATACCTAGGATATCAAAATCGACTGCAGGCAGTAAATCATTTTCCTATTTCACCAAAACTCTGGAACAATCTTCCTAACATTGTCAAGGAAGCAGACACACTCAGTTCAAATCTAGATTAAAAACACATCTCTTTGGCCTAGCATACACATAAAACACTATAGACTGCCTTAATTCAAAATTAGGCTGCATTGTTTAGATCAGCCGGAACCGGGAACATGTCCCCTAAATCCTGATGTACTTGGTATTTCATAAGAAGGATGGCATCTATGCTAATATTAGTCTCTCTGTTTATCCCGAGGGACCCTCTATGGTGGACCTGCGTCTGGACCCATTTTCTTGTTATCACTGTGAAGCTGCTTTGATGCAATCTATATTTGACTTGACTTGGCAATACTGACTTGGAAGCCTTGAGGAAATTAACTTGTTTAAGATAATGATTCATAAAACATAAATATCAGTTAAGCCCATGTTTAATTTCTTCACTGACACAAACGAAAAGACTATCAGTCAAAGTTCAACTTTAGGAGGGGAAGAAATAGGACAGGATAAGGAGACTGAGAGAAAAGATGTAGATGAGGAGAAAGCAGATATTGACAAAATAACCTAATGCCCACTGACATGGTTTTAAAGGATATTTATTATCCTTTTTTTGGCCACCAAAAGTCTTAAAATTGCACATATGTAGATCAGAGAAATCAAAATTTTCTCGGGGGAGCATGCCCCTGAACCGAAATACCTCACATTTAAATACACATGTCTGTGGGTGGGGCTGGGGATGATAATGTGGGCTGGTGTAGCTCAATTTTTGTCCCAGTCTTAAGCAATTTAACATAGTGATAGTATCATCATCATATCAGTGTAGATGGGCCAAAATAAAACCATCAAGTAAATAAGTGATACTTGGTGCCAGAGCGACACTCTTGGCCCAAAAAGTATTGCTATAGCTACCACGATACTCATGTTGTCCTACGGTGAGTAATTTTTCCCTGTTGAAAATGAAAAACACAAAATTTGAGGGTTCCCCCACCTGCCAAATCCCTCTTAATCCACTGTGTATAGGCTACATTAAAATGACAATGGCATGCCTTTTAAAAATAAAAAAAACAACGGGATCTCTCTCTCCTTTCTGTCGCACGTGCCCCAAGAGATCAACCAAAACACAGCGAAAAGTCTACTTGACACACAGACATAAGAAATACAGATAGATATCTATCTATATAAACCTTTATGTGTCTACTTTTATTTGACGTTACATGCATTATACATGCACTGTGGAATAAACAGCATGAGATGACAGGGAAAACACGATTTATAGTCCGGATTTATTTTTATTTTTTTTATAAAAAATCGGAGGTATATTTTTACAGACTGCTATAGAAAGAGGAGCAAATGGATCACTGCAATTCACAGAAACAACTGGACTCCAGTCAGCAAAAAGTGGATTTGCAGTTATCATTTTGTGACAATATGCTGAATTTAGGTGAAAATAATCATACCCATATATTTTGTATTGTTATATATCTTAACAACTCATCAATTATTTTTTTATCATTGCATATTCTGCATTATTGGATGTTTTTTTAATAAACACAGACCAAAAAAACAGAAAAAAACTAGGGCTGGACGATATGATGATATATAGGCTATATATAACACTGATATAAGTGATCACCTGGATTTAGATCTACCTATATTGTATTTATATAAAGCGGTCACAGGAAAATTTGCTTTATGTTTAGATCTATATTGGTTTTATTTCCCCGGTGTCGAAATCAGGCAAACATAAATGTCAGGCAACACGATTCCTGGCAGCATGTCAATATGGATCACCAACAAAACTTTAAATTGATAAAATTGTTCATTTTAGTCGCATTTTCGCAGTTTCCCAAATTAAATCCAGTCACGCAGCAGATCTTTTGCCACTCAGTCAGGTTGAGGGGGGGGTTGTCCCGCGGGAAAGTGACGTCAATGCATTCCCTCTATGCTATATCGTTATTAAACCTCTGTTATTCAGAAACTGAAACAGCACATTTATTGAACTATTCCGAGTATAATATTCTTTTCCAGCTTTCTTCGATAATTCTTCACTTAGCACTTCTCTTGCCATTTATATGTGCCTGATTTTTACGACGGGGAAATGCATTTCAATTTTTTCTTTGAACACTTTATATAAATACAAGATATTATGTAGGTCTAAATCGAGGTAATCACTTCACTGACCCAGCAATGCAAGTGAAATGCCCACTTGTAACCTCCTCGGACAAACCATGATAAATATGTCTTTAACGCTGTTTGACTTGCTTACCTACGGAGGCGTATTGCATTCACTTGAAGAAAAAAAAATCTACTCTGTTTTTCTGAATTAACGAGTTAATTTTTCATGAGAAAAAAAAATTGCTCTGTTTTTCTGAATTAATGAGTTAATTTTTCATGAGAAAAAAAAGTTTTTGCTCTGTTTTTCTGAATTAACGAGTTAATTTTTCATGAGAAAAAAAAATTGCTCTGTTTTTCTGAATTAATGAGTTAATTTTTCATGGATTTTTTTTTTTTTTGCTCTGTTTTTCTGAATTAACGAGTTAATTTTTCATGGATTTTTTTTTTTTTTTGCTCTGTTTTTCTGAATTAATGAGTTAATTTTTCATGAGAAAAAAATATTTTGCTCTGTTTTTCTGAATTAATGAGTACGGAGCCCCTCTAGTCCCACTTTGGTAAAAAAAATTAATTATAACTATCTTGTGGCCTCAAGATAGTAACTCGTGGCCTCAAGATAGTAACTCGTGGCCTCAAGATACTAACTCGTGGCCTCAAGATAGTAACTCGTGGCCTCAAGATACTAACTCGTGGCCTCAAGATAGTAACTCGTGGCCACAAGATAGTAACTCGTGGCCTCAAGATAGTAACTCGTGGCCTCAAGATAGTAACTCGTGGCCACAAGATAGTAACTCGTGGCCTCAAGATAGTAACTCGTGGCCACAAGATACTAACTCGTGGCCACAAGATAGTAACTCGTGGCCTCAAGATAGTAACTCGTGGCCTCAAGATACTAACTCGTGGCCTCAAGATAGTAACTCGTGGCCTCAAGATACTAACTCGTGGCCTCAAGATAGTAACTCGTGGCCACAAGATAGTAACTCGTGGCCTCAAGATAGTAACTCGTGGCCTCAAGATAGTAACTCGTGGCCACAAGATAGTAACTCGTGGCCTCAAGATAGTAACTCGTGGCCACAAGATACTAACTCGTGGCCACAAGATAGTAACTCGTGGCCACAAGATAGTAACTCGTGGCCACAAGATAGTAACTCGTGGCCACAAGATAGTAACTCGTGGCCACAAGATAGTAACTCGTGGCCACAAGATAGTAACTCGTGGCCACAAGATAGTAACTCGTGGCCACAAGATAGTAACTCGTGGCCTCAAGATAGTAACTCGTGGCCACAAGATAGTAACTCGTGGCCACAAGATAGTAACTCGTGGCCTCAAGATAGTAACTCGTGGCCTCAAGATAGTTATAATTAATTTTTTTTACCAAAGTGGGACTAGAGGGGCTCCGTAAATGAGTTAATTTTTCATGGATTTTTTTTTTGCTCTGTTTTTCTGAATTAACGAGTTAATTTTTCATGGATTTTTTTTTTGCTCTGTTTTTCTGAATTAACGAGTTAATTCAGAAAAAAAACAGAGCAAAAACTTTTTTCTCACGAAAAATTAACTCATTAATTCAGAAAAAAACAGAGCAAAAAATTTTTTTCTCATGAAAAAGTAACTCATTAATTCAGAAAAACAGAGAAAAACTTTTTTTCCCATGAAAAATTAACTCATTAATTCAGAAAAACAGAGCAAAAAAAATTCTCATGAAAAATTAACTCATTAATTCAGAAAAACAGAGCAAAAAATTTTTTTCTCATGAAAAAATAATTAATTCAGAAAAACAGAGAACAAATTTTTTTCTCATGAAAAATTAACTCATTCATTCAGAAAAAACAGAGTTGATTTTTTTTCTTCAAGTGAATGCAATACGCCTCCGTACTTACCAAACACAAGACAGATGTAATCCACATTGTGAACAAATGTTCCCAAACTTTCTGCTAAGAAATTAATTGTAAGCATCCAGACTGCGATAGACTTTTATCGCATCGATCTTGTACACGCAAGCAGCCGCAACACGCAATCAAACATATTCGGGCAAACGTGTACACATCAAAGTCTTAGGTAATTCCAATCATTGTTTATTTGCAGTTTTTGGAAATAACTGTTGCCCACTCATCAGTAATCACGCCTCTGGCTCCTGCTATTCTCTCATGGCCCTCAGCCTCGTCCTCCTTGTCAGTCGCCACAGTGTGCATTCAGATAAAAAAACAACAACCCAAGGACAGAAACACACACACACACACACACACATAGTGCAGATGGTAGCAATTTTTAAAAAAATCACTTTGAAATCTCCTTTAATGACAGAAATGATATGCGGAAATATATGTGAATTCCATTTCCTTTCCACAAATTAGATGAAAGACTCTGTAAAACAAAATATTACCAACAACTAACATTACTCTAAATTCTTTTGAGGCGGTGATGACAAAATCGGTTTGAGATGGTCCAGATCCAACTCCTCCCACCTTACATATACCTAAACCTTCCCATCTCCACCCCCTGATCCCTAATCCTACCCATCTCCACCCCTTAGACCTGGATCCAACTACACCCCCCTCTATCTCAAGTACTGCAATGAGGTGCCACTGACCGGTTTTTACAAATTTTGGCTTTTTTTCTTTGATATCTGTGACAGATCTCCTTCATGATGCTTAATTATATGTGCCTTTACCTGATTCAACTGTACAAACCACTTTCCACATTTATTACATCCAAATGGTTTTTCACCGGTGTGAATTCTTAAATGCTCTGCGAGATGAGATCTCGTAAAAAACCTTCTGCCACAATACGAACAGGGATGTTTTCGATCACTTTGTGGCAAAGGTATGCAGTTTTTCACGCTCTGGGGAAGCTTGATTGGCCTGTCAGATTTCCTGTGAAATTTTTCAGGTCCCTGATCAGAAAGACTTAATTTAGTAGAGTCCTGTGGGTTTGTGTCCACATTTACACTGTCTGGTTGTAGAATTATTTCCACATGGGAGATCTGTGAGTCCAGTGGTTCTACTGACCGATCTTCTGCTTGTCCTTCTGTAGGAAAAGAAATGTTATTGTAATGAAGTCTACAAAAATGAGGACAAGTTGGCAAATTACTTGCATTTTTTGGACTAAAGCTCTCATTCATGAAATCCTTTATTCTCTTTCATTTAATACCCCAGGGATTGATCACATTGTGATGGCGTCTCATCAGAAGTTCTGTTTCGTTCACACAAGATGGAGACACCAATTTTAGCATATTGCTGCCACCTAGAGGTTCACAGAGAGAGAACTGGAATTTCTTGTTTCACCGTGATATCGCCATGATAAAGATTATACCAGCGTCTCTCCATGATAAAGATGCTCAAAAAATTGCTTGGAAATCCATCCATACTACACTTATTTACATTTCAGTTAGGATGCTGCCAACTAAGGCAGCTCACTAGGTTTTCAACAAAGCCAGTTTGCACTTCACCCATTGTTGTACAGAATGCAATAGTGCATTCAAGAAGTGTTTAATGAATATGAATTGTATGTTGAAATTAAGATTAAATTAAAATCAGGCAAATGTGTGTGTGGCTTTTCAAGGTTTATGTGGACAAAATCATTAGACTAGTTAAGAACATATCTTTTAATACAAAGATGTTGTGTTTATTACATTATAAGTACTGAAACTACCTGAATACCTTTTGTATTTTAGTTTTGGAATCAACTTATTTTCAGGAGATAAGCATTAGCATTCCCATGACAGTAGTTCCTGTCTTGTTAACATAAGCAGATCTGCTGTAGTAGATCATATAATATATAGAGAGCTGCATTGGGATTGGGATCCCGCAAACCCCAAGTCCCAATGCAAATCTCGTGGGAGAGGGCAGTCTTTGCTGCGGTGGGAGTGGACAGTCAAAAAATACAGCATGGGTCCCACAGTACCACGTAACAAGAAAGAAGTCAACAAATAAAGTTCACCGTAGTTCTCTCCCTCCATAGCAAGCTAGGCCAAGTGATTCATTATTAAATTAATTTGTTAAGTACGTTTGATGTTTTTTAGTATTTAGGCTATTTACTTTTTGCAATATGTTAATTACCTAGGCTACATAAACACCAGTGATATAATTTTTTGTATGTAAATATATATATATATATATATATATATATATATATATATATAATTTGAAATTGATTCAATTAAATTGAGTGCCTGGTTAGGTTACTAGAGTTTTACTGTTATGGTTAATGGGTTTTTGTGTTGTCTCATATACAAATATATATTTTAGGCTCCACTAGTTGTGATGTTTTGTTTTAAAGTTGCAGTTCACAGCTTTTTTGAGTTAAAAATGATCCAAAATACATATTTGAGAAAATACATAACCAGCCAGTGTTCAAAACTATCTGCTTGCCTTAGCTCGATTCAAAGCGGTAAGCTTGTAATAATGTTTTTAATTCCAGTGGTACTGGTGGATTTCCACGGGAGATTCTAGCATGTGTTTGCGTCATTACATCACATCTGTTCCCATAAAGGAGGAGTCTCGGCTAGTAGGCTATATTGCGTGAGAGCATGTTGGAGGTGGAGATTTATAGCCTTTATTCACAGCACTTGATATAATTAAACTTATCAATTTGATGGCGGATCCAGAAAGGTTCAAACGACAATCACCAGTGACAACAGATTCACCCGTTGTAAAATGCTAAAGACTTCGTTCGGACTTCGGAGTGGATACAGAAAAAAAAAAAAACCGGCAACCGGACCCATGCGAAAACAAGGATACATATCGGAAGGACATTACATGTAGTCATGCAATGTTTACGTTCATTTTAACAATTTATAATCAGAACAGAGTATAATCGCACGGTTTTGTGTGATATGATAACTTAAAAGCGATTGTTAGATTTAATCAGGTTGATTAAAAGTGGATGTTTATTACTTGTTCAGATGACGTTTTCCGGTGAAAATTCTTATGTTGGTCATACTTCCAAAAAGAATAATCTGTGATTCTGAATGCCAGTATCGACTGGCACGGCAACTGACCGCCACACACTCTCCTCAAACATTGTGTTCATCCGCGTTGTGCCGTGTTGAGGGTACAACTCGCGTAAAGTTGATAATTCCGCGAATGACTGCAATTGCAGATTGCGACAAAGACGAAAAACGCCAGACTGCAGCTGAGTTTTAAGGCTTATAAAAAGCTGGCTGAATGAATTTGTCATTTGAGGTGCTAGCATTACTTTATGTTATAGTCAGATTAATTAAACACAATTTTTATCTCTGTTGTTCTGAACGTTTAGCATAACCCTAATTTTGGTGTTATTTTTTCACAATTTCTACAAGCATGTTTGCGGGTGCGGGCAGGAGTGGAAAAAAACATGTTGTGTGTGCGGGCGGTAATGGTTAGAAATTCTTGGGAGCGGGATTAAGAAAACAATCTGCACTAATATAATATAAACTGCCATTGGGTATAACAGAATTTGCACCAGAATCACTGCTATCATCACCTAAAACTATAAAACTCAAATTCTTATTGCTTATAAGTGATGTTAAATAAATAAAGGGATTGTTGACCTTTGTTTTGTTGGATAAGAAAAACTAGCAGCATCATGCCATGTGACCCACATTTGCTTTTTAACCTTTGAAAATGTGTAGAATATAATATAGTATGCAAGGAGCCAGACTGAGAACCTCGTATGGCTGGGTCTGTACTAGGGCCTAAAATATGGATGCATCAAAAGGGAAAAGTATATTACTTAAACTGTCTGGAGTTACAGGTGCTGCATAAAGCAATCAAAATATTTTAAATAATATTTCATATAATAACATTATATCATTAAAAAAAAGCAGAGTTCTCTCTAAGATATTTGTTTTGATATTTTAATTTGCAATACAGTATCTAATAAAACATTTTTAAGGATTGATGCATTATGCATTATGCATATGACAGATAGCTGCATTAAGGTGCTTTCTGACATGATTTGATCGAGAAAAACTCCTTCCACATCTTGGGCAGCTATAGCGATAATCACCTGCATGAAGTCTCTCGTGTTCTTTTAAGTTGGATTTCGTTTTAAAACGATTCCCACATGAACCACAGCAGAAAGGCCTCTCCTTTTGGTGTACTAACATGTGTTTTTGCAAATATCCATTGTTCCTGAAAGGCTTGCTGCAAATCGTGCATAATGCACTCTGACCTTTTCGCCTTGCTTTTTGTAACACCTCATCAAAGGTTTCAGGCTCAAGTTGAAGAGACGACGGTTCTTGTTCAGCTAGTTTAAGTTCAACATGACAACTGCTGCCAGAATGCACTGCAGATGAGTTCGATTCACTGGCCTGATTATCACAGAGCTCTGACTTAACTGTGATTGATGACTGTGTATCTTCATTCTTCAGCATCACCACTGGCAGAAGTGAGAGGCACTGTTCCTGCCCTGTGACTGCTTCAGAAAGAGGAGGCTCATGATACATCACACTGGCAACCTCCAACTTCACTTGTATTTCTGACGGTTCTGAACCCGTCTGACCTTGCAGACATCCATTTCTCTGAGTATCTGTGTGACATGAGGCATAAGATTAGTCGTTAAATGTAAAAACAGGGAAACAATAAACAGTAATGCTCAAGTTAATGTGAAATGCAGATCACAACCCAGTTTACTTGAGTAACCTGATGTATTTTGTATCTGTAAAGTTTTCGAAAATCAATTGGACTTCTCTTATTAAATTTACTTTAAAGAACATTAAAATGAGAAACTGATTAAAGAGTCTGTCTTTACTCACAATAAAGCAGTTTACTCACATTAAAACAATGTGATGATAGCCAATTAAAAAGGTTAACAGCATTTTAATGCTAAAACCTTCAACTAAACAGTTAAGGTACTTCAATTAATACCATTTTCATGACCAAATGCATGGTATTGCACGTCACATTAAAACATTGTAAAACCATGGCAGTTTTTGTATAACCAACGTTATTTTTCTCTATAGCAATATGACTTCAATATTGTTAACACTGGATAACTCTCTTTAAGAAAGTAATTATAGATGGAATAGAGTTCTTGTTTATTATTGTTTTATAATAGTGAATGTGGTAGTACTGACCAAGGATTGTTTCTGCACAGCTGCAGTTTCGGCTCCTCAGAGAACAGTTCTCCTGCTTTAGACGCTCTATCTCCTTCTCATATTCAATTATACTGTCTTTTACAGAGTCGAATATTTCATCGGTTACTGCCATCATGCGCTTTATCATAAATGAATAAATAGACTCTAGTCCCATTGTAGACACGTTGGTTTTTCAAGCTATTACGTATTACTCTTCTTCCCCGCAACTACTTCGGTGTGTAACGGCGATTAACACCATTGGGAACATTAGCGCCACCTTTCGAAACGGAGCAGTCGAGAACGTAAGCTGCCTGCTTTGCATTCTGTGTTGCCATTCTATATGAAGAGTTCAGATGCAAAAGCCTCTAAATGCCATTTGAAATTTTCTTCTAAAATGATCATTTGTTCATTAATTTCACTTAAATGGGAATGAAGATTACCTATGAATTGTCATTTAAGTGAAATTACTGAACTTAAATATACAAGCTTGATAAAAATTATCATTCTAGAAGAAAATTTCAAATGGCACTTAGAGGCTTTTGCATCTGAACTCTTCATATATATATATATATATATATATATATATATATATATATATATATATATATATATATATATTTTGTAAATGCTGTATTTTGCCACTGTGGTCTCTATCAAATTTGAATGCCAACAAATTCTTCCACCAGGCTGTTCCCCACCCACCAAAAACTTGACATTTTATAGCCTATAACTTTGGGATCCCTTTTCCCGACACCCTCTCAATATTTCATTTGGTGGGATATATTATGTCTGTGTACATTTATTCATAATTATATTCCCATACTTTTTTGCCTTGTTTTAATTCACCCATACTTGCAGTGCAGATTGCCAATACTATTTTAATGGATTTTCTGTCTAAACCCTGCTGCTCTATTTCTGTCAGGCAGCATTAGGCTACATGTGGCCCATGTTAATTTTTTTTTTTTTTTTTTTACTTAGAACACCCATATTTTTCCCCCTACATTCCCATAACTTTAAGTTCAGGTCATCTTAAAGGACCAACATTCAATTGCATCCTGCATTTTTTTCTATTACTGGTATTAAAAATGTAAAATAGTTCTTTAGACATTCCTTCATCCTTCCAGTCACCGCTAACATTCTTGCCTCTTAACATGTCAAATAAAATAGAAAAAACTAGCCTAACATTTTTAATTTATTCATTGTTTACAAATGGCAAAATATACAGGCTGTCTTTTTATTGTAAACAAGTATGTGGACTGGCACTGACATTTATTATTAATCCACATGATTATGAAAACTCATCTTTATTTACACAATTTAAAGGAATACATGACAGCTGGAACAGCAAAATGTAAGACAACCTCATGCACAGATGCACTACTTCCTAAACTTAAGCCAGCTCCAATTGGCCGTTTCTTAATATGCCTTCTTGTCTGTACTTGTGTTCTTGTGGACTTGTGGAACGTCATCAGTCGCGGCCCAATTACTTTCCCAATACACAAGTTTGCATGGGGGGGGTAACATTACTATTGCGCAATACCAGCAAGAACACATCGTCTCAAACTGTCAGCAGCGTTCTGTGTGCTCGTCACCTCGTGAGTTCGTTCTTCCAAGAACAACTAGCAAGAGCTTTCTTCCCAAGAACACAAGTCTGTTCTTTGCATTCTTGGTTTTGAGAAATGGCCCTTGTTTCCTATCTGCCATTATTGGCCAAACTTGATTAATTCAGGTGTGTCTGATTATTGTTGCCATGACTACTGAGGTCAGGCACACCTGGATTAATCAATTTGGCCAATAATGACAGAGAGGAAACAAGGAGCTGGCTTAAGTTCAGGAAGTAGTGCATCTGTGCATAAGGTCAATTGTGTGATTGTAGAGATGGCAAAAGAAAACTTTTTTTTTTTTATAAAAGTTTAACTTTTATTAACAGATAAGATATTAACAAATCTAGCGTTAATTGGATCTCAAACAGTTTCATTAAGAGTAGTTATATATTCCACCACATGCAAAAACAACGTGGTTGAAAGATACTTTGCGACAGTGGGTTTTCGGAAACAGTCGTGACTAGCAAGTTGATTTATCCAACGATGCATCGTACTATGGTAGTGAAACAGTGAACTACGTCGTTGTATGGGAAATGCACCCCTGATTTTATTACAAATATCTTCATTTGTGTTCTGGAGATGAATACAATTAATGACAGAATTAAAATTTTGGGGTGAACTGTCCCTTTAAGTAAGAAAAGGCACCGTTTTCTTCCCACTTAAGCACTGGGTCAAAGGCAACAATACAATGTTACAGGTAAATCAGTTTTTTGACGATTCCATGATTTCCTATATATTTTTGTAGATTTTTTTTGTTTTTCCACTTTTTGATGTGTACCTATTAAATAAGACAGTTCATCTTACAACAGCACAGCTAGGAAAATATGCCCTCAACATTCTCTTATAAAATGGAAAATATATGTTGGTTTACCTTAAAAAAGAAAGTATGGTTGCCTTTTTACAATTTACACTTTTGAGGTTATTGAAATTAAAGATTTAAGAGTTAATACAATACAATAAATTGTCTTATTAAACAGAAACTCAAAATATTACGTTATCTGAAGCATATTAATTATTTAAGTTGATTTAAAAAAAGAACAAAAGTTATGTAAAGAAATCATTTTTACAGTGCTGAATGCTTGCATGCAATGCTTGCAGAATATTTGCCATTTTTCTTGAAATTACAAAATAAACAATGCGATCAATCACACAATACTATTTCAGGCATACAAAATCCATCGTGGAAAGCAATCGGCTAATTATAATACCAATCCCAAACAAATTGACCAGTTTACCCCACCTATGTATTTATTTATTTGAAACAAGTAGCCCTTCTGTTCAAAATAACCAGTATTGTATAAGAATGTAAACTTCCTGAGGCTTGATTCACAAAAATCTTCTTAAGAAAGAACTTTTTAAAAGTCACCATGCATGAAATCAAAATAGACGATTCTTAATTTATGCTATTTTCTTACATTCCGCTATTGTTTATGAATCATTTATCCGTGCACATCAATATTTTTTAAATATTTAAATATTTAAAATTTCTCTCTCTTGCAACGACAATTGTTTGATATTGTGTTTACTGGCGCGAGCACATGACAACCTGTCACTCACATGAGATCACAGCAATAGCAACAACAAACGTCCAATCAATCCATTCAAGTCCCGATCAACATTTGATCTTGTTCGAGAATCTTGAAGATGTTTAACCTGGAAATATGTCCCAATGACATTTTAATCATGACCACCTTGACTGGAGGCACTCAACATTACAGTGTTGAATGCGATGCATATTTTAATGAATAAATTAACATAACATTTTTGTTCAAGATTCTTTTCAAGTATTTATTTTTTCTAAGAATCTCAAGAAGAAAGATTGGGAATTCAAAATATTCTTAAGTTTTTTTTTTGTTTTTTTTTTGTTACTGAAGAAAAGAAAATAACAAGAAAATAGCAATTACTAATAATTGTATTCTTAGAGAATGTTTTGTGAATCCAGCCCCAGATCTCTAGACTATCTAGTCCCATTCTTCAATTCTTCATCACTTCTGTTTTTGACCTCATCCCTGGGTTACAGATAGAAGCCAGATGTTTAAATGCTGGTCCAAGATCAGAGAACACCTCAGGATCAAACTCATTACTGGGCAGGTCTATGGGGTCAAGGTCTGCAAAGTTTTCAGAGTTGTCATCATAGGCGTAAAGCTCAGGCTCGTAATCAAGCAACTCATTTTCAAGGGACTGTATTGAATGCAGCCTCTGAAAGTTTAGGAACAAATTTGATCAATAAATGAATGAATGAATGAATGAATCAGTGTTGAATTGATCGCTTCCTTGTCTGTAGAATACTGAAGCTGTATCGGCTACTTTGGAACTTACAGTACCTGAAAAAGCAAGCTTTGAAGAGTCGATCGGCTGATGAAATAGGCACTCTGTCCTCTATGTGAGCTCCTCCTGATAAATGTTGAACCCTAAGGGGTGTAAGGAAAGCCCTGTATATTACTGATTTTAAGATTTCACAAGAGAACCATTTTCCTGAACAATAACAGGTTTAGATGTGTTACAATGATTTCAGTTTACCTGGTAGCGGTTTTCACTCTGTATTTGTTTCCACATCTGTTTCTGAGGTACAGAAGACAATACAGTAAATATTGAACTTCCACTTTTACTTTTGAAAAGATCATTATATGAATTACTTTAAAATTAGTCCTTTTTAAAACGAACACTGCTGTATTACCTCAATAGAATAGTGTGATCTGTCTCTAGACCAACTCTCATCCACTTGAACTGGGAGACTTTGAGTGGCTATAACGTTGCTAGATATCTGTGGCCAAGAAATAAAAATAAAATAAAAAATGAATACTATGTAGTATAAAGAAGGACAGTGGCTATATGAGCTTAGTGTTTCCAAGACCTCATTATGCAACAAATAGAAATGTTTATACCCGCTGAATGTCAGAAATCTGTTGAACCCTATTACCGACAAGAGTTGCTTCCTTTGACTGACTAACAGGTGTTTTCTTCAGTAGAATTGTCGGTACCTGTATGAATGTAAATAATAGATGAACAGTCATTTGTTATCTTAGAGAAATTGACTTAGGAACAAAATACAAATAAAAAAAAAGGAAAGCTTCATTTAGCTTTTCATAAGAGATCTTAATGTCAGATATTACCATACAATCAGTGCCAGGTTTCTCAATGTTAGAAGGCAGTAGGGCATCTTCTAAGACATTGTCTACCTCGACTATGGACTTCACAGTCCCACAAGAGCAAGTGAGGGACAGCAATAGGCATGCTAATAGGAAAAATGGCTTTTAGATTCAACATTTAACTTTCTTACAAACAACATCAAATATTACAAATCTTAGTGCACTCCCACAAGTACTACCAAATCATTGCTTTGCCAGACGTTAAAAGGCTGTTAAAAAGTTCTTCAATATGTCCTGCCCCAATAATAATTGGACAACACAGGCTAATAATTGTGTTTCTTCATTACTTTTATGGGATATTTAACAGAATCCAGTGCTTACCCAAAATCATCAGCGCAGCAAAGATGGTAATTCCCATCATACCACTTCCTACTTTTTGCTGTGTGTTGCGCTGCAGCAGACAGTTTGGCGAGACAGCACAATCACATGCAGCAACAGAGAGATTCTGGAGGACAAACTTGCCCTGCTTATCAGAGATTTTCACAATCAGCATGTACAGACTGGCATGAACGCTTTTATCCTTCACTAAATGCACTGTGTAACCTAAAAGACAAAGTAAACAAAAGACAAAAGGTGATGATTAAGGGATTTGCTTAGTAAAAGACTAACCAAATGTTGAGAACACTAAGTTGGAAAGATTTTATTTACCATTGCTGGGGTCAAATCTCCATTCACCCTTATGATCTCCTATTATTTCAAAACTGAATGGTCCGCTGTATGGATCTCCATCAATGTCATAGGCTGTGATCTCTGTACTTGACACTTCATCAGACTGACAGACAGAAACCATGTTCTCCTTTAACAAGGGGAAATTATCGTTCTTGTCTTCGATGTAGATTTGAATTGTAGCAGTGCTTGTCATTGGAGGTTGGTCATCTGGTGCGGAAAATTAGTATCCAAAGAGGAAAACCATAAATAAATGAGTTGATATTAACAGTTTTAGTAAACTATGTAGGTGCTGTCTGTGCATTTGGGCACTATATGATAGGGTTCAGTGTTAATAAGACCAGCTGTGTGGAAAATAGATGGAGGTTTTCAGTTTTTTGCAAGCCAAATACAAAACATATTTTATTACCTGTCTCTGTCACAAGAACAGTGACTGTATAAGTCCCATTTGTCACATGACTTGACTCTCTGTCCAATGTCTCTTTTACAAAGATTTCCCCGGTTGTTTTGTCTACTCTGAACCAACCTGCAGGATCTTGTTCAATAGAATACCTGATGGGAGGAAACAATAATTTGAACAAGCATATAGCTGGATCCCCCAGAGTGGCATCAAAAGGTTTTTGGACACTTTTAGACAGTTAGTCAATATGTATCTCTGTCATTATATTAGATGGAAAATATAATTTTTATTTTTAATGACTTTTCAAGGGTTAGTTCACCCCGAAATGAAAATTCTGTCAGTATTTACTCACCCTCATGTTGTTCCAACCCCGTAAAACCTTCGTTCATCTTCGGAACACAAATTAAGATATTTTTGATGAAATCTGAGAGCTGGATCACTCCTGCATACAAGTCCATAGGCTTCTTGAGGGATTGAAACTTGCTGGCCTCTAAAAGTTATTAAAGACATCGTTAAAATAGTCCAAGTGACTTCAGTGGCTCAATCTTAAGTTCATCAAACGACGATAAAACTTTTTGTGCGCAATAAACAACCAAAATAACGCCTTTATTTCAACTATTAATTTACTTCTCTCTCTGCCTCGAGTCAGGTTACTAGTGTAACAGCATAAGCTTCTGTTGTTGTACGTCACACACATCACACACATGACCAGTTTCGGCCAATAGTGAGCCTACGTGTGACGTAGCTCTACTCTATCACACTACGTTAACTGACTAGAGGCTCATAGAGAAGGAAATGAATAGTTGAAATAAAGTCGTTATTTTTGTTTCTTTTTGCGCAAAAAAAGTATTCTCGTTGCTTGATAAAGTTAAGATTGAGCCACTCTAGTCACTTGGACTATTTTAACGATGTATTTAATAACTTTTTGAGGACGGCAAGTTTCAATTCCTCAAGAAGCCGATGGACTAGTATGCAGGAGTGATCTTAATATCTTAAATATCTTAAATTGTGTTCCGAAGATGAACGAAGGTCTTACGGGGTTGGAACAACATGAGGGTGAGTAAATACTGACAGAATTTTCATTTTTGGGTGAACTAACCCTTTAAGCAACTGGTGTCAATGTGATTTTAAGAGAGGAACTGACTTCAGACACTAAAATGTCAAACATGTTTAGTTCAATACATTAATACCTATATATATATTGTTTTATAGTTTCAAACCTAACAAACTTCTTTGTACTATTTTTCTTTTAAATAAATACCATGGTTTGATACTTTGAATAAATACCATGGTTTGATAATAACTTTGTAATAGACTGCAACAACATCTACACATTTTTAGCTGTGGCTTTAGTGTCCAGATGGAGTTAAATGGTTCTAATGAAATTGAACACATGAGAAACATACTCTAGTTTGTGAGGACGTCCAGTGTCAGGGTCGACTGCTGTTACTCTGTCCACAAAAGCTCCAATAACACAATTTTCTTCCATAACTATTTTCCGTTTTGGATCTGGGAAGTACGGAGGGTCATTTACATCTTCCACTGTTATGGTAATATTAACAGAGGATGGTTTTGATGGATTTGAGATGACAGTCCAGAGGCCATCTATAGGTTTAGCCTTCACCTCACAGGAGAAATAAGGCTCTTCATTCTCTACAGAGATGGTGAGTTTATGTTCTGTTTGTTCTTCAAAGTCTAGTGGCTGCATGCAGAGAATTAAAATAAATAAATAGTGTACATATTATCAACATAGCAGGTATGTGCTTGTTAAATGCTAAGAAATAAACTTGTCAAGACTGCATCAAAATAATGTAACGTATTTTGATTTATGAATATTTCCATTTTCAAAATAAATAGGCCTACATCTCAAAAGCAACACTAAAAGGCTTAACCCTAAACTTCTAAAATGAATAGTGTTATTAAGATAAATCATTTTGCATTTATATTTTATTCATTTATAAATACACAATATGAAATATGAATATGAATATATGTATATATATATATTTATTTATTTATTTGTGAGGATGAGATCGTGAACACTAGTGTAAGCATACCTTAATCACTGTGAGGATTCCATCATTGGTGTTTGGATCAGTGTGAATGGAGAAGTAACCACCTTTGTCCCCTTGTATGGAGTATCTGACCCTCCATGCAGCAGTGAGACGCGTGTCAATGTCAGTTGTGTGTATTTTGAGAGGGGAGGTACCTTTTGTCCTCTCCATTACATTAACTGAACCCTGAATGAGTTTAAAATAAATAAGTGAATAAATAAAAATAAAAAATTCCTCAATTTTTTGAGTCCAATGTTTACTGCCATTGTACAGACAATAAATAATTTGTGTCCAGCAGAAGAAGAAAGATTTTTTTTTGAACAGGGTGAGGGTTATTTTTTTGACTGTACTCTTTGCTTTTAAACTATTTGTAACTATACCGTATGGCATATGCAGTTATTTGAAATATTTGATATTGGACAGATTATCACTAACCGTTTGCCCTGTGATAACTGGTATATGGTTGTTGCCATCCAGAAGATTGAGAATTATGGTTGCTGTGCTTGACAACTTTACAACTTCTCCACGGTCCTTTGCTTCAACTGTTATAGTGTATTTACTAGCCACCTGAAAGATAAAACCAGTTATGGAGAGTGGTGCAGTTATGATATCACTTTGTAGGACAAAACGCAGAAGGGAGTTAGCATTTTAGCACTTAGGTTGCTAACAAGTGGCTAAATGGTACAACAGAGGCTGTCGGGGACATTAAACATCATCATGCTGAACAGATCAGTTCACATTTATACAGCCTCATTATGTTTATAATTGTGCACTAATAAACTATTCTAACTCAAACTTTCTGGACAAATGTTTTTAGGTAAAAACTGAAAGAGTTGTCGAAAGCTTATGGTCACGTTGAATTTGTAGGACCATGGTCTGTCGACTGTATTTCATTAAAGTTGTTCATCTGTGAAAATTATTGCGATATCATAAACTTTTATTGATAACAGATCTTGTTTTTAGCGATAATCCAAAATCTTATGGGGAAATCCTATTCGTTTTTTGTAGAGGGAACCAATGTGATGCTAACTGCCCTACCCTATCTCACGACCAATTCGTACGAATTCGTACGAATGATTCAAAAGTGGCTAATTCGTACTAATTCATACGACCTTACTCGTACAAATTTGTACGATTTGTCTAAACCCACGTGACGGTTATGTTTAGGGGCGGGGTCAGGGGTAGGTCATTCGTACGAATTCATACGAATTGGCTAATTCGTAAAATATGTACGATTTAGCTAAATCGTACTAATTCGTACGAGTGAGGTCGTACAAATTGTTACGAATTAGCCACCTCGTAAAATTCGTACGAATTCCCGTGAGATCGGGTTGAACTGCTGGTTGGCCTAGTGGCGTAATCCCAGCACCCTTTAGTCTTATACACATACTCAAAAAGTTCACACACGCTAACTTTAAATCACCTGATAAATGTCAAGATATTTTAAAGACATGTTTCCACATGTTGCGTTAACACCGTGACTGGACTGTGATGCCTGTTAGTTTGTCAGGCACTAACATGATGGCTCATGTCTTGTTTCAGCAATATTCAAATGTTAGCCTGACACAAGTTTTACAGGCATGCAAATGCCATTGGCCATAGTATGATATGGTCTGAATGCACTGTGCAAATAAATAACAAGAAAGAAATAATATATAGATTGAGTAATCATCCATGTACTTGCAAAGTATGCCTTCTTTGTGCTTTTTACCTCATAATCAAGGCATCCTTTAAACGATATTGCACCACTGTCTTGGATATAGAACTCCGTATCTTTAGTGGCTGGAGTGACGGAAATGATCTTGTAATCAATGGTGGAATTCAGGCTTCCTGGTGCGTCCTTATCAATTGCTAATACACCAACAACAAAACTACCTGAAAACAGATAATATAAAGAAAATTACTTAATTCCATTGTTTATGGAATAGATCTCCTGAAAATGAAAATGTTATTACAACTTGTTTCATCCAAACAATAACAATTAAAATGGACTTACACTCTAAAAAATAAAGGTGCCAGGAAGAACCAAAAAGGGGGTTTCGCAGTGATGCCATAGAAGAACCTTTTTTGGTTCCCCAAAGAACCTTTCACTGAAAGGTTCCTTGAAGAACCTATTTTTTTCTTAGTGCCACAAAGAACCTTTTTCAGTACTGCAAAGAACCCTTTCTTAAAGGTTCTTTAAAGAACCTATAACCAGATCAATCAATCTGATCAACACTTTGAGAGTTCAAAATGAACACTGTTAGACCTTACCAGGTTTTTTTACAGTAAAATACTGGCAACACTGTTGCCAGTTATTTACTGTAGAAATGCACGAGTTAACTAAAAAAAATACAACTTATTAGTTTTAGTGCATTTTTACAGTAAATAACTGGCAACAGTATTGCCAGTTATTTACTGTAAAAATGGACTAAAACTCGAGTAAACTAACTTCACTTGCCGAAACCAACTTAAAAGAATCAACTAAATGTATTATGCATTAATAATGTGAGCAAGGTATTATTGTGAACTTATTTAATTAGAAACAACAAAAACGAACTTTTGTAAATAAAGATATTTCCACCGGATTCTGCGACTAACACAGACCGTGCCTTTTAAATAAAGCAACATGCAGCGTATCATCAATGTTTGTATATCTTCTCCTGGACTGAAGCTCAGGCTCTACTTTTCAGCACAACGGTGACCCAAAAAACAAGATTTTACAGTAAACTACTGGCAACAGTGTTGCCAGTATAAACCTGTTTTATAACTTATAGTTTATTACTGGTAGAATACATTTTGTGGGAGTGTCTTTTTATCTTACACTGTTAACCCGTTCTACCCCACAGGAAAATCCACACTACAAAGAGTAAAAGTAACATTGATGCAGTGTTGCAGTGAGATAATTAAGGGAATATGTAAGAGATTGTTGAGCATGAACACCTGCTGTTAACAAGCAGAATCACTGAAGGAAAGAGGAACAAGAACAGAAAATAGAGAAACACAAGAACTACAACTGACTTCAGCCACTACACATTATTACACTTATTATTAACCATGGCTTTATTTCTGTCATACATCTATAGAAGATGTTGTTGAGATGTTTAATTGAAAATGTTTGGTTTGAAGTTACCATCATAGAGATCAGTGTTTGCTTTAGTTGGTATGCTGATGCTGTAACATGAGATTTTCTTTTGACGCTGTGAGCTGTTTTTTGCAAGTCACACTTGTGCAGACACACAGTTTAGTAAGGATTTATACTGTCTGCTCATTTACAAAATAATTCATTCTTACTAGGGCTGGGCGATATATCGCACGATATTGTTATGCGCATCTAATCAGTAAAGCCGGTTCCTTGAATAGTAGTAAATCACCTTCACCTGCTTTCAAATGGACGATATGAGTGTTAAATTAACCCTCAAGAGTGTTAAAGTTCATGAGATAATTAAGTGATTAATTTAGTGATGATTGAGCATTATTGAAGACACCTGATGATCACAAGCAGAATCGCTGAAGGACAAAATCACAAATTGTAAGTCACCGTTATGGAGATCAGTGTTTGCTTTAGTTGGGCTCTTGACACTTTTACTTTCACTTTAAATTTTGTTTGTCTGCTGCTATTGATTTATAGCAGTCAATTAAGACATCAGTGATCTGATAGTGTTGATTTAGTTATGACACAATCATGCTTGATCTAAAAAATGAATTCTATTCAGGTGATTTGTTTTAATTTGTTAGCAACAGTTTTGTGGTTGTACTGCATATCTGTATTTTTCTTATAACTTAAATTTTTTTATATATATTCTGATCAAATCACTCTCATCTTCATTTAGGAACATAGATATCAATAATCAGCCTGTGTATCTCAATTGTGGTGACAAAATTAATCCTTGTTGCCACCAATCACAACTCATTAATGGCTCCCATCATGCATTGCGGTTTGAATAAATTACGATCTGAATTGATGTAATTTACTTTTCCTACTTGATTATTCTACTCATCACCGTTGTTGAGAAGCATTGACTGAATCTTGAGGTCAGCCCTAATTCTTACGCATTCAGAGTTTAATCCTCAACTAAAAGTGTTACATTACCACCACCGTGAAACCACAGCAATTAAGCAGTGTTACAGTCTTGTAGAAACACCAAGATATCAAAATTTAGCACATTAATCTCAACAATGGTGGCAATTTTTTTTATTCATGCAGCAGTGCATGCTGGGAGTTTTATACAATCCTGGAACCCAGCATGCACTGCTGCATGAAACTTTTGAATGTTACCGTTGTTGAGATGAATATTATAATTGTTGATGTCTGTGTGTGTCTGACTTAAGCAGGATATTATTTAAATGTTTTATATGATTACAATATTAGTTAGAAGACATGATTAACCAACATATTGATTTCATGCTGTAGATTCACAGATTTGATTTATAATAAGAACTTAATGTAAGTTTCATGTTAAATACCCATATATTCACATAGTATAAACAGGAAAGATCTGAAAATCAGACATATCCAGAATGATTATGATATTATCGCAAAAGCCAATAACACCAGATCAACTTCCTCTTGACTTTTTCTAGCTACAACAAATGTGTTTTAAAACTCACTGTTACAGCAGTCAGAGAAAGATAAATGTAACAGGTCCAGGGATAAGAGACCTACTAAAGCAAATACTGATCTCCATTATGGTGACAAAAAACTTTATTATTAATTAAATCTCTGTTGATTCTCAACAAGAACTTTTATACATGAATGAAATAAATAATGTTAAACTGGTTTGTAAACAGTTTTCACACTCTGTGTTGCTGGAAGTCAGTTGTAGATCTTGTGTTTCTCTTTTTCAGTTCTTGTTTCTCTGTCCTTCAGTGATTCTGCTTATCAGGTGTTCATCAGTGTCTCAATTCACTCACTTCTTTTCATTCAAGTGGACTATATTAGTGAACTAATGCATAGCTGTCAACATTGAACATTGAAAATAAGGGAGTTTTCCCGGAATCCATCCCCAAAATAAGGGATTTTTTTTGCACGATTCTAACCCACAAACTTTAAAAATAAAGCACTAATCCTTAAAAGTCTAAAGAGTTCATAACTAACGTAAGCCATGTGTGAGAGAGAAAGAGACAGTGTCATTTAAAGAAAAAAAAAATCTACATTTGGATTAGCGGTGTGTTGCTCTTGCATTTGGACAACAATTTCTACTGTTAGCCTATCACACATCTTCTAAAATCCGCAAAATAGGGAAGTGGGCTGTCTGTTTACTTCAATTACATTTACACATTTTGTGTAGCTTTAAAGAGCCTATTTAGCCTGATGGTGGACCATCACTCAGAAGACACACTATGCTATCTTTATATCCTCCTGAGGCCCAGAACGGTTTTTTTTCTAGTTTTTTTTCTTCTTCATGTAATCACATTGTTAAGAGCATAAGAAACAAATGGAAAAAAATAAAATATATTTTATTCATATATTTGAAAATCGATTTATAATAATTATTATTTGTTTAAATTACATTGATATCTGAATTTATGTAAAAACCTAGACTTTCAAACATCAAAATGTAATTTATTAATATGTATTCGAGTACAAAATGACATACAGCTAGTCTAAACATGTAGTTTCCTATTTTTTATTTATTTTTTTGCCTGGAAACGCAAAGAAATTCCAGGCAAAAAACACGCTTGCCTGTCGCGTGAAAAATAGGCGTCAGTTCTATTTCTAGCATGCACGCGTTTTCTGGAGACGCGCGTGTCACGCAGGCAGCGTGCAAGCTCTAATCTGTTAACATGGGAGCCGAAATAAAAACGTACACGCCACGCAGCCAGTGTGTCTCCGGTCAGTGCGCGCGGCACCGCATCCGAGGATAAACGACTTCAAGCCGAATCTGTCTGAGCTCGTACGTCTCACACAAAAATACGGGATATTTTACGGGAAAATACTAAAACGGGAAGACAGCGGGAAAAGAGCTAAAATACGTGAGAAACCCGGAAAAAAACGGGAGGGTTGACAGCTATGCTAATGTAGGGAATAGTGAATAGGTGTGATTAGGAACACAGTCTCTGAGTGTTGACTTTGAGAGCTGTTAATTCACAGTATATTCCTGTAGGCTAGATTTGTTTTCTACGGTATATTACTGTTTTAATGGAAAATGGTATGATAGTGTCAGAATTTGGCCTGTTGCCAGTATTTTACTGTAAAAAAACCTGGTAAGGTCTAACAGTGAAGAGCTCCTGGCTATTCGGTGTACAAACAAAGAAAAAGTCTGTGTATAGAAAAAATCTGTGCACTGACTTGTTGGCCTACCTGAACTGTAATGGGGACTCGAACCCATTTTAAATTGTCTCAGTCTTAATACTATACTAATTATTATTATTATTATTTGTGTTAGTGATAGCCCTATATTGTAAAAAAAAAAAAAAAAAAAAAATGCGCCGAAAAATTTAATTAGATTTGTCCAAATTTCTATATGCACGTGAGCATGTAATGATTTATTGTATTTCGACGGAAACTGCAGTCAAGCTTTTATTTAGGCGGAAAAACAAGTTTACAAACTCATTTCATTCAGATCTAGTAAAAAAAAAAATGCTGTAATCATAAACTATGCAAAATGTGAAAATACGTTGCCATAAATAAATGTGGGAAACACAAATTTACTCCAACAATATGAGGTCACATGAGATTGTGAAGAACCATTTTATAATCTGAAGTACCTCTTGGTGCTACAAATAACCTTTAGTGCAATGGAAAGGTTCCTTGGATGTTAAAGGTTCTTCATGGAACCATATGACCCAACAAAGCACCTTTGAAGAACCTTTATTTTTACGAGTGTATCACACTTCAAAAATCATGCAAAAGAACTTTGTGTTCATGTAGTTTAAACCATAGAGAATGGTGCAACATGGATTTGATTTGAATACAGTGATACAAACAACTGCAAGTTTCACAAGTGTAAGTTTACGGTGATATACATTTATAAGCTGTAATCTAGATCACTGAATAAGTCATAGGAACTTGAGAACCAAAGTAGAATGTATATGCAGAAATGTGGATCAAGCGATTCATTGAAAATATGTGACTCAAAAGAAACATTTGTTCACAAATTGAACCTCCTTACTTCTCTTAGGGTGGATGTCAAGATTTTCGATGAACAACAACTTAAAGCTTGTGTGGCATGAACATTTTTAAAATACAGCAAAGACTACCTTCAGCATTGTTAGTTACAGCATTGACTAAAGCTGACAGATATATCTTTTGACATTAAAAATGTATTAGTAAATGTTGAAATTAGCAATAACTACGAATAATGAAGAAATCTTATTTTAAAGTGTTTTCTTTAAAAATCTTTTAAGATTTAAGATAAATATGTTTAATAGCTTATACATAAGAAACTATTTATAAAACATTGCAAATACTGTGTTTTTTAAAGTATAATTATTAGTTTTATATTAATTATTAGTTTCTTTAAAGTGTAATCGCTAGTATTTGCATATTACAATTTATTTATTTTTAAAATATATTTTTAAATTTCAAATTTTTTACCTTTTTTTGTCTCAGATCTATATGCAGGCTTAAAATATGAAAATTAATGTATTTATTTTCTTTAACAATTCTAATAATATAGATAGAGTAAATAAACTTCAATAATCATTGTGTGCAATTTATATCGAACATTCTAACTCATGTAATTATTTTCTCTTAGTATATCTTCTGACTAAAAGTCAAGACCAGACATGTCCTGGCTTAGTTGAAAAAATTAAGGTGCAGTAAATCAAACCAAAAATACTCATGATTACAGTTGATGAAAATGCTATAAAGGTTAAGCAATGATACTGACCTTGTTTTACTGCTTCATTTATAGTGACATCATAAACTTTCCTCGGGAATTCTGGTGGGTTGTCATTGATGTCCAGTATGTTGACCTCCATGCCTAGTTGTGTGTCTATGGCCAAGTTGGACTGATTTCTTGCTTGAAAGGTCAGCTTTGAAATAGTAGTGAAATTAGTTTTAAACCTTCTATATGGCTTTCATATACCATCTGATAAAATTGAAATAAATAAATCGGACTCCTCTTACTATCAGAACACGGTACTGCTCAAAGTCAACTTTACGGTGGACTTTAATGACTCCTGTTTTCGAATCAATAGACAGGACCCCCTTTGGATCTTCATCCACACCTTTGCCTTTAAGCTGGAACTCCACTAAATAGCTACGGTCCAGTTTAATCTAGAATTTGAGAAAAGGAATTTTCTTAGGAAGACAAGTTTTATAACATTATGTTTCTGGCAAAAGGATAACTATGCCTTTTAACATAATTAATACAGAATTTATTAAAGCATTTTCATTTAACTTGGGGCTAAATGTCTTAAATATTTACTTGCAATTTTATTCCTTCATTTAGTAAAATTTGAATTGAGGTAGCAAAGTGAAATAGAAACATATTCTAAGAAATTCATGTCATTTTTAACAATACATGTAATGTTTCAGTGTGAATTACCTAACATAACTTGCTATTAACGTGCTATTTTTTATTCAAGAAGGTTCATTCATTAACTTTCTCAGAGTGAATGCGCCTGTCGGCTATGTGAGTTTGTGCACTCTGCAGTGAACATGTACATGTTATGACCGCTCTTACATGTGCTTCATGCTGCCGAAAATTAGCCAATTTCGTAATATAGGCTAAAATAAAAATGAGGTCCCAATTTGACTCTTTTGCTTCTCTGTTAAATTTTAAATTCAGCAAAAAGTCTCGTCACACATAATCATGAGCAATCATTTTATATTATCTCGTAATAATATTTCCAATTTCGAAATACCAATTTCGTAATATAGGCTAAAATAAAAATGAGGTCCCAATTTGACTCTTTTGCTTCTCTGTTAAATTTTAAATTCAGCAAAAAGTCTCGTCACACATAATCATGAGCAATCATTTTATATTATCGATCATTGGTGTCACAAATTCGGATAACTTGTTTGTGCAAATCCCTATTAGGCTAAATAGTTATGTTGTAATAATTAACTGCAACAATTCATTTACAATCCAGTAAATTCAAAAACAATCCAGTAAATTCATGACATATCTTACAAATTTAAAACCTAACTGCAATTCAATTCAATTCACATTTATTTATATAGACCTCATCACAATACATATCGTTTCGAAGCAGCTTTACAGAAAATACATGAAAGAACTTATTTATGATGATTTCTTTTCAAGAATTTGAATTTTGTCTTCAGATCAATCTTACTGTAACTTTGTCTGGACCCTGCAACCAAAAGGCTATACCATCCCAAATCTAAATGTTTTGTATTATTTTATGATTTAAAATTCACAGTATTATTTGCTAGCATTGATGCTTACCTGCCCCAATTCATAAGGGAAAGGCCCCGGGTGTTCCTCCACAATGTTAAAGGAGTCTATAATCCATGATCTTTTATGGCGTCTGAGAGGCTCTGTGCTACACAAACAGATCATTCCCTTTCAACAGAAACAGTGTGTGTTATATATACAGTATGACTTTAAACACGTTTTATGCATTGGAAAAAAAACAAACAAACTTGATCAAGAGCAGATCATATGGTCAAATCAGAAGAAGAAATAAGAATGTAATATGCAGTGGAATATAGTATGCCATTAGTTATAAGATGGGGGTAGTGTATGGGGTCATATCCCCAAAACAATCTATCCACTAAACCAAAAGGTAAGAGAATTTGTTTCTCAAAAGTAGTCCATTAGATGAAGTTATTATGATGCCACCGCTTTGTTTTACCATTCAAAATGCCTTTCAATCATTAACAATCTGATAATTTCTGTCATAAAGGCATCATTTTTTAATTTCAAAATTTGTATTTATTTTTGGCGTATGTTTTGAAACTCCTTGAGCTTGTACGGTATATGTTTACATGAGAATATTCAAAGTTGTAAAACAGGTTTGGGAAAGCCTATACTTGACTCTCTTTTGTTGCTGTTTTTCTCAACTGACCCCCAGAAAGAAAAAAATCACCTTGATAGTGGCTCATGTTTCAGGAATACTCATATAAAAGCACAGACTTTCATAAAATGTCTAATAATCATCATATCACCTGCACAGATTATTCATTACGATCAAGACTAAAAGGGTCCCAACAATCAGAATATTTAAAAAACACTGAAAGAAAAACACAGATGGAAAAGTATTCATGAGGTATACATGAATCAATGGTTTTGATTAAATTTACAGTTTTATTTATTTATTTGCCATTAGGTTAGACCAATATAAGTAATTTAAGGGTCAGTTGAGGAAGAAAATAAAAACTCCTTATGGTAACAAAAGCACTTTAGCATTTACTATTTATTTCCTTTGCTAAACAATGTAAAATAAATAAACTATTTCAATTTTCAAGCAAGCCCTAGAACGAGATTTGATTGAAAGATCTTGCTCAATCTTGAATTAAGCTATTGTATAACTGACAGAAAGACAAAGTTTACTTACCACAAGCACCAAATAGCTGATCATTGTAGCCATCAGTTCATAATTTGAGGCAGATTGAAGTAACACTGTATCTTATGAACTTGTACGCTCAGACCTGCTTCTGCTTTGAACTGAGAGCGCAATCATTCCTGCGTAGAGCAGAAGAGCGCAGGTAACTACACCCTGGGGCAGTGTTAGTTATCAGTATGCACTGCAGTGTCACATGTAGACATTATAGAGGGAGAGAGTTATGAATGAATCTATAGGGGGGAGAGAGAGAGAGAGAGAGAGAGAGAGAGAGAGAGACTTTGACTTTACAAGTCTTTATTAAAACATGTCCTAAAACACTAAAGAACAATGTATTTCACCCATGTAGACATACTGCTACAATCAGCAAATACGAAGAGAGAAAAAAAAATAATAATAAAAATGAAAATAAAATAGAAAAAAAAATCTTAAAAATGACCATTAGACGTCACCAATAAACACTATAGTTTCATCTTCACATAATGACAATGAAGCACCATTCACACACCATTTAGACTCAAATTCAAGTAAGTTTTTGGTGATTTGATAATATTTATGTTCCAGTCTGATTCTTGATTCAACCAAGGCAGTGAACATCTTCAGCACGCTCATATCTCTCCCCTCAGCAGCCATTCTGCAAGTCTTCCAAATGGCTAATTTAGCTTGACCAACTGCGAAATTTGCCAAAGTA
The DNA here is from genome assembly GCF_016745375.1 of Pimephales promelas. The sequence goes on along the minus strand of NW_024121677.1, from coordinate 4,088,399 downwards.
CACTGTTCTCTGTGTGTTTTTGAATACTTGCATCCATAAATAAAAAATGTCTTGTTAAAACAAAACCCTAGGCTTCCAAGTATTCTTTTCAGTAAGGTGAAGAGCCTAGGAGAGAGAGAAAACATTTTTAATAATTTGCTTTCCAGTACACATATCTAAACATTATTATGACAAGATACAATTATTTGAGAATTAAAAAAAAGAGTTAGGTAAGATTGTGCAAAAGAACATTTCAGATGTCCTTGATATTTATATAATAATCTATTACCCTGATGGCATATTGTTTTTCTTCTTGTTGTTTTAAACATGAACTTTTTTTCCAAAAGAAAATAAATGCCAGTATGTTAATATATTGTTTAAGGATGTTTAGATATTTTTTATGAAATTTTTCTTATTTTTACTGGCGATTTTTGTAGTGAACTCGAATCACATACAAATCCATACTAGTGCATGAACTGCAGAAGCAGTCACTCAAGCCCAACCAGCTGTCAGTCAACCGCCCGTTCACAGGCTACACCTGCAACATCTGCATTACAGTGCATAAAACCACGAGGAGACCATAGCCATTATAGTGACCACACCCCTCAAGCCCAAAAAGGGCTAAAAGCAGATGGGAGTTTTACTTTTTCAAAAATGTTCTGAGGGCAGAAAGTAAAATGATTGGTTTACAGCTTCAACTAATGAAACCGAAGCAACGGCGGGGTCAAGAGACGCTTGAACGTGGGGAGGCAGGAGATAGTCGACTCAGAATCCAAGACAAATGTTGGTGGGAAAACACATTTACTGTAAGGTGAGTGACACTAGCGGCGCCAGGATTTTGATTGTGGGTGGGCCTCCATAAAACTGGAAGGACCAGTAAAAATAAGCCACAAAAAAAGTTCCCCCTCATGTAAAGGACATTCTTCTTTCAGACAAATACAATCAGAGTTGTATTAAGTCAACTCTAGTCTCATGAGAATGGAACCTCTTTCTTAAATGATTCTTACAGACTCGAGAGAAAAGGGCCAAGCTATAAACGTTGTTTGTATAGCTCCTACAGTCTCAGGAGAATTAACTAAATCATTTAAAAGATTCCTACTGTGACGGTTGTGGTGTAGATAAAGAAAGATATGCAAAAGGCTCCACTTCAAAGATTTACAGGTTCAGGCAGGCAACGGGTACACACAAAAACATGGTAACATTAACAAGAACAGACCAAGACTGACTGAACTGAGCAAACTAAATACAAACACAAATGAACACTAATAAGGTGACGACAGGTGACACAGATAATCAGGACGATGAACAGGTGGATGATTGAGGGAGTGAGTTCAGGTGGGGAGACAAGAGGATGCTGGGAAGTGTAGTGAAGATGACAAAGACCGAATGGTGCAGACGAGGACTGTGACATTACTCCCCCCTCCCGGTAGGCGTGACCTCACACCGCAAAAAAGGGGTAGGAGGGTGGGCGCCCTAAAGGCTGGCCAGGGCGTGGCCAATCAGGGACAAGAAGCCTCCAGGGCGGAGCAGGACGTGACCAGGGCGGAGGAGGCTGAGGGCGTGGCAAGACCCTTCAGGCGGCCACGGTGAAGACCCTTCAGGCGGCCACGGCGGTGAAGACCCTTCAGGCTGCCGTGGCTGGGCCATAGGGCCCCCAAAAAAAATATTTGGGGTAAATCCCCGGATTAGGGGCAGCCGGGTCACCAACACTCTCTGGCGGGGCTGTCTCGGCGGGACGAGACTCTGGCGGGGCTGTCTCGGCGGGATGAGACTCTGGCTGTACGGTCTCGGGCTGGACTGGTGTTACCGTGATAGATGAACCACAGACCCAAAGCGCCCTGTCCAGAAACTCCGAGAACGGCAGGTTTAGGTCCTCGAGCAGCAGTATCTGGGCTAACGAATCATCCAAACCACTCCAGAACCGCTGCTTAAAGGGTTAGTTCACCCAAAAATGAAAATTCTATCAGTATTTACTCACCCTCATGTTGTTCCAACCCCGTAAGACCTTCGTTCATCTTCGGAACACAAATTAAGATATTTAAGATATTAAGATCGCTCCTGCATACAGTCCATAGGCTTCTTGAGGGACTGGCTCTTGCTGTCCCCGAAAAGTCATTAAAGACATCGTTAAAATAGTCCAAGTGACTACAGGGGCTCAATCTTAAGTTTATCAAACGACGAGAACACTTTTGTGCGCAAAAAAACAACAAAAATAACGACTTTATTTCAACTATTCACTTCCTTCTCCATGAGCCTGTAAGTCAGTTAACGTAGTGTGATTGCGTAGAGCTACGTCACACGTAGGCTCACTATTGGCCGACGCTGGTCATGTGTGTGTGATGCGTGTGACGTACAATAACAGAAGCTTACGCTATTAAACTAGTAACCTGACTCGCGCAGAGGGAGAAATAAACGAATAGTTGAAATAAAGTCGTTATTTTTGTTGTTTTTTTTGCGCACAAAAGTGTTCTCGTCGTTTGATAAACTTAAGATTGAGCCCCTGTAGTCACTTGGACTATTTTAACGATGTCTTTAATGACTTTTCGAGGACAGCAAGAGCCAGTCCCTCAAGAAGCCTATGGACTGTATGCAGGAGCGATCTTAATATCTTAAATATCTTAATTTGTGTTCCGAAGATGAACGAAGGTCTTACGGGGTTGGAACAACATGAAGGTGAGTAAATACTGACAGAATTTTCATTTTTGGGTGAACTAACCCTTTAAGGAAATCTTCCTCCCAGAAGATGTCTTGGTGAAAGTGGAGATAAACCTCAACGAACTCCTCCAGTGAGGCCCCATTCTGGTCAAAGAGAAACTAATATATTGCGTCCTCATCCATTATCCTCTTTGGTCGGTTCTTCTGTCACGGTTGTGGTGTTGATAAAGAAAGACAGATGCAAAAAGGCTCCACTTCAAAGATTTACTCAAAAACAAAACCACAAACAGGTTCATGCAGGCACCGGGTACACACACAAAAACATGGTAACATTAAGAAGAACCGACCAGGACTGACTGAACTGAGCAAACTAAATACAAACACAAATGAACACTAACAAGGTGACGACAGGTGACACAGATGATCAGGACGATGAACAGGTAGATGATTGAGGGAGTGAGTTCAGATGTACAGATAAGAATGCTGGGAAGTGTAGTGAAGATGACGAAGACAGAATGGTGCAGACGAGGATTGTGACACCTACAGACTGACGAGAAAGGCCCAAGCCTAAAATTCTCAACACTACACTACAAATAATTACTGGTCTACTTATTATTCTTTTCAAAATATGTTATTTAAGTGAGCTGATAAGTTGTCATTCACCAAATTTGGATCTTTGAGACTGGATCCAGTTGATTCCCATAAATTGTCCACAGGCGCAGTCTGTTGATTTTCAACTTAAAAATAGTAGAATCTCCAAGACCCATCTGTTCACTTCTTGTTGCAATTGGTGAGCTCTCCTCTTGTTCTCTCTCCTGGCTGGGTTACTCCGATTCGCGTCACCCTTCAGCCATTACTTATTCGCGATACAGCACTTGCCTTGAGTTATTTATTTTTTATAAAACGGTAACCCCAAAGTAAAAATATTAAAGTAAAAAAAAAATGTATTAGTGCAACTTTCATTAACTAAAATCACTAAAAGCCCTCCTTCCGCTAGAAAAAAAAAAAGCCCCTGACTGTGAACAGCAACAACGTTCCAATGTGTAATATCACTGATTTTTATAGAATTATATAGATCAGTGTGTAATATGCATGAAAGCGCTAATAAAAACAACATAGGAACTGCAGTGTTGCGCAGTGATAAATAGAACCGATGGCTGAAGTGGTCATATTCGTGTTTTATCATGAATAAAGCACAGCTATTGACCAATCAGAATCAAGGATTGGAACTAACCGTTTTATAGCTACCGTCAGTGTCTGTCTCATTGCTTGAAAAGCTTGCGCGCCAACGTCAATCGTTTCATTGGATCACTTGCTGGTGACGATGCAGCCTGTGAGCAGGGCTGCGTTCAGCCCTGACAAAACGTTGCACAACGTTTTTTAAACAGAAACGGTGATGCGTTGAACGCATTTGCTGCGTCCCAATTCGCATTCTATCCGTCCTAAATAATATTCTAAAATAGAATTAGTACGACCCATGGGTCAAACTGAGCGTGACTACAGTCTGACAGTTGGTAATCTTCTTGTAGCTGTGCCAAGACTACAGTCTGACAGTTGGTAATCTTCTTGTAGCTGTGCCAAGACTACAGTCTGACAGTTGGTAATCTTCTTGTAGCTGTGCCAAGACAAATCTGAATCACCTAATTCCTCAAAAACGTTGTTGAAATATTTTGTCCTGTTGCTTTATATAGACTCATGGGCTTCTCCCTTGACTTTATGCCTCCATGTCCCCCCAATTGCCTAATGCTGGGCTTACACCCAGTGTTGGGTGTAACGCGTTACAAAGTAACGCGTTACAGTAATAATATTACTTTTTTCAGTAACTGGTAGTGTAAGGCATTACTCGTCTGAAAATGGTAATATTATTACAGTTATCCAGAGCTAGTTACTTGCGTTACATTTGCCAGTAGCACATCACACACAAGGCACACAACACAGAGAACAGAAGCGAAGGGGGGAGGAGGGCGTGAATGGAACAGTGATTGGTCTGGGTTTGGCACGAGGTATCATTTACCACCACCGATTGGTCGACACACCCGGCAGCCAGCAGCAGAGCGGCACCCTCAAAGACAGATGAGGAAAAATGGAAGCGTCAACAACGGCAAGCTCTTTTTCAGAGGAAGGTTCCCAGCAACAGAAAGCTAGTTTCGACGGGTGGAGATTCAGTCATTATTTTGAATATGTTCAACGGAAGGAAAATAACTTGACGGTGAAGTGCACACTCTGCCCAGGGAGAAAACTGCTCTCCACCGCTTGTAACTCTACCTCCAACTTGAAAAAGCACCTGCAGCGACAGCACGGACACATCAAGCTCGTTGCGAAGCGACAGAGTGACATGAACGAGCAGCCCCACAAGCAGCAAAAACTTTCATTTGAACATAAAGTACTACCAACATCAAAATCCGAGCTAAATAAGCTTGTTGCCTCGTACGTAGTAGAAGAAATGTTACCTCTTTCTACTGTCGAATCGCTGTCTTTTAGAAAGATAATTAGCAAAATACCGATAGCAGGGACAGACCAGCCGTTTTCTGACAGGAAAACCTTCGCAATGTATTTAGATAAATGTTACGCCATGATGGAAAGTGATCTGAAGAAAACGTTTGAGTGCACTGAGTATGTGTCAACGACCGCTGACATCTGGACTTGTCACAACAAAAGCTACATAGGCATGACTGCCCATTGGATTGATCCAAGCAACTTCCATCGTGAAAAAGCAGCCCTTGCCTGCAAACGAATCAAAGGACGACACACATATGACATTGTGGCCACTGAAATTGACCAGGTTCACTCATCTTATGGACTGTCAGAGAAGGTCACAGCAACAGTCACAGACAATGGATCGATTTTGTCAAGGTTTTCAGGTTAGTTGAATAATAGTTTACTTACTTGTACTTATTTGCAAATGTATAGTTAATAAATTGTTTAACCCCTTTAACTGTCACCCCCCCCCCCTTTTCACATAGACAAAAAAATCACTATACAAACTTTGAATATGAAATATTCTTGTTGCAAATTGATAAATTACTGATCCTCTGTAATTTATTTAAAAAAAAATTTTTTAAAAAATATGAAAACTAGAGATTGTGAGCTTTCAAATGATATATAGTTTGTCAATATTACTTTAGGTTTTTACTAAGATATTATTGTTTTAAATATATATGGGCAAACATCCCACCTGTGGGACAGTGACAGTTAAGGGTTGATTGCATTAATCAAGAAGACACATGATAAGATTACATTTGAATTGAATAGGCCACACATTATATATTTTTTTTCTTCTTGCACTTCTCACATTCAGGGAGTATGAGCCCAAGCCAGCAGCAGCAGCAGCATCCGATTCAGAGGACGAGGGATCAGGGGAGGAGGATGAAGAAGTGTCATTTACCGATGTACAAGAAGTGCTCTCCACGGAACAAGAAGACCCAGGACACTTTAAGCCTAGTTCACACTACGTGATTTTAAGCCCGATTTAAGCCCGATTTGCAAATCGTTGAGTCGCCGACAAGTCAGGGTGTTATCGCGTGCAAATTGCGGGCGATTAGCTGACGATTAACGCTCGCCAATCCGTTAGTGTGAATGAGCCAACAACGCACCAAAGACAGCTCGCAGACAGGTCACCGAGCTCAGAAAAATATCTAGCATGCTAGATATCTCGAGCAGTCGCGCGACTCAATCTCAGTGATGTCATAAGTACAGCCAATCATAGCGTTGGGTTGAGGACACCAGGTAAATCTTACTTTTTCTTTTCTTTTTTGCATTTTTTTTTCTCAGAGCAGATCGTCGAGCAAACAGTGTGCAGCACTAGTTTCTGTCTGACGTCCATATTCGCGTGTTGTGTTCTTCTCTGCAGTTTCGCGTCATTTCTGGTTCGTTTTATTGCGTGGTTTTTCGTGACAAAACATGGTTTCTAGACCAGATAGGATCGTGTTGTTGTCAACTCGTTATTTGTTTGATTATTTTCAGGATTTAGACCGTACTATAGTACTGAAACAGCTCTCATTGAGTCACAAATGATATGCTCTTATCATCCGATCGTGGTTGTATCTCTATGTAGTGCGTTGTTAACTCGTGTAGTGAGTTACCTCCTGTTGTGGATCAATCACGTTGTGTTGTGTGAACAGCTAAACAACTTGAACACTCATGATTTCACTGAGAGCAAGTCATGTAGTGTGAACTGCACAGTTCAGCCCGACATTTTAATATCATGTAGTGTGAACTAGGCTTTACTCTCCCCCCTCACTTAAGATGTGCCTCGCACACACTTAATTTGATATCAACTGTTGATATTGAAAAATGGTTGACAGTGACAAACAAAACAATTTACAGAAGTGCCACTGCAAAGTGCTCTGCCCTCTGGAATAAGGCCAGCCGGTCTACAGTAGCTGCAGAGCTAGTGGAAAGCCTTTGTGGAAAAAAGCTCATGGTGCCTACAGTGACGAGATGGAACTCTTTCCACAATGCAGTTGCACGAATAACTGAGATATCCAGACCACAATTGACAACTCTCTGCAGTCAGTTAGGTGTACGAGCCTTTTCCGAGCGAGAGTACAAATTCCTTGTAGAGTATTGCACAGTCACAAAACCGCTTACAAAAGCTTTGGACCGTTTACAAGGTGAGATAAAGTATAGATTAATGTAAACCTGTGGCTTCTTGCCTTTCCTTTTTTTGAATGTTAAACATTTGAATCAAACAAGTAATTCATTCATTGATTCACATTCATTCATTGCAGGAGAAAATGATTGTTATTATGGCAATCTATTACCGACACTGGAGTCTCTGATGTCAAAGACCTTGGCACTGCGTCCCGGCCTCTCCGAGATGATGGCAAATCTGCCCGATGTCATAGTGCAGGTAGGCTGTGAGTGTGTATTTAAGACTTACTAACTGTAACTTTGTGTGATTTGAGAAAAGCCTGTCATATGCACAATTGCACATCCCTCCACTATCACAGATGCTTCCATTATCACAGTCTTCTAAATTTTACACTAAAATAGGCTCTTAGAGAATGTAAGAATTGTTTACTGGTACTTTCTGAAGACCTGGTATAGTCAATATGCTTGTTGCATCATTTACATGTCAACTCCTTCCACAGGAAGGTATGTTTTTCCTCTTTAAGAGAAATATCTAATTTTAGAAATCTCTTTCTTACAGGCCATCAAAAGCCGCTTTGCTTCTGTTTTGGACAGTAGGGAGGGTCTCCTAGCTGCTGTCACTCTGCCGAAGTTCAAGATGAGGTGGTTGAGGGAAGAGACCAGGAGAGAGGCCCTAAAGACTCTGCTGATAACAGAGTGCCGTGCTTCACCCCTGGCTGCCCCCCACAATGAGGAGCACGAGGTCAGGCCTCCACAGATTAGTCCAGCATCCAGCAGTAGTGAGGATGACTTTTTTGTGTTTGAGGAAGAGCAGGATTCAGGATCTTTTGGCCCAGACAGGGAGGTGATGGAGTACCTGAAGTCTGGGTCAGAGATGGGGGTCCTAGACAACTTCCCCAGAATTAAGAACTTATCTTTAAAATACAATACAGCACCAGCATCCAGTGCTCCAGTGGAAAGGCTATTCAGCCTGGGAAGTCTTGTTCTCACTCCAAGGAGGAACAGGTTAGGAGACAAGCGCTTTGAGGTATAACCACTACTTGGACAAATAAGCTGACCCATTCAGAAGCTCATATTTTGCACCAGAAAAATGCATTACAGTAAATGACAACTGTATTTTTCCTTTCATTTACTTTGAGTCTTCTGTATCTGCTTTAACTCATTTCAACAACCTACCTCTCCTCTGCACTGTGTTTTACTTTTTAACAATTTACCTCTCCTCTACACAGTGCTGGTAAGGCCAGTCTTTTTTATTTATGGATATATTTTTTTGAGGAAGTTAAATTTTTTTTGTTTGTACGTACTTGTTAATCGACAATCAAATTGATTTTTGCACTAGATGGTTTTTGTTAAACATTGAGGAAGTTAATATATTCTTGTACTTGTTATAAATTGACAATCAAATTGATTGTTTGCACTAGACAGTGTTTGTTAAACATTGAGGAAGTTAATATATGTTTTGACTTGTTATAAATTGACAATCAAATTTATTGATTGTTTGCACCAGATGGTGTTTGTTAAACATTGAGGAAGTTAATACTTGTACTTGATTGCACAAGTACAGTTGTTTGTAGTTATTTGTGCTAGACAGTGCCAGTCTGTTGGCGTAATAAAGACCCTAAAGAACACTCCTCCTTTGTATGTTCTCCCTCCATCTGATGCATTCTCAGGCAATTATAGAGTAATTAAGAAAAAAAAATTAACTAGTAATATAACTAGTCATATAACTAGTTACTTTCTCCAGTGAGTAATAAAGTAAAGTAAAGGCGGGCATACACTGTGCGATTTTCGTCCGATTTTGAGCCGAATTCTGACTCGTGCGACTCATTTTCGTGTCGGACCGATTTTCAGCTTTGTCGTGCGTCGTTTGTCGTGCAGTTAATGTGCGGTTAACGAGAGGCGATTAACCTCTCACGATCGACAATCGGATGGTCGGATGAATTTCTGGCATGTCAGAAATTTTGGTCGCTTCTCGTGACTATATCGCACAGTTGAAGCAAAGCTACGAACCGATTGCCCTAAACTCAGTGTTTTTTCCCTCACTGCACCTGCGCGAAAACAGAAGTTTAACCATTTCATCTGCAGCAAAAATAAAATTAAAATAAAAACGAGCTACAAATTACTGTTGCTTACCTCCAGTTCATGTTGCAAAATGGATAATATTACCCACCGTTTTTTTTATTATTTTGTCAAACAATGTTTTTGAAATAAACCTGTTTTTAATTTTCATTGATGATTAATAATGGCAATGTTCGGACATATTATAGACTGTTAATAGTTATTTTATATATAATTCATTGTAATCGACCTAAATGTTTTAGACAATTTTTAATGAGGAGTAAGATTAATATTTTATTATCCTCACAGCACGTTATGTGCTGTGAAAATATTGCGTGGCAAATTAATTATAATAGCGGATCAATTTAATAGTAAAATTAGCCTATAGGCCTCCCCTATTAATGATAATATAATAATAATAATAATTAAATGCATAAATTGAAAATACTAAATCATCTTGATACTGATAGCAGATGCTTGTTTTGACAATATCTCTCGATACATACACGTAAATAGGCGCAATCCAGGGGTTATCGCAGATATTACACGTATAGTGTGAGCAGTGAAGTCACAGCTCGACGATCGGACTGTAGGCTACAGTGTGAGCACATAAATCCTGAACTTTGGCTTTGCATCGCATGCGATTTACTCGTTCAGTGTGAGTAGGTACCTTGCTGAAATCGCACAGACATCGCACAGTGTATGCCCGCCTTAAGGCATTACTATTTTTGAGAGTAATATATAATATGTAATATATTTCTTTTTTGAGTAACTAGCCTCAACACTGCTTACACCAAAGGATTTTCACAGTCCCAGACTAAAGACCGGCAGTCTTTAGGAATCTCACTGAAATCTCGGCGCGCTCCCGTCATCTCGATCTTTAAATGTGAGGTGATAATCTGCAGTCGACGATCTGATTTTTGCCAGCCTTTCTGTAGTCTTTCATATCAAACATGTTTGATATTATCGTAAGTCCTAGGGTAGTCCTAGTGATGTAAAACAATCAACAACCAATAAAATTGAGGTTTGGCTGTCCACCTCTCACACCAGAGACACAAGTTCGAGACCCACTCATGGGAGCTGTCTCAGGGAGCCGGCTGGATGTGATGGTGATTAACACATTGTTTCCTGATATTGACTTTTTTCCTTACCAGAAAAGTTTTTATATCTACTAGGGCTGGGCGATATGGAGCAAAAAATTATAGCTCGATATGTGATAGAAAGCAGAACGTGGGTAATTTTATATAGCCGTATTTACCGCACTTAAGGCACACCTTCAACGAATGACCTATTTTAGAACATTTTTCATATATACGGCGCATTACTGGATTATAAGGCACATAAGATACTACAGTCACATGTTTGACTGGGTTTACGTTATGCATCCACTAGATGTGTTGGGAATGTAGCGCGTGCGCGGCGCCGGAGGTGAGGCGTTTATTAGTGTGAGCGCGCTGGGGCGTGCATGTAACTTACATTCGCAGCCTGACTCATATGAGCATTCAATGTGCGGCGGCTCGCTAACAGTAACAGCTGTCTGTTTTGAATGAGACGACTCGGTTACTGTGAACGGGGAGCGCTTGATGGACATTCTGTGACGCGCGAGCCGCGCCGGGGACTGTGTGTCTGTTAAGAGTGAGCGCTCATGAGCGGGAGACGCACATAACCTGATTTATACGAAGTTGAACTGGCCGTGTGACAAAGCGGGCATAAGATGGACACGAGCGCGAGTTCACGGGCGAATTTAATAACGCGGAGCGTTGTTAACCAATTTATCCAAGGCGCTTGATATAAGGCGTTTTTTGAGAAAATTAAAGGCTTTTAAGTGCGCCTTATAGTGTGGAAAATATGGTATAGGGCCTATAGCCTATATACGTATATATATATATTTTTTTTTTTCTATTCATTTGCTGCTATTATGCGCAGTTGAGTGTATACAATACAGGTTTACTGTGCGTGTCACATAAGGTGTACTTCTGTTGCTTGCAAACGGACTCTTCTGCGGCGACAGGGATTTCCAAATGTGTTCCTCTGATTCCAATGCACGAATACACTTCAGGCTCACTCTCACTCTTATCCAAAGTAAATCATCAACACTATATAACTGAATTCATCACAATAAGGACACATGCGCAGGATACTTTACTTCCTGAAGAAGTGCGCGCCCTAATCCGTGTTGCTTTCACATTCACGCAACCGCGGCACTAGAATGATGGGAGGAATTTGGTGGGAAGCTAAAATAATCTAGTTGTAGTCTTATAAATAGTGTCACTACAAGATTCAGTGTTTGTAAAATCTTTAGTCTGAGACTAAAAACTCTGAACCCAAAGTCTTTAGATGTGAGCTGATAATCGTATAAAGTCTTTTCTAAATCTTTTCAAAGTCTTTTGGTGTACGCCCGGCATTATAGACAGTAAAAGATTGCCTGCGAGCTTCTCCTCCTGTCTATACGGTAATGTCTCTTGTGTGACAGAAAGTCCCGTGGTTATGACACAATCTTTAGCCTATTTTTTACAAAAACGGCTTCTGCGGGGCCGTAGCGTAAGATACAAAGTAATGGAGCGTTTTATACATTGTCGTATTTCTTTAGAAATAAATAATGGACAAATGAAGTCTTTGGACACCTCAGATTTAAAGTTATTCGCTATGACGCCAAAATGAATGGGAGTCAATGGGATGCTAACAGTACACTCTAACGGATGATATTACCCATAACTCATCACGCGTTGGACGAGGATTCGGTAAGAATTACAAACACGAGTAAAAATTGTTCAAAAATTACAGACATGGAAGACGCGCGAGTCCGACAGTTGAGAGGTTTAAATAAAGGGGTTTGAGTGATTAATTATCAGCATCTAACCTGACGAAAATGTATTTAGTCACATTGTGTATGTATGTTATTTTGGTGTACTACACATATTTCAGTGTATTACGTGCTGCTCTCAGGGCATTATTGCTCAATAGATTCAAATCGCTGTCATTTTAGTGTTTTATGCACTGCTCTCAGGGCAGGAGTCAGTAGCACCTCATTGCAGTACACAAGATCCAGGGGGTGGAGTTGGACCCAGATCTAAGATGTGGAGATGGGTAGGATTAGGGGTGAGCCTAGGGATCAGGGGGTGGGGATGGGTAGGATTAGGGGTGGGGTTAGGGATCAGGGAGAAGAGATGGGTAGATTTGTATGGTTGGAGCCGCTGTGTTTGGCCTGCCACTTTGTTTTGTTATGTTTGTTTTTGCTACCGTCTCACCATTTATTGTTTATGATCGCACTACGCTGTTGGAATTAAGTATTACAATTAACCACCCTTCTAAATGCCAAGTCTTTCAAACAACCACCGCCACTATTGACATCAATTCCTCCACTCCTGAGATGCCCTGTCTGCCTGCTACCCATCGGTAAGCGTCGCAGAAGACACGGTCAGAGAGGCGGATTATATCTAAGTCCGAGGACTCACCTGGATTCTCCGTCGTCAAGGAGTGGATATCGAACTGGGCTTGGTGGTGTTAAAAGATCGCAGGAATACTATTGGTGGCTTCGGCCGTTTGGCTCTGACACTGGCGTTCCATTTTCGTGCCCCCGCCGTGTAAATACTGTACATCCACCTGGAGCTGCGTCCAAGGAAACCTCTGTCCAATTCCTTGTGTGACACCATCGCCTGTCAACTCGACCACGCTCAGCATGGCTCTTTGTAACACCAGATTGCTTAATAACAAAACATTTGTTCTCAATGATGTCATCTCCTTTTACAATGTGAATTTGTTTTCCCTTACCGAAACCTGGATTCCCCCAGGAGACGTCAGTGCCTTTTCGGAACTCCTCCCCGCTGGCTATCTTTGCCACCCCACTGAGATCGTTGTTGATGTCCCTCGTGTTTGTTTGGTCCTGTTCCAGTCGTTGTTGCAGTTTTGTTCCTGTCTGGATTATCACCTGTATTCATCACTATCATCTCTGCACTCTTCACCTGGATTCACTGACCATCTAGTTCCTGCGTCAGCAACTGTCCAGAGACTATGTGTTTGTGTATTTGTGACCAAATGAAGAGTTAAGCCTAGTTCACACTACATGATTTTAAAATGTCGGGCTGAACTGTGCAGTTCACACTACATGACTTGCTCTCAGTGAAATCATGAGTGTTCAAGTTGTTTAGCTGTTCACACCACACAACACAACGTGATTGATCCACAACAGGAGGTAACTCACTACACGAGTTAACAACGCACTACATAGAGATACAACCACGATCGGATAGAGCATATCATTTGTGACTCAATGAGAGCTGTTTCAGTACTATAGTACGGTCTAAATCCTGAAAATAATCAAACAAATAACGAGTTGACAACAACACGATCCTATCTGGTCTAGAAACCATGTTTTGTCACGAAAAACCACGCAATAAAACGAACCAGAAATGACGCGAAACTGCAGAGAAGAACACAACACGCGAATATGCCATGGACGTCAGACAGAAACTAGTGCTGCACACTGTTTGCTCGACGATCTGCTCTGAGAAAAAAAAATGCAAAAAAGAAAAGAAAAAGTAAGATTTACCTGGTGTCCTCAACCCAACGCTATGATTGGCTGTACTCATGACATCACTGAGATTGAGTCGCGCGACTGCTCGAGATATCTAGCATGCTAGATATTTTTCTGAGCTCGGTGACCTGTCTGCGAGGTGTCTGCGAGCTGTCTTTGGTGCGTTGTTGGCTCTTTCACACTAATGGATTGGCGAGCGTTAATCGTCCGCTAATCGCCCGCGATTTGCACGTGATAACACCCTGATTTGTCGGCGAATCAACAATTTGCAAATCGGGCTTAAATCGGGCTTAAAATCACGTAGTGTGAACTAGGCTTAACTTGCATTATTTCTAGATTATGTACTAGATTTACTGTTTAACGTCACTCATCCCACTACTATCATATTGTTTACACACAATTACACGCATTAGTTCAACGTCAAGCTGATAAAAGTAGCCTATTATTGTAACATTGCAGTGGGAGTTTACATGAGTTTCCAGCATGTTGTGTGATGCTTTCTCCGGTGTGTTGAAAGTCTCAGTGTGGCTGTGTACCGTGAGTGCTTGCTCTTGTGTTCGAGCACGCGAAAGACCACGAGCGCTCTTGTAAAAATTGGCTGCAATCTGAAACATCACAGCTAGAGGCCAGTAAAAAATACATATAGCACCTTTAATATTGTATTAATATTATTTTTTTAATGCAAATTCGGCAAATTACCGTATCTTTAATGGTTACTTTACCATCTAAGGTGTAGATCCCAAAATATTTCCAGACACCACTTTTTAGATGAATTGGGCTCGTAATTGTCCGTTCAGGCTGGCCGTTCTGTGAGTTATCTTCTATTTTAAAAACAGGGTGGCTATTGGCTATTATTTGCTTGATTTGGTCATGGGCCTACACTACAAAACGTTTACAGCGCCTGCTTCTGGATGAGATGGCAAACAATAAAATAAAAAAACAATTGGTCTAATCATAGAGTGTAAAAAAATTTGCTACACATGGCACTTTAAAAACCGGATAGTTTATTTATAGTTCAGTTTCGAATATTTTACGTCATATTCGAATGCAGAATAAAAAGTGACCGCCCAAGTACCGACACTGCAGCTATCTCTGATGAACTAAATGTTGTTAGTTTCGAAGCAGGAGATACCAAGGACTCGCCACCTCAGTCTCACGCTTTTGAGGAGCTTGTTGAGGTTGTAACGAGAGCGGTCGAAAGATTAAGCATCGATTGGCTGGCAGAAAAGCTGTACGTTCGTTCAAGAAGCAAACTAGACGAACGCTTCCTGCCCTCTCATTCACAAACTCAACCCTAGGGCCTTCCGTTTTTCCCCGGTCTCCACACCGAGGTGTCAAGATTGTGGGATAAACCTGTTTCAGTTAGAGTATATAATCCACAAACATCACACTATTTCTCTATCACAAACTATAAATAGCATGGCTATGGGGAAACGGCAAAGATGTTAGAGACTCTTGCGAGCTATCTCTCCCCTGAATCAGCATCTTCCCCTATGATCTTCCCTCATTGCCCTGGTATTACCCACCAAGCCAGTCAGAACAACATCGCCTTTGGTAGGTAATGCTTATTCAGCTTCTGGTCAAGCAGTAGAATGTGTCCACACTATGATGCTCCTGCAGGCCTATCAGGCAGGATCTTGATGAGGGTGGGGGAATTGGCCTGAATGCGGTTTGCAAACTGCGTCAGGTCAAAGATTTGTCTCTCAGCTGCCATCAAAGAGCTGGCAAAAACCATTGGCCGGTCTATGGCAGCCTTGGTGGCCACTGAGAGACATGGTATACAACGAAATTTGACATCTCTCATAGAAATCAAGCTGTATTCATATTACACATGCCAAGATATACCACGTTAAAACAATAAAAACAACACACATTTTAAAGTGTCTTGTGCATGTTATTGCAACAATATGGCATACACGTCTGTTCAAAATTATTGAAGCAGCTGTGGGGCGATAGAGGCAGGGAAGAGGGAACTCAGTTCAAAAATGGCCATTGGATAAAAGCTGTTTTGGAATCTGGAAGTGTGAGACTACACTGAAAAAAATAATATGCTTTATCTAATCAATAAAATTGTGGCAACATATTACAAGCAATATTATTAATTAAATTGTACAAATTAGAATTAATTAGAATGTCAATTTGATTAACTATTACACTCTAAAAAATGCTGGGTTGTTTTAACCCAACTTTGGGTCAAATATGGACTAACCCAGCCGTTGGGTTAAATTTTTACATTACATTTTTAACCCAACATTTCGGGTTTGTCCATATTTGACCCAAAATTGGGTTAAAACAACCCAGCATTTTTTAGAGTGTAGTCAATTCTAATTTGTTCAATTTAATAAATAATATTGCTTGTAATCTGTTGCCACAATTTTATTGATTAGATAAAGCATATTAATTTTTACAGTGTATAGCGCTCTGCACTCAAAAAAATAAACTGTTGAACGAACTTAATTAAATTAAGGAAAGGTTTTCCATGAAATTGAATTACATTTTACCAACAAATTCAAATTAGTTTGAAATAATTTGTTGTAATCTTGTTGTATGAATTTAAATTAATTTAGTCATTCCTACTAGATAACGTTTTGTCAGGTTAACTAGTAACTACATTTAGTTTTTTCCTGCCTTAACTCACCAACATTATAAGTTTAGTTATTTTGACTCTATGGTCACTTCTAATGATAAACACTTTTAAATTATTTTTTACATAGTAATATTATATTACTTGTGCAGGACTGTGAGTGAGATTTACACATATATGCATACTGCGCACCCACAGCCTGGACAGGAGAATTAAAGCACATATAGTGTAATATTGAGTCTGAACACAATGCATAATGGTAACCACAAAATTCAAAAACATTACAGAAAGTACTCTTAAGTTTCTAACATAACTGAACATAAAACACTAACATTAACTAACAATATCGTTCCATTTACTGAAAAACACATAAAATAACACTTTTTCCATAAATTGACCCTCTTAATGCAGTCCATTGCAAAGCATGCTGGGAACTACAGATCCATTAGCCTGTAAACAGTCAACAACAATGATTCATGTAGATTTCACACAAATGAATTAGGTTGATTGAACACAATTAAATTAAGTTGTGACAATATTAAACAATCATGTTACTTTAGCTTATTTTAATTAATTATTTTAACAAGAGGCCAAAATTCATTTTTTGAGTGACATCCATTTAAGACGAATGTAAAATATTCATGTTGACTCAATTAAAAAAAAATTGGTGAACCAAATTTTTAAAAGATTACATTGATTACATTTAATGAAATTAAGCTGGAATCACTTCTATGAAGGATTGTGTCGTATATGCTCATTTTAATTAATGAAATTGAACAAAAAAACTAAAATCATTTTTTGAGTGTGTAGCGTCTTCCAGATGGGAGTACTGCAAACAGATCATGAAAGGGATGAGTACTGTCCTTAATGATAAACAGAGTATTGCTTCTTGTGCTGCCCCGCAAAAGACTGGGGACAGGGAAAGCACTCTGAGGGGTAAGACGGATCTGAGGACTGCAGATTCTTTTATTATCATTTGCTAGATTGACGCCCCGTACATTCCTTTGGACATGACAACAAAGAGCAGTCGCATTATCAGACTGAAACAGGATGGAACATGCTGTCACTCTTTACTAGTACTAGTACTCTTACAGCTAAATGAGCAGTCTGAGATGAATTAGAATAATTTGGAAAATAATATCTCTTGCTTTTGCAAAAATATTATGCATTCATGGATTTCATACGTTAAAGTCACAATAAAACATCCTTATAGACACCACTGACTAAATTTGTTACTCATGATCGATAGAACATTTTTATCTAAAGGCTTCGGTGTGAAACATATAATTGTCTGGTTAGAGAAAGCTACTACAGATAGCCTATAGTTTCATGACTGATAATAGTCCATAAGTATTGTTGGGACAAATGACTAGACCTACCTTAACATTTAAACCTTTACTGTAGCCGTATTATTGAGCAATTTTGATTACTAATTGAGACTAGTAGAATATAACAATAAGACATGAGAAAGTGCGTCCATATCATCCCCATATACACTGATTGGCTCTGTCTCCTCTCCACCAATAAGCTGGTGTGTGGTGGGCGTTCTGGTTCTGTGTTTGGCGTTCACCACATTGGTGGTGGATAAAGAGAGTTTTCCCCTTCCATATATAAAGCGCTTTGAGTAGCCAGAAAAGCACTATATAAATATAATCAATTTTTATTATTATACTCTTGGCTGCGTTAAAGATATCACAGTGGGGTTAACCTCAGACCTGCATATTTTTCAATCAGTTTCTTCACTCATTTGGAAATAAGAGAAACAGTTAAATAATAAATAATTAAATACCAACACTCTTTATCTGGCATTTGGCTTTATTTTGATAGCAAAGCATAAGGTGTTGTGGACATCAGAGAGGAAGACATCCTCAGCACATAATAAAAAAAAATAAAAAAAAATTATTTAACCAAGACATTATCAACGTAAACACCCAACAGGTCTTTTAGGTCTCACAAAAACTGTCAAGAATGGGTCATATTTCACTCCTAATGAAAAGAAATAAAATAATAATAATAATTTGCTTAAAGAAAATGAAGTCTATCAGTGCATGTTACATAATGGGTTGTGCATGACATGACTGTGAGTTCACCAGGTTACATTTTGGGTGGTTATGGGTCACCATCCTCTCGCCCCAACCTTATTCTTTACTCTCTTGAATAAGAAAGGCAATCTATTAAAATAAAATGAATACCTATTAAGTTGTTTTGCACATTATTTTCATAACAAATAAGCATTTCCTCTTAAATTCTCATTAACAATTTATTATACTGTTATTTGAAAACCATGCTAGTATTTTTTGCATTGCCTTTTATGTTGGCTTAAAAAAAAACAATTTTTTATTGTTCTAACAAAAAAAAAATACAGTAATAAATTAATGAGAATCACCATTAAGATTTTTTTTTTCATTAAGAACAAAAATTACAAAAAAAAGAGGAAAGAATGGGAAAAAAGTAGAGCACGACCTTGGGGCTAACAATGTCAAGATCATGGTTTGATTCCCAGGTAATGCATTAACTGATAAAATGCATATCTTCAATGCAATAGACACTTTGGATAAAGGTGTATACCAAATGCATAAATGTAAAATAATGCCAAATACAAAAAAAAAAAAAAAAACTTATACAGATAGTTCTACCAAAAATGACAATTATGAAATGATTCCTTATGTAACATGCCTTTTAATGGTCAAAATAAGAGGCTTAATTTTCTCTATGTTTTGTTTTCTTTCGATATTTGTGGTGAAATGCTTGTGTGAGACTCACCTCAACAGTTTTAGTCTCTCATTATTGGCTATGGGCACACCTGTTTGCATTTAGTATCGCTACTGAACAGCACCAATTTTTGTAAAAAAGAATTGCAACATATTTGTGGTATGTATGTGGTGTCAATATACCTGCAGCTATTTTTTCCCCAAAAGAGCCAATGATAGAGTTAAACGATAAGACGCAAATGACAATACAACAATGCAGGTCTGTCAAAGTGTGACACTCCCTGTGTGGCGTAATAGGAGCTTTGTATGCGTTTCATTTCGCAACGTTCATGAAGGTCTTCGGTAGATTGACATAGCTGAAACTACTCAACCCAACCCTAAAACAGTCTCAACCTAGACATGTAACTTTTCCCAAACCGTCAGTAATAAATGGCAAGGCAGGTTATAATGAGAGGTCAGAGGTCAGGGACGCTTCATTGTTGCCTGTGGGCACCCCTGTTTGCAACAGGCTATCTTCATGCACGTCTTCATCATCTGATTGGACAACAGGAGTGTTTGATCCGTCCTCATTGGAGGCCTGACTGTCACAGGTGGAGCTTGAAGAGGTTGACAACATACGTGTTTTGATCTCACAAGGGTCAGAAATTCTTAAGGACACGTCATTTCTCCGCAATCCTTCTTCTTTTAAGTCAGTGTGACCAAGAGCTGGAGAACAAATGTATAATTAGTTAACTCTCGAATTCTATGGAATTTTACAAGATTTTTGCTCAGATCTGAGCCACATGGATTCAACATATGAGTGACTGTTTCTTTTGACACTTCATTGTTATTTGGTTACCAATAAAAGGGTTTTACTAGAAAGCATTCCTTTTTGGTGCTGTAAGCGATCTTTATTTAACAACACATAGAAAATGTTCTTACCACCTGTGATCTGAGAAATGACACCTGTCTCTGTAAAAGCCTTAAGCCCTGTTCACACGGACAGTGTTTAAATAGCTGGGATTGTTTAAATTGCTGCCCCCCCATCCTTCCCCACCCTACCTTACCCTACCCACCCTGTGCAATTGCACTGATCAATTTCTTTGGGACAGGGTTCGCACTTAAGTGGTTTGACGAAAGCAAATCGTGTTTGCTAGTGGGTGTTTCAACTTGACTGCAGTATGCAGCTGTATGAGGCAAATCATTGTCTATACTTCAGTGCTCACTGCATTACATCACTGTTTTTTTGTTTGTTTGTTTTTTGCATATAGTTGATCTAATTTCATTGTTGGTCTCTATCACTCATTTAGCCAGAAATCTTCAGAATCATATCGTACGTCTAACAGATGTATATGGCACATAATAGACACATGTAAAAGGGTCCTATGTTCATAGGGCCCTGTGTCCCCCAGTTTTTTTTTTTATGGTAAATAAGGAATACAAATGAAAAGGTTCCTATTTTCTATATACATCAACACACACCTGCCAAATGTGTGTGGATTTCAGCAGTGGTGTGTAACGCAATCATTACTCCTAGCCAATTTGGTGGGTTGAATTATATATATGAAGAGTTCAGATGCAAAAGCCTCTAAATGCCATTTGAAATTTTCTTCTTTAATGATGATTTTTGTCAAGCTTGTATATTTAAGTTCAGTGATTTCACTTAAATGGCAATGATAATTACCTATTAATTGTTATTTAAGTGAAATTACTGAACTTGAATATACAAGTTTGACAAAAATCATCATTAAAGAAGAAAATTTCAAATGGCATTTAGAGGCTTTTGCATCTGAACTCTTCATATATAATGTATGTATGGTCCTGTTCAAGACAATCTCCCAAACTCCAAACTGAATGTCAGAATGGGAAAGAAAGGTGATTTAAGCAATTTTGAGTGTGGCATGGTTGTTGGTGCCAGACGGGCCGATCTGAGTATTTCACAATCTGCTCAGTTACTGGGATTTTCACGCACAACCATTTCTAGGGTTTACAAAGAATGGTGTGAAAAGGGAAAAACATCCAGTATGCGGCAGTTCTGTGGGGGAAAATGCCTTGTTGATGCTAGAGGTCAGAGGAGAATGGGCCGACTGATTCAAGCTGATAGAAGAGCAACTTCGGCAAAAATAACCACACGTTACAACCGAGGTATGCAGCATTTGTGCAAGAAGCATTTGTGAAGCCACAACACGCACAACCTTGAGGCAGATGGGCAACAACAGCAGAAGACCCCACCGAGTACCACTCATCTCCACTACAAATAGGAAAAAGAGGCTACAATTTGCAAGAGCTCACCAAAATTGGACAGTTGAAGACTGGAAAAATGTTGCCTGGTCTAATGAGTCTCGATTCAGATGGTGGAGTCAGAATTTGGCATAAACAGAATGAGAACATGGATCCATCATGCCTTGTTACCACTGTGCAGGCTGGTGGGGGTGTAATGGTGTGAGGGATGTTTTCTTGGCACGCTTTAGGCCCCTTAGTGCCAATTGGGCAGCGTTTAAATGCCACAGCCTACCTGGGCATTGTTTCTGACCTTGTCCATCCCTTTATGGCCACTATGTACCCATCCTCTGATGGCTACTTCCAGCTTGAATCATTTCAAACTAGTTTCTTGAGCATGACAATGAGTTCACTGTACTAAAATGGCCCCCAGTCACCAGATCTCAACCCAATAGAGCATCTTTGGGATGTGGTGGAAGAGGAGCTTCGTGCCCTGGATGTGCATCCCACAAATCTATATCAACTGCAAGATGCTATCCTATAAATATGGGCCAACATTTATAAAGAATGCTTTCAGCACCTTGTTGAATCAATGCCATGTAGAATTAAGGCAGTTCTGAAGGTGAAAGGGGGTCAAAAACAGTATTAATATGGTGTTCCTAATAATCCGTTAGGTGAGTGTATATAAACATGTTTCAGTAGTAGTCTTTTAAAAAGGCATCTGAAATTATAAAATGTAGTGTTGTCCGAAATATATATTTTTCGATACTGAAATATCTGAAACACTTCCAATACTCATTTCCCTTAGAACAGATACACAATACCAGTTGCCTTTTCTTGTTCTCTCATCTCTCCTACAGCGGGTTGACACACAAACCCGCCTCCCCTTACTCACATTTGCTCCGGATGAATATTGTTGGTGTAACAAGGCTTGAATTTCAGCATGGGATTGTGCATATTGGGCATAATTTTATACATTACCCAGTCCTTCCAGAAAAATGCAGAGTTTCTTTGTGATTGTTGCAGTTTTCTGTTTCACAGCATTGCCAAATGGCTTTCAATATAAAAGGCCTAGAGTTGAGGAAACTAAACAAATGGTTGGAGTGATGGAATCACAAAAGATTATGGCTTTCTTATGTTAGAGTTAGAAGTTTATTATTAGGGCTCTGGGAAAATGAGTCTTTTAATGAATTAATTAAAAGGTTTACTTAATGTCTGTAACAGACCATTGAACTGGGGAACAGGACATAGGAACATATTTTGTTCATTATGAGTCATATACATTTGGGGAACATAAGACCCTGTGAACATACAGTAGGTATGCTTCCAAAATCGTCAACTCTCATTGAAAATGAGGTTGTTTTGTTGTTGGCATGCTACTTTGAATATAGTACAAACCCTGTGTAATTGCATTGATCAATGAAATTGTGTGGGACAGGGTTCGCACTTAACTGGTTTGACAAACAAATCACGTTTGCTAGTGGGTGTTTCAACTCGACTGCAGTGTGCAGCTGTATGAGGCAAATCATTGTCTATACTTCAGTGCTCACTGCATTACACATTGTGCATAATTTTATTCATTACAACCAAATGAATACTCACACCCAAAGTGTGCGTTCTTTTTCCCTGCTTATTGCAGTTAAACAGTCAAAGACACACAAGAAAAATCTCTCATTGAAAACGAGGTTGCTTGCTTTGTTGTTGGCATACTACTCTGAATTTCTCAAAAGTTGCTGTTTGTTGTGTCACAATCTGGGTGCAAATTCTAACACACTCATAACAATTCCTAACTCTTTTACGTTTTGAGGATTTGGCTGCTAATTCGGATGAGTTTGTACTAATTCATTAGTACATTTTCATCCAATCTGTTTATGGTTTACAAGCTGTGTAGGTGTGGACCTGTATGCTTACTGTACGTTCACACCACCACCGGCGAGAGCGGCAAAATTCGCTCTTGCCGCTCTGTCAACGACGCCGTGGAAAGATTCGTGGACGCTCTGATGCTTTGACGTAGATCGAATGCGTGATTTTTTTTAAAACGGTATGCAAACAAGCAAACAAAAATGTCGGTTATTTTTGCAGAAAATTGATCGATGGAAATAACTTTAAAATTATAGTGACATGTTTGCTAATGAAATAAACAAATTAAAAGCCATATGTGTGGTGTGGCTTTTGTGTTCATGATTAAGTGCTATTATAATTTGCATTCCCGCTGAAAAAGTGTTCTATCACGAAAATCTTGCCTATAAATAGTGTTGCGTGCCCTCTTATCAAATTCAAATTATCAACCTCCTCTATTTTGCTTGGGAACTAATGTGGCCGGAACCAAAGTTTACAGGACTACATTGTCTGGGATTCTCTCAAACGGAGCACTTCTACATTCCGATTGGTTGCCGCCGGTTGCCGCTGAACCGCGTCATTGCTTATTACCATAAAGTTGAACTGATTTCAACTCTCCTCGCCGCTCTTGCCGTCCGAAACGCGCCGCTCTCGCCGGAGCTCGCCGCCGGCTCTCAATGAAAATGAATGACTTCCGGCCACTTTGACGCTCTCGCCGGTGGCGGTGTGAACTTACAATTATTGTCTCACAATTGTATGTTTCCATGTGACTTACTTCATACAAATTAATTTGAAATCACGACATCACCTCCTTAAATTGTCAAGTTTTCCCATGAGAGTTTTCTCAGGTTGGCAAATTATATTAATCCACAATGCCACTCTGTATTACATTGGAAAAAAATATGATCTTTTTGGTAGTAACTATCACTTTGAGCACTATTTAGATATATGAAAAGACTACTTTGTGTACTACAGGGAACTTTGCACCACTACTGCAATTTGCTGCAACAAAGCAACCAGAAGATTTCAATTGCAGGTGTCATGAGCAACATAGACTGATGGCAATGCAGTGAAGTAGAGTTCTACTTAAAGCAAATACCAAATGGGAATGCACACAGTGGAGCCTATGTCACCTGATACAGTTAGATATTGCAGTCAAGCATCACCTAGCCATACAGAAACTTGTCGACCCACAATCAGTGTGAACGGCCATTTAGACTGGTGTGAAGTTTATACCTGGAAGAGGAGATGTCAGTGCTCCTTCCTCTCCACTGGCACTGAAGAAGACATCCAAGGTCTCCTGATCAGAGATGTCCATAAGATCCATCTGTTCTAGCATATCAACGTTCACCTCCATTGATGAGATGCTTCCTAAAGGAGCTGCAATTGAAGGGTCAGACACAACCAATGTGATCTTATGAGAATACGTATGTATTTTTACGTAAAGTGTCGTTCTATCATACGTTTTATATGCGCAGAAACGTATAATACAGACGTATTTACAGTACTAAAATGTAAAATATTTATGTATTGACTGCACAAAATCGTCATTTATTTACGAATGAACAAATCCACCGACGTGCACATTTGTACGTATCACAATTTATGCATTTTAACATCGTAGCATTATGTTTTAATTAGCAGTCTTATTAATTAAGTTTTCAGTCGCATTTATCGATATGATACTTATAAATATTAACATTTTGCTCGTTTCGCCTGCATGGTGTTAAACAATACAATATAAAACCTTAAAAATAAATTCTTTAACGTTAATCGTTTAACCGTTTTCTAATAGTTTATTTACCTTGAGACACATAAAGCGTTTTCAACAAAATTCACAAAAGACATCAGTTTTATTAGTTTGATGTAGTCCAAATCTTTAGAATCCATAGTTGTATGCAAGAAACAACTCCTAATTCAGCCTCTTATCCAGTCGTGACCTTCGTCCCTCAGACCTTCGTTCTCAGCAGTGACCGTACATGTCAAACCTAGTGCTAGTGATGAATTCAAATTCAAATATTGCGCCCTTGAGAAGCGATACGTCATGTTTTACGGCAGTGATATCAAACGTTCATTGGCTCTTCCCTGCTTCGTCATAGAATGACATGATAGAATGCGACATGAAGGACTGTGAGACGGTTGGTTAATCATTTGAAATGGAGAAGCGCGAACCGAAGCCGGATGAACATTTTCATTAGTAATTTAATTTATGCTCTAGACTGTACTTCGTACAAAACTATTACAATACTGCCAGAGAGAAGACTGCGACTGCAACGCTTCATCATGTGAACGGCTTTTGGTATCGGTTTTGCCATTTTCGCAATAAATAAATTATTGTGATTAATTGTCTGTTAGTTATGTTTTTTCTTCATAATTGTAGTTTGTTACGTAGTTTTAAGGAATTGTTATGGGTAGGTTTAGGGGTAGGAGTAGGATTGGTGGCTCAAAATAGATTTTAATGCTAACGTTATATTGTTAAAAAAACTGCCCTTTCCCAACACCGTTTTATCCTTTTTTATATTATGTATAAAATGGGTATGTTTAGGTTTGGGATTAGGGTTACGGGATCTTACATTTATCTATAAAATGGTAAAAAGGGAAATTATACAGATATCTGTATGATATAGAATATACGTAAATAGTTTATGTTTTTTAGCTGTAAAAACGTAATAATGTTACGTTTAAATGTTGCAGATACGTCTAAAGTATACGTTTCAGCATCTATCAAAACGTACTAAAAAGTAAGTTTTCTATCTTTGCAAAAACGTAAAATACCTACGTATTAACAATGAGACCAGGCTGACACAACATGTGAGATGAAAAGAAAATGATTAGATGTGAATATGGCATATATGGCTACTTATAATCTTCTTGAAAGTAGGTTTCATCTATATCATCTTTTTTTTATCTTTTCTTTTATTTCCTATATTCCCCTTATCCCTTGTCATAGTCTTAGATAGTTAAAGGTGCCATCTGTAAAAAATTGAGGTTAAAATATCCCAAAAACGAGCTACACGCATCAAAAGAATGAGAAGAAATAAGGTTGATGATGTCATTAAAAAAATGACAAGTTACAGTGCTGCCGAGATATTAACCTGAATTAGCATGCTAAATTACTAGCCTCGGCCCGGCAGGTGTCGTAATACCAGTTTCGGCCATGGGAGACGGTATGTGGGCGGGCAACATAACCACCAGCCAAACTGCAATACATGAATAACGCACGGCTTGTGGGTGTACTTGAACCTGATGAAGTACAGTCCAATACTACATTTCAGTTCAGGGAAAGTTCGTGTTCTTTTACCATTAGCTAGTAGAGATGATCGGTTCACGTGCGCTAGGGATCTGTGGTGTAACATTTACAAGCGCCAAAACTGTATTGTTTGAATTGCGTAATAAAATTGACAGAATCTGAGAGCTGAGATTTTTTTATCTATATATCATAACTAATCTGCTATGTCTAGTCTGTCGGTCTCCGTGTCCTTTTCTGTGCGTGACAATATTGATGTGTGGCGTGAGAGCGTGTGAAGTGTCAATTGCGTGTCTCGCGGTGAATTCGTGAGAGTTGGCAGCTCTGAATGGCGCTAGCTTGGTCAACATCAGCGAATGCTGTCTTATGAAATGTAAATGTAATATGAACAAAACGAATAGTGTAAAACTTCAAAGCCTGTGCTTTTATTTGTATTTGAGACAGTAGTCTATGAGACGGTCTGTATCATTTAGTGTTGAGATGTTGTTCATTGAGTCTCTAATCTCTAAAAAGCTCCAAATGCTCCACATGAAACTGCGATCTTCCAACCTTTTACTATCGTGTTAATTGATTTTATTAATATGTGCGAGGGAGAGAGAGCAAGACAGCGCTCGCTCCTGTTGTTTGAAGACATGAGAGTGCAGGCAGCCGAGGCACAACTCACTTTCTAGAGGTACACTGCCCCCATCTGGTATGGAATATGGAGTATGATTTGATGTTTTTTTGCCAGATGGCACCTTTAAACGACTTACTCCAGACCAGTAGGTGGCGCAAATGTCTTAAATTAAAGATTGTGGTCTTTCAACCTTTAAAGGAGAACTCCGGCGAACAATGAACCTTTGGTCTAATAAAACATCGCATCGGTACCTAGTCAATCGTTCTCTGAGATTTGTTTTCATGATAATCGAATGTAAAGAGTTTTATCTCTAAAAACTGTTTAGCGTATAATGCTAGTAATGGGGGCATTGACTAAGTAAAAAGAAATCGCTAGTTTATACCACTAACAAGGCTCAAAATAGCCCCACACTAACGCTGTAACATAATGAGGCTCCATACATGCAAAATGAAGCATTGAGAGCTTTGTAAGTGTACAGACCGTTTAATCAGAAGATAGTTTATGAAGACAGTTCACTTCGCGTATACAGACAGGAGCCATCTTGAAAAATAGTCTCGATAAGTCGATCCCCGAATGCCGTCAGAAGTTCGCTGAACTTCATACAGTTCAGATCACTCAGCATGACGTTCGTGGTTTGACATTCGATTAACATTCGATTATCATGAAAACAAATCTCAGAGAACAGTTGACTGTGTACCGATGTTTTATTAGACCAAAGGTTCATTGTTCGCCGGAGTTCTCCTTTAAGTGGATTTTGCTATAGACCCTATACACCAGAGAAACGTGGGCGCCGTCATCTGTAGAATACTGTCTTTGAACTTCCGTTTTTGCGGTCGCTCTGTATATTTCTATGGCATCGCTGTCAAGGACTAATTAGCTGGTGAAGTGGATTTACTTATTGTAGAGTTAACAAAAGTTATCATGAGCATTGTAATGTTTATCATAAGCATTGTAAAGCAGATGTCTTAACAAATGTCGACCGGGATTTTTTTTTACGAGCAGTTCATTCATACCTATGCAAGATCGCTGTGAAAATACAGATAGGAAGTCAAAAGACAACGAGCACAGAGCTGAAAAGGGGCGGGGCTACATAAGGTCTATAATGTGTGATATTGATCTATTAATATTGTGTGTGTGTACCTGGTATTTCCTATGTTATGGGGACCAAATGCTCCCACAAGTATAGAAATACCAGTAATTTCTTAGCTCATGGGGACATTTCTTTGGTCCCGGTGAGGTATAAATTTAATACTGTATAAAGATTTTTTTGTGATGGCTAGGTTTACTGTAGGACAATAGAATATACAGTTTGTACAGTATAAAAATTATTGTCTAAGGAAAGTCCCCTTTAAACATGGAAAAAAACGTGTGTGTGTGTGTGTGTGTGTGTGTGTGAGAGAGAAAGAGAGAGAGAGACATGATAATGCCAGTTCTTACTGTTTGAAGCTAACACAACTAACTTATGACTATAACTACATGACTCCATATCTACTTACAGATCTTGGTATAATCTTAAAATTGATGACATTTGTTGATCTTCAAGCTGTCACTCAGGCAGAGATATTTTACCTGAAGACTTTCCAAAATTTACCTGAAGACTTTGTATAGTCTAATGTATCTGTTTTAAATGAAACATTTAAGGCCCAAAATTATATTCTATTATTATTTTTCAAACGAAAAGTCGCCCATATATGTGCATGTTCAAACTCACGTCTCTTATAATCTATCTGCAGGTGTGCAGAGGAGAGGTAGACATCCACATCGTGTTGAAACACCTCCTCAAAGAATCGTTGTCTCTCTCTCAGCCTCATTTGCTGGGCCGACTCTGTGTCCGGGACTCTCTGTGCATGTTCTGTCTCCGCTATCAGCAAAAACAGGGACAGTAGTTTCAGTCATATGTTACATCAACACCCATTAACAGTATATTTGCTTATTTTCTAAATATTAAGCAACAGTTAGTTCTGCAATTCTTCGAATGGACAAGCTGCACTCTAGAACCTTCTTTCAAAAAAACAAAAAAAACAAAAAAAAACCCAACAACAATCCACCAGCAGGGGGCATAAGTTACTTCAAGTCTCTATACACTTTTTGTATGTTTGTTTTGTGTCTCAATACATTGAGATCTAATTTGTTTTTGACCGTTTGTTCAGAGCAATAATTAGAGTTGTGTGTTTCTAATAAAATTCGGACCAGTGGATCACAGTTTTTGTGTGCCTTGTTTACTTCAGCCTATAGCCTAAATGAAAGTAAAAAGGCTAGAAAGAACACGATGTGCTAAGACAAAATAAACATTTGTGAGTGTTACAGACATAATATGAACATTTTGTATCAGTTTGTTCAGAATGACTGATGAGTCAGAGGACTGATAAGCATTCTTTACTTAAGCCTTATTTGACAAGCTGGAATGAATGTATATAGGTAGGTGGGGTGTATTAGGCTCTTAAGTAGATTATTCCTATTAAATATAGGACATCATGCAAACGTTTATTTGTGCGTCTGTCGAACTTTCTCGAACAAGCAGTAATCAATGAAGCATGTTTTACCATATGTTTTTGACAGTAATATTGGCTGGCCAAGAAAACTGACCTTTGACCTGGAAGCAGAGATATTAGTCACCGGTCTATATGAGACCTCTCAACGTGTGTTAGCATACACAACTATCTCGAAATAGACAATATGAGTCATCTACCACCCTGAACCCAGAAACTAAGCAATTCAAAACATAAACATCCAGTTCTAGGTAAAGCAAAGCTGGAAAACTTAATATCAGTTTTCATCAGATATAGTTGTTTAAACATTTAATAGAGGTAGTATTTAGAGTGCATTCATTGTGCTTTTTTTATATTGTATAAGTTTTTACATTACACACAAGCAACAATTATGGGTTGTCAGTATGACATGTTCAGCCTAACATTTGTGTTTCACTGTCCTTGAAAAGCGACACGGGGCAAGTATCAGCTCAACTGAAATAACAGCCCTAAAACTTGCACCACAGCTATAAAGTGTTAGAGAATGGCATTCTTTTTCCAAGTCACAAGTCATTAATACATCCAGCCTCACAGCGACAGTGTCCCGCAACTCAGCCATAATTAGAAGGCACAGGCTGAGCCTGAAATAATTGGATCTGCCTTTTAAACCTGGTCTAAAATAGGAATAATGTAAAGATTATCTGGTTTGTGCTAGGAGAGCTGATCGCATTCAGCTGCTTCAAGACGTGCTGTAGAACAAGGCCGCCAACGGAGGGGGATAACTGTGAACATTGTCCCAGGCTAAGTATATACAGTAGTCAACATTTGAAGTGGATCAAAAAAGTTCATCAAAGTTGTCGGGTATTGTTCAAAATTCATGTAGAACTTGGATGAAATGTTTTGATCCACTTCAAATGCTGACTACTGTATATATATACAGTATATACATATATATATATATATATATATATATATATATATATATTGTGTGTGCGTTCATGTGTGTGTGTTTTAGGCTAGCCATGTGATCTCAACATGGCAGCAGCACGTGGGGGTGCCATTATAAAATAAAATCAAACGTCTTTTTCTGGCCCTCCATTTTTTTCTACTTTGGATATGTGTTGTTTGTTGTCATATTTGATACATCAGACTTTTGTGATGTATTTTTGGATAAAGTATGATATAGGAGAGAATCCAGAGATATAAAAAGACCAAGAGTAAGATGAAATTCTGATAGCTTGTAATATAAATCAATCAGGTCTTTTTACAGTCTAGCACATAAAATGAATATCTCCCAATAATATGTTATTTAAATGCTTAGTTTTATGATCAAACCTCTGTATTTTTTTATTTTTTATTAACTATAAAAAAGTTATTCTGACATTTACTTAATTAAAATCAGTAAAGATAAAGGTACCATGATTGGAATGGGAAAATTAATTAAACCAAAAGGCTTTTTTGTGTTGGCCAAAAAAGTGTCAAGTCAATCAGATGACAGAAGGCAGTAAATTACAAAACAGGATTTTCAGCAAAGTTCATGTTGATAATTTAGAGGCCTTAGAAATGTGTGTAACAAATATGTTAAAGATTTCTATAGGCTTAAACTATCAGTGCACCTTCGAAACAGACCAAGCACCCAGTACAGCATTTATGAACCATGTATTAGGCCATTGGAAAATATGCATTTGTACAATATATGAGTTCCCATACAGCAAAACTCCTGGTGTTAAATTATCACTGCCAGTTTTTATTTAGGGTCCTTTCACACCTACCTAGTTTGGTCTTGACTTTCAGACTTTTTAGTTTGGTCCGAATCAAAATTCCAAGTGTGAAACCTACCCTGGGGACCATGGTCCAGACCAAACAGATTAAATTTGGGCCCCATCCACACGAAGACTCGTTTCGCTGTATACATATAAATTTTTATACGTTTCGTCCACACGGATCCGGCGTTTTGGGAGAGTGAAACCGCCATTAAATTTTGTTTTGTATAAAGCCCTTCTTTGAAGTGAATTTTGTTTTTTAATACATTTTATCTTTATTTTAATAATTGTTTCATCAACCAGTTACCTGGATTTATTAAAAGAAGCAAATATAGGCTATAGCAGAATATAATCAGGACATGGACTTTCCGGCGCGATATAACTTACATTGCCCGTGAACTGGAGCTCTTCTCATAAATAATCCGACACTCTGAAATATATAGAAATCTTGAAATGTCTACGTTAAAACAACATTGACAAACAACAATTCAAAACGAAAAGAAACAGATACTCTCTCTTAGCCTAATCCGTATGAAGTGCATTAGCCTACTCCGTGGGCGCGTTCAATACTGCAAAGTCAGCTTCATCTCCTTTTTTCAGTCAAGAATGACACAGAAAACATTAGTTTATTAATAAACAATTAAAATGTCAATATTTGACACATTTACTTTTGCCGGTTGTTTGTGGCAAGCTTTCTGAGTCTGCTAACTAATCGAATATCGTGACTCCCTATTTTGTACCAGGCAATTTATGGTTGTTCAATAAAGTTCTTGGTAAAAAAGAATTATTTCATAGCCTTTTATTTTACTCCCTACAGCGTGCAAGGTTTTATGCGCATGCTCTAAGTCTTCTTCTCGCATTTTTAATCTCTATGGCAGAATTACAGCACCACATACTGGTCTGGGATGTATACTACATCGTTTTCAGTCGGTTTCAGTGGTTTCGTGTGGACGCAGTTATTTTTTGAGACACCGCCGTGTTTACAGCCTTTTTTTTTAGAACGAGAAAAAAAAAATATCGGATAGGGGAAGCTCTGGCTTCGTGTGGACGTGGCCATGGTTCGATGAAAAGAGGTAGTCTTGGTAGTCTGAACAAAGGTTTGGTCCGTTTCTGGTGTGAAATCATTTATGTATGGTTCGGACTTTAAGATCTCTTACAGGTTCTGGTGGTTTCCGCATAGCCGGAAAAAAAAGAAGGTTGGATTATCAGTGAATCCCAGTTGTCTCTGAGGAAAGTTTGTAAAACTATTCCGTGTAAAATGATCACTACAGAGGGGGGTGTTGGCAGTGATCCTCAGCTCTTCATCAAGGTAGGTTGGCTCTCTAAAGACCTCTTCTTGATGTGATCGTTTTTAGGGAATTTCAATGAAGATACCGATCTGTATTATACATGATCGCATCCAGGTAGCCTATGTATGTGTCGAAGGCATAGCTACAGTAGGTAGCAAACAGGCTCAGCTGTAGCAACTAATAGTACTGACAGTCACTCGCGATTGAGCGGTGAATGCGAATGTGCTCGGGGGGAGTGTTATTGTGTGTTAGGGGAGGGATCAGACTCTGTGCGTCATCAAATAGGGGCGTGTCCAGCAGCTCATGGGCTCCAGTGCGTCATCGAGCCCTGTTTTAGCCCCGCCCAAACAATCCGTAAAATTGCAATGGTGAAAAACTGTTTAACGGTCTAACTCCACATTTCAGTACTTCACAGTTCTAGTCTTTGTAATATGTTTTAGCAATACATATGTAACATTTATAATGTGTTTAGAACTTTTTTTTGTACAATTGCCTTTACAGGGACTTTAAGGGGAGTTTCTGTGCAGTAACAAAACCAACTGCCAACATGTGTTTACATTATAGACAGTGCAGAGACCACCCTCCACCACCAATGTTTGAGCAGATGTCTCATATATTTACAAACCTTACATTTCTTTCATTTGTGGGACACCTACATTTTTTTTGTCTCAATGTTTTTTTTCCCCATACAGTTAAAGTCATTGGGGTGAGTAAATGAGTAAATGATGACAGAATTTTATTTTTTGAATGAACAACCCCTTTTAGACATTCCCAAAAAGAAACATCACAAATATAAACTCTTTAATATCTCATTTGTTCTCTTTGGATAGCAAAACATGTTTGCACCATGGAGAACCTGGGTAAGGCTGTGATGATTGTAGTTCCTTTTTATTTATGTTAAAGAATCCATGAGTCATCACATTTGACAGGCAAACCGCCAGAGTAGGCAGTTGTGTAAGACGGGGTCATTCTCTCTCGCCTGGTGGTGGCTGTGAGGACGACGGGGGGCATCCAGGGGCCACAGCGCTGTCACTCTGAATAACTAATCAGATCTGCTCTAGCTGACCATTGCAGCCATAATGGGCAAAGTGGTAGTTGGAGTCCCATTTGTTTTTCCATCTGATATTGCTGTGTGGCTGAGCACAAAGTATGTGTAAACAGGTTTGTTTTAGGACTGGGAAATAAATTGAACTTTTAACATATATTTGTGATGGTTTTTTGGCAATATAAAATTAAGCAACATTATGAACAACGCAATGATTTTAAAGCTCTTTAACAGAGATGTTGTAATCTCTCATTTAAACTTTAATAGTAAAAAAGTTTGTGAATTTGATTCACTTCCGTAAACAAGTTCATTCAATTTCAATTTCAAACATCACAAGATCAACAATTGCCACAAAATGAAACATAATGTGATCTAGCTGCTTGACATTATTCAAATTCTCCAGACATTATTCAGATTCTTAAAAGTTGAGATGTGGTGCTCATAAGATTATGTTGTACCCTGATACTGCTCCTCTGCCTTCCAGAGCTTATATTGGTTCTCACCTACACAAAATTAGTTATTTGAGTACTAAAGTGGTCTAAATCATCCTTTTAACAGTGGTGGGTGGGGACCTTTTTTGTTTTGTTTTTGGTAATCAACAGAATGTGACAGATGCTACCAAGTGAGCTTAAAGTTACGATGAAATACAAGTAGCAACAGTTTAATGTTTTATTTTTTACATTTGAGTGAAACAGGTTATCACAAAAGAGATAACGTAGAGCTTGGTTCTTTAAAATATAGGTGTGGACTTGCAGTCAATTGTATGAGAAGGGCTGTGGTTTTGGTGGATTAAATAATTTGATTAGTCCAGCAAATGTTACCACTGGGAAGATCAAGTTATGACATTATGAGATTAAAACACATTTTTTAAAAATAAAACATATGTATCGTTCAGAATAAGATCAATAACATGTATTTAGCAAAGTACACTTGAACGTAAACTAAACCCAGAACATTCCTTCAATCCCGCAGGGACAAACTATGCTTGTAGCAGGAATTCACAGTGGAATTCACCTACAGTGGCATTCTAGTATCCAAATGGCAAACCATTCAACACGTAAACTCAGCTCTTTGAACACCACAGGGATCTCCTCTTGCATTTTTTCCATGACCTTGTCCAAGTTTAAACTTTAAAAACATATGCCTGTGTTTAAACTAAAGGTTAAGAAAGGTTGAGGCACTTAAAACCTGACAGACATGTCATGAATGGATATTGCATAACCAGGGTGGTATGACTCAGTCCTGACATCTGCCATGTGAATATTTGAGTGTGTGCATGTGTGTGAAAATAAAATGATGACTTGATGCTTCTGAAATAACGCAAGGTTAAGTGCTTTGCCCAGGGGTGCAGTTTGTTTTATTCTCTGGCATTCCCTTCCAGTCAAATCACATTTTATTTGACATGATCAAGAAAGGAGCAAGTCAGGGAAAATGAGATTTGACTGAGAAAAAAACAAAACAAAATTTTGCTGGCCACTCTTATGCACTTTGCAAAATGCCAGTGCAGTGGACATGTCATCTGGCAGATCTGGCAGAGCTTGTGAGTATTCCTGGCCTCAGGGTCACATAGCAACTTGTAGGCAGCAATAGCTACAATCTATTAGCCTAATTTACAAATCAATACAATACTTAATTCAATGTACAGTACTTCAATTGTTTATTCTCATTAGACTTGAGTTTATTCTTCATTCAGACTTCATTCCAACCCTGCTCCAGCACACCTGCTTGTTATTTATAAAAAAAATCTTGAACACCTTGATTAGCTGGCTCAGGTTTTATTAGGATTGTAGTTGAAATCTTTGAGAAGTTAGCCCTCAGGAGAAGGGCTGCCTTCCCTTTCCCTAGAAACCACCTGGCCATATTCTTAAAAAACACTCTGTAACCTTAGCAGCTACATATGGCTACGTTCACACTGCAGGCTGAAACGACCTAATTCCGATTTTTTTGCCCCTATGCGACCTGTATCTGATTTTTTCATGACAGTCTGAACGACACAGATCCGATCTTTTCAAATGCGACCCAGGCCACTTGGGTATGTGGTCTAAATCCGATATGAATCCGATCTTTTGAAATGCGACTTCAATCTGAACGGCCAGGTCACATATATCCGACCCGCACGTCATTGCACGCACCTGTAGCTGGCCAATACATGCTAACTCCAATGCGTTTCTGCACTGTTATGGGCCGCTGCAGACGTGTCTCTACCTCAGAGTTGTGCCTGAATGCGTTCAATGAACGATAGTGCATGAACGCGTTCATATACTGTATTACTGCCTGATAAACATTACTGTGAACATGTTCATTCTGGTGTCTGTGAACGTGCGCTCTCTGTCAGTTTAACTTCGTACAGTAGGGTGCCAGATTGATTTCTATAGAGCCTTTCAGGCGAAAACCTGGCTAAAACACATGTATACATGCCTTAAAATGTAGCGAAAAAACACCCAATCTGGCAACACCAGCCACCAGTGTCGCACAGCGGCCGCTGGTGACAAAGCAAGGAGCGCCGAGGCACTATCAATTAAACAGGTTTTATGACGAGGTCGGTGAGGATCAGAAAAATCTTACATTTATGCGCAAACTTTGCCCGTCGATAAAAAATTGTTGTCTGTGTTATGGGCTGTGGCAATAACAATAATAAGAAAACAAAAGCTCGCAACAATATGGAAAAAAAAACGTAGTGACGTAGTTGACCGTTGATTACTCTTCTGCGCATGCGGGTCACTTCTGGGTCATTTCACGTTCACACAGGAGACCACAAAAGGTCGCATTTAATTGGAAATGTGAACGGCCTTGCAAAAAAATCGAATTTTTTCAAAAAATCGGAATTGAGCATTAAGCCCTGCAGTGTGAATGTAGCCATAGATACACCTTGGCTACCACAAATAACAGGGTAGAAACCAAATCAAAACCAACGACCCTGGCAACCACCAAGCAAGTTAAGTCATCTTTATATTTAGTGCTTCATACAATTTAGATCTCAAAGCAGCTTTACAGTGACAACAGGAACATGATTCAACAATGCAAAGTGAGGCTGTACAGCAGCTCTAAAAGAAAATATTGTCATTGTTCAGCTGAAGTTAGTTCTGTGTTGACTTAATATAATAGTTAATCTATAAAGCAAACCTTAATCTGCTGAATATGCTCATTAAACATCATCGGTGTAGTCAAATCAATAATAGTGTTGAATATTAAATGTCCCCAATTAAGCAAGCCAGAGGCGATAATAGTAAGAAACCCAAACTCCATCACGTGACAGAATGGTTGGGGGCAGTTCTCCTCTGGCAACGAACGAACACAGTGTCATTATGATTCAGGCAGCATCACTGCACTATCACCATCATTCAACCAACCCAAAAACCTCAACAACCACAAAACTATTTTGATTCAGTTGTTGGAGTTTACATTAAAAGTGCAGTAGTGGATGGAGTCAGATCTGCTGTGGAGAACTATGTAAATTCCACAATTGATCAGCCACTGTTTTCCAATCAGACTAAATCGGTGATTGATTTAAAGTGAATGACTTCATCACGAGGCTTTCTGACGCTGCCCCAAATCATCCAATAAGATCATTCATAAGGCAAGTAAACAACCGCATGAGGATGAGATCACTCTATTTTTCTCTTCCTCTCTTGGACTCATCTCTTTCTTGCATCCATCCCCCTTTTTCGCACTGTGCTTTCCATTCACACAGCAGTATGTTGGGAGGGGTGAGCAAGACTTGTTAGATCAAAGCAGAAGAAAGGCGGATTGTCTGTAAGGACTGATTTGTCATTTTCTCCATACAAGGCAACGCTCTGTTTCCACCCCACCCTACCCCCAGCTTTCTTTGTCATAGTGGTTCACATACTAAAGCATTCTGGGGATTATGGATCCAGCAGGATACAGGACATGGCACATCATCCATACAGGCACTCTCAGATGCATGCCAACAGTCTTAACCTTTTCAGACAAAAATAAACATGTCATGCAGATCTTGATTTTAGCAGATCTTGGTTTCATCAACAGGAATGCATTCTGGCTGTATAAATAGTCAGTCATAGGTATGTGTAACTACCACAGCAGGAATGCCTTAACCGCACATCAACCTCTTCCAGTCATCTCACCCAAAACACTAACATTTTTCTTCTAGGAGGTGACTTTCAGAAGCATTACAGCCCCAAAACAACCTAAAACCAGTCCACCACATCCCTCTGAGGACAGTTTGAAAACAGGACATAGGAAATGAACTTTCCAGATGAATGAGTTAAAAGTTCATGTGTTTCGATATTCACAGTCCGCCGAGCGGAAGAAGAAACGAAGAAGCGTCTACCGGAAGTGTTGGCATAACCGCGCCAGTCGAACATGAGTAGCTTACGTCGGCGGTCCAAAGTGTGGCTTCACTTTTCTAAAAATAACGAAATCTTGGCAAAATGCTAAATGTGTGACAAAAGGAGTATTTGTGACAGAAGGAGTATTTCCTTCAGAAAGACCATTGGTTAGCAAGGTTAGCTAAACTTTTTTGACCCTGCTTCTTAAAAGAATCGGAATCGAGAATCGTTAGGAACCGGAATCGAAACAAGGAATCGGAATCAGAATCGTTCAAATTCAAATGATACCCAACCCTATTCCAAACCTATAACATTTTTGTTAATCTTCAATAAACAATTGAAGATGTTTTAAATTAAACCTGAGATTTTGCAGTCCTTTCACTGAAAAATTGAAGAGTTCAGATGCAAAAGCCTCTAAGTGCCATTTGAAATTTTCTTCTTGAATGATGATTTTTTATCAAACTTGTATATTTAAGTTCAGTAATTTCACTTAAATAACAATTAATAGGTAATCATCATTGCCATTTAAGTGAAATCACTGAACTTAAATATACAAGCTTGATAAAAATGATCATTCTAGAAGAAAATTTCAAATGGCACTTAGAGGCTTTTGCGTCTGAACTCTTCAATTATTCAACCAATATTCAACTGAGATCATAAAAGAAATCCATATGAATCAAGCAGTGCAATTAAAGACTTCTGAAAAGACTTGATTGCTCTTACATGCATTGTTCAATGTATGTAAGATTCAGTTGCCCTTACAAACATTGATCAATGCACAAATCATCAAATATGGTAAATAAAAAGCTTTAGTTCAGAAACTGCTCAATTTTCTTCAGCTGGTTTTAAAAACACTCCTTAGTCATGGTAAACTCACTATAACATACACTCTCAGATTTCCTTTCAGCTTTCTGCTTTTTCTCTGCTAAGGAATAGAGGTGGCCGATATGACCACAATATATCATGATATATATTATTTTATGATAACATAACTGTCACCAACGTTTGCAGAAAACACGATGAAGATGAAGATCAAGGTCAAAAGGCTTTAATATTCCACACAGAATATTTTCCAAATGAGGCAGGCAAACAAACACAACTGCTATGCACTGATGTGACCAGACAAACGTACACTGAAAAGACTGCATCTTAAATACAAAGCAAATTATGTAAATAATGACAAACACCTGTGATGATTAAATTAATCACTACGGCAACTGATATGTAGCATAAAATTGAACAAATAAAGACAAACTAAATAAAACTCCATGATAATGAAACTAAGAATGAGTACACAGCAAATTTCAGGAGTTGAAAATTCATGAGTTAGGCAAAAAAGTGTGAAAGAGTTCATTTTTTGGAGTTATTTTTTTAACTCTGACTACGGTTTGTGTTATTGGATACTCCCCGGCTGTGTTGTATTTTGGAGTTCATTCATTGGTGTTCAGGAGCGTGTTTTAACACTACACCTGGAGTTCTTTTTGAGAAGTGCGCCACGACACGACCCTGCCGCTGCACAAAGGAATAATGGACTTACGCTTCGTCGTGAGGTAGGTAAAAGTGTAACTTATATAAAACTATTTAAAAAAATATATTTTCTGACAAACACGTTTGGTCATCGCGTACCTGTTACGTTACAGGCTAGTTTGTTTACTAATTAACGTCAACGACCATGACAAACTTGCTGTTGAACGCATGTTTAAATTACTTGTTTCAAATTTTGAAATGGTTATTTGCGTGGGTTTTTTGTCGATGTAAACGAGTTAACATTAGCTAACCGTCTTTCCATTCACCGTGTTTCTGAAAATGAGTGTTTTGCCGTGAAATTGATGCATCAATGCATTACAGGCAATTGAATTGTAACAGCTATGTAACGTTAGGCTATATTAGTGGTGACCCACGATGTGCGTGATTTTCAGCTTATATATTTTTGCATTCTCAATGAATGGTGCTAGATTATATTATGCCTCATGCTGTTCAGACGACTGTCCTGCAGCAAGCGGTTCCTCCTCAAGTCTGAACCAAATGGATTTGCTCAAATAAAGGCAGTAAATCAAGAGTATGGTGTCCAGTGTAGTAATTTCCACACAAAACATTATATTGTGTTAAATAAATGTTAACTCTAAGAAGTGTTAAACTTAACTGGTAACACTGGTAATGAGTTCATATAATTAATTTTAGAGTTACATTTACTCTCTGTAGGATAAGTATTTTAACTCCATTTTAACTCTGAAAAAAGTGTTAAAAATTCAACTCCAAGAGCAGAGTTATTTTAACTCTGCGCTGGAGTCTAATTGATGGTCTCACATGTACACTCAGATTGAGTTGATTTTAAAGGGTTAGTTCACCCAAAAATGAAAATTCTGTCAGTATTTACTCACCCTCATGTTGTTCCAACCCCGTAAGACCTTCGTTCATCTTCGGAACACAAATTAAGATATTTAAGATATTAAGATCGCTCCTGCATACAGTCCATAGGCTTCTTGAGGGACTAGCTCTTGCTGTCCCCGAAAAGTCATTAAAGACATCGTTAAAATAGTCCAAGTGACTACAGGGGCTCAATCTTAAGTTTATCAAACGACGAGAACACTTTTGTGCGCAAAAAAACAACAAAAATAACGACTTTATTTCAACTATTCACTTCCTTCTCCATGAGCCTGTAAGTCAATTAACGTAGTGTGATTGCGTAGAGCTACGTCACACGTAGGCTCACTATTGGCCGACGCTGGTCATGTGTGTGTGATGCGTGTGACGTACAATAACAGAAGCTTACGCTATTAAACTAGTAACCTGACTCGCGCAGAGGGAGAAATAAACGAATAGTTGAAATAAAGTTGTTATTTTTGTTGTTTTTTTGCGCACAAAAGTGTTCTCGTCGTTTGATAAACTTAAGATTGAGCCCCTGTAGTCACTTGGACTATTTTAACGATGTCTTTAATGACTTTTCGGGGACAGCAAGAGCCAGTCCCTCAAGAAGCCTAAGGACTGTATGCAGGAGCGATCTTAATATCTTAAATATCTTAATTTGTGTTCCGAAGATGAACGAAGGTCTTACGGGGTTGAACTAACCCTTTAACTAACAGGGAGTTTATTCCAAAAACCAGAATAAAATTTGCTGTGTATCTATGACATTACGCCCCTCCACAGAAGGCTCCCCAGAAGGAAAAACTTTTCCATTTGTAGTAGCTACATCACTTTTGCGTAAATGTGCCCTTAAACAACACTCAGAAACCATCTCTCTGACAGCATGCACAAATAGCAAAATGAGTTGTCTTTCGCTGCTTACAGCGGTTTACCAGTTTAAAAACAGTTTTTTTTTTCGTTTTGTTTTTTTACTGCAATGCTTAAAAAGACATGCAAATGATAAGCTTCCGTGACCACACTAACAATTAGTTCATGCGTTCATGACATCAAGGCTAGATTATTGTAATGCTCTACTGGGTGGTTGCCCTGCACGCTTAATAAACAAACTTCAGCTAGTTCTAAACGCAGCAGCTCGAGTTCTTACCAGAACCAGGAAATATAATATTAGCCTTGTTCTGTCAACCCTGCATTGGCTGCCTATTAAACATCATATAAATTTTAAAATATTGCTGATTACTTACAAAGCACTAAATGGTTTAGCTCCGCAGTATTGAGCGAGCTCTTAACACATTATAGTCCACTATAGAAATTCCGGCCAGTTGATAATACCTAGAATAGAAAAATCGACTGCAGGCGGGAGATCCTTTTCTTATTTAGAACCAAAACTCTGGAACAATCTTCCTAACATTGTCTGGGAAGCAGACACACTCAGTCAGTTCAAATCTAGACTAAAAACACATCTCTTTGGCCAATACACATAACACATTATAGACTTCCTAAATTCGAAATTAGGCTGCATAGTTTAGATCAACCGGGAACACGTCTTGTAAATCCTGTACTTGGTACATGATAAGAAGGATGGTGTCTACGCTAATATTAGTCTCTCTGTTTATCCCGAGGGACCCTCAATGGTGGACCTGCGCCTGGACCCATCCCAACTCATCCTTAAAGGAGAACTCTGGCGAACAATGAACCTTTGGTCTAATAAAACATCGGTACCTAGTCAATCGTTCTCTGAGATTTGTTTTCATGATAATCGAATGTAAAGAGTTTTATTTCTAAAAACTGTTTAGCGTATAATGCTAGTAATGGGGGCATTGACTAAGTAAAAAGAAATCGCTAGTTTATACCACTAACAAGGCTCAAAATAGCCCCATACTAACGCAGTAACATAATGAGGCTCCATACATGCAAAACGAAGCATTGAGAACTTTGTAAGTGTACAGACCATTTAATAAGAAGATACTTTATGAAGGCAGTTCACTTCGTGTAAACAGACAGGAGCCATCTTAAAAAATAGTCTCTAAGTCAAACCATGAACGTCGTGCTGAGTGATCTGAATTGTATGAAGTTCAGCGAACTTCTGAACTGTATGAATGGCGATCGGGGATCGACTTATCGAGACTATTTTTAAAGATGGCTCCTGTCTGTATACGCGAAGTGAACTGTCTTCATAAAGTATCTTCTTATTAAACGGTCTGTACAAAGTCTTACAAAGTTCTCAATGCTTCGTTTTGCATGTATGGAGCCTCATTATATTACTGCGTTAGTGTGGGGCTATTTTGAGCCTTGTTAGTGGTATAAACTAGCAATTTCTTTTATTTTAGTCAATGCCCCCATTACTAGCATTATACACTAAACAGTTTTTAGAGATAAAACTATTTACATTAAATTATCATGAAAACAAAACTCACAGAACGATTGACTAGGTACCGATGTTTTATTAGACCAAAGGTTCATTGTTCGCCGGAGTTCTCCTTTAAGTGCCGGCCTCATCGACACGACAGCCAACGGCACTGATCCTCAACAACTCAACGGCACTGATCCTCAACGTCTCCCCTTACCGGCATGATTACTTTGTCTTCCAAACAGATGGAAATGGATAAGTACTCTAAATGTTCCGACCCAATCTGACTTGTAATGCTGCCCGAATCATACACTGTTCCTTCATTGGCCAGAGGAGAACTGGCCCTCCGACTGAGTCTGGTTTCTCCCGAGGTTTGTTGTGTCCATTCTGTCACCTGATGGACTTGTGGTTCCTTGCCACTGTTGCCTTGGCTTTTGGCTTGCTTAGTTACTAAGGACATTTAATATTCAACCATATTGATCTGCCTTACTTAAGGTGGACATTGATGTAATTTGCTTCTAGAAACAAACTTGTTGTATTACTTTCATGTTATTACTGTGAAGCTGCTTTGATATAATCTGTATTGTAAAAAGTGCTATATAAATAAAGGTGACTTGACATAACACAGAAAAATCACATGAGCTGAGCCGCAATAAAGACGATAGTCCAAAATCTCTACCGGTTGACAAATTTATACTTATTCATGTCTACCGGTATATCACCCACCCCATCTAAGGAATATGCAACCATGTTACCAATATTAGCCACAAGGCTAACAAAGCTACCACAAAACTCCAGTTTTGATTTCATGGGTTACTTAAATACACAGGATTTATATACTAATAATTAAAACATTTATACATTAAAGTATTATAACTGACAAAATACAAAGCAACTAATTATATTTATGTATCATACAATAAAAACAGCTGATCTAAGGCATAGCAACAGTTTATTATCATGTCCATTTGCTCCAAGGATCATTATGTAACACTCAATCCTAAGCACAATGTGATGATGTCACAGGTCTGTTATAAAAGATGTCCTGCCATGCCAATGTCAAGATTTGTCAGGTCATTTGGAACTGCTGCCGTTCATTAGTGTATCCCTCTTTTAATGATCTCTGACCTGCTGCACTTTC
Source organism: Pimephales promelas (assembly GCF_016745375.1). The sequence continues at coordinate 4,044,660 of NW_024121677.1, read as the reverse complement.
AAACTGCCATCCATCAAACAGCACACAGAAACATGCCACACTGTATTCGCTTTAAAAAGAAGTCACCAGACTCGCCACTATGCAGTATGTTCACATAATGTGAAGGGTGATGTTCCCAAAAATGCTACACACCAAACTTAGAGAAACAACATGCTTCTTTGGAGCTATGGACTAGTGGTTAGCACTGATGCATTGACACACTAATCATGAGGGTGATGATACATTTGATGAAGTTTTGCAAGAGTTTTTGAAAAGCATCTCTGACATAAGTACATATGAGGTGTGTGTGTTTTATGATGATATCAGTAAAAAAAAAATCATATTTTGTATTCATCTTCATCGTCCGGTCATCTGCCTACTACACCAACGCTAAGACTTCATCACAACCTTGTTTTTGCTTTTTTTTTTTTTTTGAGAGACAAGATATGCTGTTGTTGTAATTTTAGCTATAGAAACAGGACGGTTTTGAGTGGCATTGTTTGTCTAGAGCGTGTGCTGCTGGTGACTAAAAACAAACTCTTGCACTCTGTTCATTTTTTGTTATTATTTATTATTGTTTTTTTCTTCATCATCTTCGCTTTATTCATGAAGCATTCTTTTGGTTTGTTTCAGCTATGATAGAGACAATCACTCTTGCACTGCAAATTCTTTATTTTGGGGGTGGAGCAAGGAAGGGAGGGGTAAAAAATAATCGTAATTTTAACGTAAAAAAACTGTAAAAATGCTACAGTGCAAAACTGTTAATTGGTTAACAGAAAGTTTCCGTACCATATACGGTAAATAACTGTGATATAATTTTACAGTAAAATACTGTTAAATTTACAGTTTTTGAAAGTGAAAATATTTCCCACAATTCCCTGCGTCACACTTCACATTTGATGTATTTTTGTTGAAATAACTATGTTTCCTCATAATTTTCTTGTTTATTTTTCTAATCAGTTATGTACATTAAGGTTTTATGTTACATTTAATGTTGTTCAATTAATGTTTATTGCATTTTTTAATTTCACGTGTGTTACCATGATGGTGTTTAATGTTTGTGTGAATGGCACTGTGCAGCTTCTAAATATAAATATTAACCTTCTAATGGAAGACATCTTCTGATGAGCTTTGATTGCTCATGTAGCTCCCATCCCTACTGTGATGATTGATGGTTGTCAGTGTATTACAATAGTACAAAACAGAAATCAATTTTTCAAAAGGTTGGTATATCAACAGATTTCAGAAAATGAAATACGGTTTATCACTGCAAAGGTAATTACAGTTTTAATGTGTTTTTTAGAGAATTGTTATGGCAACCAAAGTTGCCAGCATTATTCTATAAAAAATACAGGATTTTTTTTACAGTGTATCAACAGTGTTTCTCGGAAATCGCTTACTGCACCTTTAAGTGTCTGAGAATTACCAGAGCACATTTCTGGAAGTCTGATAAACCTTTTTATATAAATAACCGAAGCATAAATAGTTACTGCATAACCCAGAAATCACATTGTCATGTGTTGAATCTAGACACACAACTGTGGTTTCCAAAACAAACTGAATTATTAATAGTGGGAGTATGTGTGTGTGGAATGTGTGGGTATGAAAGTTTTGGAAATAAGGAAACCCAGAAACTAAATATCTTCAGTTATCTGACAAAGAGATGATTGTTAACCAAGCTAAAATCCAAGATATTTAATTCAGGATCTTTTATTAGGCAGCAACCGCCAACTCTATTAGTTCTATTTTCAGAGATACTGGGATTCACGGAAAAGTACCAGAGAGCAACGTGAGTGAAACGCACGGAGAGGAATTTATAAAAGATTCTACAAGATGAGTGACATGATAATAAGGAAACTATGAAGCATGGAGTAAAGAACTAGACAACCAAAAGTGTATCTTTTTCTCATTAATTTGCCCACACTATATACAAGCTCCTAAAGTGAGAAGATAAAAAGTAGTCCTTGTAGGTTCAGTGAAATTTCTCCCGACTTTTCATGCTATCATCTAAAGACTTAAGAGTGATACATATAATGCATTGAAAAAGTTTGTTGCGGCCTGATTTTCTGTATTTATACATTTTAAACTAAATGGCATCAGAGCTTCAACCAACACTTGTGAATTATAAAAAGTTTCCCTTCATGAACTACAAACACTTTATAGAACTTTAATATAGAACTGCCCACCTAAATAAAAAACTGTAAAAACACAATTTTATAGTTATGCATAATCTCAAAAAAACCCCAAAAAAACATCAGAGTTGAGTGTCATTTGTTGAAAGTCTCTTCATTAGTGCAACTATGAACCCAGAATCAGCAACCATGCTTGAACACACACACACAGTTATAAGGATAAAACCAAGTATATTTTAGCCCAAACTTAATCAGTTTTGATTTTGAATGCATCAGTATGTAACAGAATCAAGTAGGCACTTCTCCTTTTTTGGAATTAATGGTCGCTAAAAGTGAAGTGTAATTTCCAGTTAAACATACCTCATACATTTAGTCTATTTTCTGTCTTTGTAATTCAATTTTACCATATTGCCTTAAATTGTTTTGACAAATCAGAAACATTACCATAATTATTTGTAACACAATTTGCAAATTGTACTTGTGCCATTCAACAAGTGCCATTCCTGTAGATAAGTCATTCCACTCGACCTGAATGACACCATCCTAAACATCTGGAGTGCAATTTTCTTTTTGACAGACATGGACATTTTACTCATAATTAGAGCAAAATTAAAAAATAGTGTAACAAATACTCATGTGACCAATCTAATTTTCAGTCTCAACCTCTAAGCATGTGTGCGTCTGAGACCAGAGAGTGTGGGAACTTGGATTCTATACAGTCCCATCTGCTAAAAATTTCAGAAAAACAATCTCATTTAGAGGGATTTCAGTCAGGTTACACCCAACAAACCTAGAATCCATGAGCTTTGACAAGTTCATCGAGTCATCAGCTCTAAATGTTTGGTCAAAATAACAGAAGCCCTTAAAGGGTCACTTCACCCATTTGCATTAAGCTTTGTATCTTTAGAAACCCAGTCATATTTTTGAATGGTCATGGTTTATTCCCTTATTTTGCCCTGAGATGGGAGAAATAAGGATTTAAGTGTTTTATTTCCTGCTTATCGTGACGTAAAAATCGTCATTTTGCGTCACGATAAGCAGGAAGTCACATTTCATTGAAATGTCAACAGACTACAATGGTTAGCTCATTATTATTCAAGGGTGTGGCACCCATTCACCCACAGGCCTATTACAGATCAGTGGGTGGGACTTCACTTGCAGAAACTGAAATCAATATCCGCCATCTTGTTTGGAAGCTAAGCTAACAAGCCCTGTGGAGATATGAAGTTATGATAATGATGGAAGAAACTAAACATGATATGGAAGAAGAGGGTTTTGAAAGTCTGCTGCTCGAATCCGATGTTCGTGGCTATCTTTACGAGCTGCGGTATAGTTTAGAGCAGCTGAGGCTGATGGAGGAGCAGGAGGCGCCTGGCTGTCGGTCGAGACGCCCGGACTGGGTCGAGCTCGGCGGCCTGCTGTTGCCTGTACTCTCGCTGCGTGCTACGGCCTACGGACACAGAGTCCGTCTGCTGCAGAGAATTTCAACGATGGCAATTTCTCCTGGAGAAAATCTCTGAATCAGACGAGCACACGGACGTTTGTGTTGTGATAGTTTCGCCTTCAGAACATCCAGGTATCATACAGTAATTCACCATACAGAAATAAATACAAACGAGGAGTAATTCACTAACGTTATTGTGTTTACAAATGTAACGTGAACGGGGTTTGATGTTGTGGGAAGAAAGAGGCATGAACCGGCGAACATTTAAACATTTTAATAGTAAAATGAACAAATACAAAACGAAAGTAAGCCAGCGTTACACACAACAGAAACAAAACATAAAATCAGGCCTGTTTCTCTCTCGATCTGCCGTCGTCGCTCCCCATTTTATGCATTCGCTCCTTCTATTCGTGAGAGACGCACCGGCTCGCGCCTCACAGCTGTCTTTCATTATCACTCACGCCACCGGCAGCGCGCCGTCCTCTTACATCCCTCGCCCTCGATCGTCCTGCTCGCCACAGCCAACTAACTAGACATTTTGTTTGAAATGAATTTCAAACTCTCACTCTGGTAACAGCTAATGTTAGCGTTGTAGACGGAAGAGTGTGTTTGCATCTCTGTTTGCGCTGTTCCGGTGGGTGGGTTAGTGGGTGTGGCTTGCGGAGCTGTGCAATGTTGGGGAATTCTGGGAACTGTAGTTTTCTAACACAAAGGCGCCCCTTGGTTATTTTCTGTCTTTTCTCAGTCAAGAGGGCACCAAATTAAAAAATGATTTTACATTTCGACTACATATATGATCCACTTTCAATAAAGATTAATGTTGCAATGGGTGAAATGCTCCTTTAACAAATAGAAAATCTACATAACAGATTTGCAGTGACATCAGGAGGCCTGTGCGACGACCATCTGAGGAGGAGCCAGACTGTCCGATGACTTGTTGATGCTGGTGTGATGGAGGACTTGAAGGGAAAGAGAAGCCCGCTACAGCCATAGGGGTTGAGGAACGGCAGGTGGGCGGAGGAGCTGTGAGAGAAGAGTCGTAAGGCTGAGGGTGCCTGGTGAAGCCAAAGGTGGGAGGAGCCAAGGTGGAGCCACCAGGTCAAGACAGAGCGAGTCAATCTGAGGCAGGAGGTGGAGCCACTGAATCTACCCGCTCAGGCGCTAATGGTGGTTGCAGGACCCGAGGTTTGACGTGAGTGCTTGGCATTACAGGAGATGGCGAAAGGCTGACAACCTCCAGCAGAAGTGGGGCTGGAGGACTGGCTGAGCAGGGCAGTGACAGAGGCATAAGAAGAGGACTGGGTCAAAGGTAAGGTGTCTGTGCTGTCTAGAAACAGCGATGAAGGTTCAGAGGAAACAGGAAGAAAGCTCATACAGTCCATCAGGGATAGTGATGAAAAATCCATAATGGGGTGGGATAGGGTGGGAGACAATATTCAATCAGCCAGTCCTCAGACTCAAAATCGACCCAGATATACCCTCGGCCACTGATGTTGTGGGCTCACACTTCTGGTCAGACTCACTGAGGGACTCTTCATTCAGGGCAAAGGGTCCGCAATGACCTTTTATCTTTGGGCAGGCTGATACAGTAAATACTCACAATGCACATACCTACAGGATGTTTCAATAAATCTTTCAGGGCATCAACAACACCACTGACGAGTAGACCTTGAACAATAAGCATTTTCGAGCCAGGTTCATCACTTGTTGTGAGGAATTGCAACCCCTTTCTGAATTTGGTTGCATTGTATTTGCTGCACACATGTTTTCAAACTGATAATGATGTTCTTCATGGGCATGCGTTTTCTCCAGTTGCAGAACATTTTTTGCTATTTGCAGCACGTTTGTGTATTTGGTTGTGTTGTGAGTATGTACAGCGCGTTTCTGTATTTGGTTGTGTTGTGAGTATGTACAGCGCATTTCTGTATTTGGTTGTGTTGTGAGTATTTGCAGCGCGTTTCTGTATTTGGTTGTGTTGTGAGTATTTGCAGCACGTTTCTGTATTTGGTTGTGTTGTGAGTATGTACAGCACGTTTCTGTATTTGGTTGTGTTGTGAGTATTTGCAGCGCGTTTCTGTATTTGGTTGCGTTGTGAGTATGTGCAGCACGTTTCTGTATTTGGTTGTGTTGTGAGTATTTGCAGCGCGTTTCTGTATTTGGTTGCATTGAGTGTATTTGTAGCACGTTTCTGTTTGGTTGCAATGTGAGTATTTGCAGTATGTTTCTGTATTTGGTTGCGTTGTGAGTATTTATAGCGCATTTTTATATTCGGTTGTGTTAAGAATTTACACTGCGTTTTTGTATTTGGTTACATTTTTAATATATATTTGCATTGCTTTTCTGTTTTAGGCTGAGTTGAGTATTCACAACGCATTTCTGTATTTGGTTGTGTTGCGAGTATTTGCAGCACTTGTGTTGGCAAATTTATGAAGATGTTAATTTGCTGGTGTTTTTTTTCTTCTATTTGCTGGTTTAGTTGCAGTTCATTGAGCTCTGTAAATTACACTGTTTTCACTTGCAGTAGTTTTGCACACTGGATTCAAACATAATAGAATATTTTTTTATAAATTCATTATGAATTCTTGAAACTAAAACTAAGACTTGAAAACTGAATCTAAAAGCTTGAAACTTAAACTAAATCAGCATATATTTAAAAATGTGGCTGCAAACAAGTAAACAAAACCATACTGGCATACATCATGTAAAAAAAGTATTCAATGATGGTACATTTTAATTGAAAAGATAAGTAGTGCTTTCAGGACAAGTTTTTTTTACATAAATGTCAGGTTGGGGCAAGTTGTCATATGTTTTATATTTTGTATTTTCATATTTAAGTACAGTGGTTTCATATTTTCATTAATTGCTTTGTTTTGATAATTATTTTTTACAATAACAGGTGGGCATGCTAAATGACTGAGAAATGCAGTCAGAAAAGTTGTTTTTTACAGTTTGCATCAATTTAGGAACTGATTATCAAAAATAATAACCCTAAACTGAGAAATATTTACTGGAAAACAGTGTGACAACTAGCCATAAATGTTATTTAAAGTAATGACCCAGTGATTCTTCTTTTGGTTAATGACTGGTCATCTGTCATGCATGTTGTCAAGTGTAAGAAGAGTCATATCTTTATGAGCAAAATTATTCAACAAAAGGTGAAATACTCACAGGGAAGACGTTTGTTGTGCAGGTTCGTCCCCTTTGAGCTCATGACTCCAGAGATGCACAGCTGTGAAAACTGAGTGCTTTCCCGGTAGTTTCAGTCAGTCTGCCGTCCCAGAGCAAGACTGGACTCTGACACAGCTCATCTCCCTCTCTGTCTCTGACACTTTAGTCTGTAGATTCAGTCGTGCACTTCCTCTGCAGCAGCGCCAGTGGACGCGTATCTCTCTGCTCAGAATCAGACCTCGGGTCTGGGGCAAGTGGAATGGATCATACCAAGTCTACCCTCACGGGAGGAGGAGAGTTGCATTTACAGAAGGGATCAGGCAGAGGAAGGAGGGATTATTTAACAAGAAAGGATGTGCTAAGAAAATTAAAGCTAGGTCTTTCAAACTCTCTTTGTCTTAGAGGTCATTCCATGAAAGGAGAAAGACGTTTCTTTGAAATTCATTTTGAAGAAATCACTAAAAACAAATCGACCATTAATGTATTCATTTTATATTAAATATAAACTTACTTAAAATTAAATTAAATTTAAACTTATGTGTGTGTGTGTGTGTTTGTACGTAAACACACATTCATTACATTCATCTTTCAATGTGTATTTTTGGATAGTAACTCTAAAACTCTACTATATATATATATATATATATATATATATATATATATATATATATATATATATATATATATTGTATCAGTACATTTCAGTGCTGTTTAAAAATCATCCTGGCATACCTCATGGTTAAGAGTGTAATAGATAATAATAATAATAATAATTTGAGGAGAAATTTGGATTTGGCCAACTTCCAGCTGCAGTACAAGATATGAAGTACTACAAAGATTTCTTTTTTGTTTGTTTGTTTTTGGGATTTATTTATTTATTTTGTGGACTTAGTCTAGTTTTAAGATAGAGACAAAGCGCCATCTAGTGGCAATTAAACAAAACCAGTAAGATCAGGGTGCGTTTTTGTTTATTTATTTATTTATTTATTTACACTTCATACTGTAAAGTGTGTAAAGTGCTACTGTGCAGATTGTGACTGTGGTAGATTTACAGTTAAAACTGCCACTTGTGTAAATGTTAGACTAAAGAACACCCACATACAAACTATATATCTAAAAATATCTAAAACATTAAATGTCATCATGCAATATCTAAATTGCCAAATACAAAAAAATAAAAATAATAATAATAATAATAATAAACACCTATATTTTATTATGGATAGAATAATAATTGTTTCCTCAGTACATTCAGTCATGCACCACCGATGACAATTTTGTGCATGAGAGGCTTAGAGGATCAGAATTGAGGTTAATGTTGCTCTAATGCCACGGTTAATGTCATACTCCGCTTCAACTGTCCTCAGAAGATACACAGCCTCAAAAATGTGCAGCTGAGCTTCTGTTACGTTGCGTATGAAGTTTAGTTTGCCACAGCTGTATGAGTGTGTGGGATGTGTGGAAAACATGATTGTATCAGCATTAGTTCTCTCTAAATGTCACAAACACATCTTTACAATCCAGACTGACATTCATGCTGTGTATGTGTATGTGTTTGGAGGGGTGTGTGGTGTTAAAGAGCTCTTATATGACTCAGACAGAGAATCCTTGCGACTGTGTGTGGGCTTCACTTCAGTGTTTGTGGTCGCAGCATGTCACTAACGTTTCAAGTGCAGACAGAATAAAGCAAAAGTGCAAATGGGTTACCCTGATAATATTGCCACTTTTGACTGATGTTTGGGTTCAATTTTGGTGGAGGAGAAAACTATGTAAAAAGTAACCCAAGAAAAACATGAAATTGGAGTTTCCCATCACTCAAGAGAATTTCGTTTCAAAAGATCTGCTGAACACAAACTACAATCATATTTCAAAGCAGAAAAAGGTTACATGTGTGGTACTGCATTACTGCACCACTAGCAGATCCATTTGGTGGACACTTACTCCAATTATTTATAGTGCATTCAATATTTTTTAGAAGTACAATGGGGCTCAAGGCACACCTTAAGAAAAAAAATACTTTTCACTATTCCCATAATGCATGATTGCAGAAAAAAATATGTATGGTTGAACATTTATGGAGCAATAGATTTTGTCTGAAAATAAATCATAAAAGTGGTTTATTTTGTATAAAAATCTGATAAATGGATGCGGTGGGAAGGTGGGCCTTGTAACTGAGAGGACTGTAAGGTGCTAGCTGTTGCTACTAAGTTAAGACACCAAAGTCGGAGAAGGAATCCAGTTCAACAGATTTATTTGAACAAGCATATGCTGAGGGGGAGCCAGATCCTATCAGGTTGTATTAAACAATGCTCTCTGTGCACATTTTACTGACACTCTGTATCGTCTCGTGCTTTATGACCAAAGAAGTGAATCAGCATATGTGTGTGGTCTGTAACAAATAAACAAATAAAAATATGCTCTAACAAACAATGCTTTTCATCAGTGGCAGCTGGTGAAAAATATTATAGGTGGGGCTGTGTGTGTTTTGGGGGGGTCTGGGGGTCAAATTCCCCCATCAAATTTTGAATTTTGTAGATGTGATTTCCTGTATTCTGGTGCATTTTAGGCCTTTGCTCCTTGCCACTTAAAGGGTTAGTTCACCCAAAAATGAAAATTAAGTCATTAATTACTCACCCCCATGCTGTACCAACCCCGTAAGACCTTCGTTCGTCTTCGGAACACAAATGAAGATATTTTTGATTAAATTTGAGAGCTGTATAACTACCACATTGGCTCCTAAGGGACTGCCTCTTGACGGCCCAGAAAGTCAATGAAGAAAATGTTTAAATATCCCAAGTGACTACCGTGGCTCAACTATATGTTTATCAAGTGACGCGAATACTTTTTGTGCGGAAAAACAAACAAAAATAACGAGTTTATTCGACTATTTCTTTTCTTCCTTGTAGGCCAGAACGAGACTTCCTCATTCCATGACGCATGCGCGAGAATTGCGATCTGAAGTAGTGTAAGCAGATCGCAAATCTCGCGCATGCGTCGTGGAAATCTAAGGAAGTCTCGTTCTGGCCTACAAGGAAGAAAAGAAATAGTCGAATAAACTCGTTATTTTTGTTTGTTTTTTCGCACAAAAAGTATTCGCGTCGCTTGATAAACATACGGTAGTCACTTGGGATATTTAAACATTTTCTTCATTGACTTTTTGGGCCGTCAAGAGGCAGTCCCTTAGGAGCCAATGTGGTAGTTATACAGCTCTCAAATTTAATCAAAAATATCTTCATTTGTGTTCCGAAGACGAACGAAGGTCTTACGGGGTTGGTACAGCATGGGGGTGAGTAATTAATGACTTAATTTTCATTTTTGGGTGAACTAACCCTTTAATACCAATGGTCTAAAAATACAATGTTAATTGAACTGCCATGTAGAAAATTAAATGCATCAGTCTCGTGATCTTTGAAATTAAGAGCTTCAACTTCCATGAACTGCTTGTTAAACAAAGATAAAGCATTGATTTGTACCAGGACAATAAAGAGGGCTCAAACATCTTTTAAATGATGTCTACATTACATTACCAATGGGTGTATACTAAATAAATGAAAATGAATACTTCAAAAGTATATTTTAGTCCAGGGGTTCTCAAACATTTTGGTGCCAGGGACCCCTTTCAGGGGAAAAAAAATTCCAAGGACCCCCCTCATATTTATAACAGTTATTGAGCACAAAGTTAATGTGTGAGCGGCAAATGAAATATTTTTGCACAAAATGAATGGTCTCCACCCAGGGTACTATGCAGGAATTTCTAAATAGCCTACTGAGGTAACGAAAGTGATCTTGCTAGGAATCACTTAGGATCCCTCACTTAGGATTTTTTGATGTTCTTGATCTACACATGTGCATTTTAAGGTGTTTTAAGGCCCCACAATTGGATAACTATAGATTTAGTAGAAGCATGTCAGTCAGTGGCATACATTTTTTTTTTTTTTTTTTTGTCAAGATGTCACGAAACACAATCACATATTCCAATCAGGAATGGCTTTAAAAGAGAAATGTTTCAATGATTAGGCCTATTCTGCACACAAATAAAGGCCATAAGCCTATAAATACAATGATAATGGCATTATGTTTAATAGGTGCGTGCGTTGTTAATTTGAGCTACTGTAATTAGCTAAAAAAAACATACAGTATATGTTAAATATATGAATCCATAATGTTAATCTCATGGGCACAGTATGTTTCTATTGACCTGCTTTTTCCTTTGTTAAAGTTGAGCTTGATTAATACTTTGCAAACTGATTGTTTCAGTCGTTTTTTAAAACTTTTATCTAAAACAGCTGTTTAGTTTGTGTTAATTTAGGCCTACATCTTATCTCGCACTTTATGACCGTTGACTGAAACGTCGTGCGGGGAACTTTGAGTTCACTCCGACTCAAACATTTTGACATTGACGAGCTATCGTTGTTAGTCTGCTGAAGCACCTCAGACGAGAAGGTCAGTTATCATCGCGATGTGCATCCTTGCAACCTCAGTTGTGGGTACGGCCCTGTCACTATGCACTTTTATTTTGATAATGATCAGACTTCTAATGTCAAATCTACAGTAGCATTGCTGACTATTGTGCGCGCACGCGAGACGCCGGCGCGCAATTACATGGGAATTTTTCCTCAGCAGTGGAAACAGGAAATCTTATTTATGGTCATAGATAAGACAAGAGTGCATCATCCGAAACGGTAAAGTGTCCATTTTTTTATTTGTGTATAGGCTATTATAAATGACTACAAAATGTCATGCCTTTTAAAAATACAGAAAAGAACCGGATGCGGGTTCATGCCGTCTCTCTGTCTCCTTTCTGGCGCACGTCCCGCAAAATCAACAGCAGCGAATAGTCTACTTGACGCAAAGACATATCTATAGATATTATCTATCTATAAAAAACTTTAAGTGTCTACTTTGTATTGTTATGTTAAATGCTTTATATAAGTTACTTAGGAATAAACAGCATGTTTTCAGATGATAAAGAAAACATGACTCATAGCATGGAAAAAAACGTTAGGTTGTAAATTATTTCGCGGACCCCCTGGCTTTAGCTCGCGGACCACCAGGGGTCCGCGCGGACCCCACTTTGAGAACCACTGTTTTAGTCTACATTACACTATAATATAGGAAAATTAAAATACTTTAGTTTTTATTTCTACGCTTGCAAGAAATAAATCCTTGAGCTTTTATTTAGGACAAAACACCAGATGACCATGAAGATCGCGTGAGCAAAGTGCACACGTTTCTCTAAATACCCAGCAAAAACAGAATGCCTATTCTTAAAGTCTTGTGCTGTTTTATGAAGGCAAAAAACAATATCATGGTTTCGATTTTAGTTCATTGGCAAAATATAACGCTAGAGACCTTCCTGATAGTTTATACATTTTACATCTCATATGTTCGGCAAAAGGCAGATTCAAACTCGGGTCCGACTGCATCAAAGCTCTTTACCGAACCACACACTCTACGAACCACGCCACTATAGCTCTTCCGTGACAAACGTGTTTTGGCTACACTTACTGCAAATATAGGCTACGATCTGTTTTGTCAGACCGGCCTTTGCGGCCTCGAAACACTGACCATCTACCCCCCCAGTGTTTTTTTTTTCAAACAAAGTTTGAAGAAGAGATTGAACGGTCTCTTTCTCGTATGCCGCCGCTGCTACGTGACCACACCAAGTAACTCAAAACTCCATGTTATTCTCTGATGGGCGCTGAGGCAAAGTGCCCATCGGAGAATTAACACTGCGCGTCACTGATTGGTTGAATTGAGCAAATTTAGTGACGTTTTAATAGCATATCAGAGCTTCATTGGTTAGATAGCAAGGGCGCTCTTTCTCAGCGCCCCGAGGATAAAACTACACGATTAAGCTGGCTTACAAAAATATCCCAACCCCTCCCCGTCCTTCTGTTGTGTAAAACCTGTAAAACACGTACACCTGTACAGAAGAAAGTCATATTTTTGTCAAATTAAAAAAACTTTTTTTTTTTACTTGTACTTGGTAGGAGGGGCGGCGCCCCAGCGCCCATAATAGACCAGCCGCCTCTGCTTTTTATTATCACATTCATGACAACATAAATAGCATTAAAACTACTGGCTTCTGCTGACCTTACACGACTATCAGCGCTCTGGTGTACTTTAGTCACCCTGCCGACTGGCCAAAGAGCCCTGGGAAGCAGTGGGTCCATCATCAGAACAACAGAGTTGACCGCAAGATCCCCTGTGGTGGTATGCCACTTCTGTCGAGACTGCAAGGTGGGCAGGTAGTACCTTATAAACCTAGACCAGAAGTGGTCTGCCAAGACCTGACAGTGCCTCCATCTTTTCTCAAGCCTTCACTCTTGTTGTATACTACCTGGGGTAAAGCACCATCTAGCTGCCCCATCAAGAGGATGTTCGGAGTGATTGCATCCAGATCTGCTATGTTGGCTGAGCTATATCCCAGTGGCTTTGAGTTCAGTATCGCCTCGACTTCCAACAAGACGGTACGGAGTACTTCTTCAGAGACCGGCTGAGCTCCTACAACTGTGTAAAAAGCAGATTTGACAGATCTTATCTCTCGCTCCCATGGTCCGCCGAAATGGGGTGCTGCCGGAGGGTTGAAGTGAAAGGCAATCTAATCTTCTGCTTTGCTAGAAGCTGTTGAAGCTCTGAGGATAGGCCGTCAAATGTCTCGCAAAGCTCTTTCTCTCCTGCTTTGAAATTTGTGCCCTAATCCGAGTAGAGTTCAGCCGGCGTACCTCTAAGGGCAATGAATCTCCTGAGGCTCATTAGAAAGGAGTCTGAATCCAAGCTATGTCCAGGTGCAGGTGCACCGCTCACGTAGTGAGACATTTGTATATAATACCTCATCTCTTCATGGAGCGGCGTCCCAACTTCACCTGGAAAGGCCCAAAACAGTCTACACCTGTGGAATAGAAGGCTGGCTTATATAGACGCAGACGGGCCACAGGTAAGTCAGACATCTTTGGCACCGATGGCTTAGCCTTCCACCTTCAACATTCCTTACAGAGATGTTGAACATGACAGATTGCCTCTCTCCCACGCAGGATCCAAAAGGTGCGGCGCATTTCTGCGTAAACCCGTCCCAGGTCCAGGGTGACAGAGATGACTGTTATAGTCCTGTATAAGTAGCTTGGTGGCTGGATGGCCTGGATCCAGTACGATCGGGTGTTTAAAAGCAGAATCGAGAGCTTCAGCCCGCCGCAATCTACCACCGTATGATCGCCTCCTTAGTGTCTAACTTTGGGGACAAGGTAAGTAGGCGACTACTATTCGGTACTGACTTGCCCTTCTTAAGGTGATACCATTCTTCTGGGAAACAGTCTTGCTGGATCCTCTTGTAGATTGTCATTTCTGCTTGATGGTAATCTGAAGCAGTAACGGCACTACCCTGTCCAGCCGCCCCGTGAAGCTCACGCACAGTAGCCTCAACGAAATCCTTCCAAGTATGTTGGCCTCCTTGTAGAGAACATGGCCAGTCGCTTTTAGTCACAATACTGCAAGAGACCAAATTCCTGTACTCTGACGAATCTGAAACTGACGGCTTAGGTGATTGGGACGGCCATTCGCCGAGTCCCTTAAGGAGGAAAGAGGGCCCTTGGCTCCAGCGATTAGGCAAGGCAAGCTCCCCCACAGTCTTACCCCGGGTGACATCATCGGCGGGATTCAGTGAGGAGTCCACATAACGCCATGCGCTGGGTTCTGTGAGCTCCTGAATTTCAGCAACACGGGTACCCACAAATACTTTAAAATGGCACGACTCCGACTGCAGCCAGGAAAGCACTGTGGTTGAATCACTCCAAAGTATAGTCTGGTCAATCTTCAAGGTCAGCTCGACCTTCAACATCTTTGCCAGTTGGGCTGCTGTCAGTGCACCACAGAGCTCTAGACGTGGAATGGAGTATCGTCGCCGAAGAGCGACCCTTGATCTCGCTCCCAGGAAAGACAGGTAGACTTGGCCTTGGGCATCCTCGGTCCGCAGGTAGGAAACAGAGCCGTGGGCTTTCTCCGATGCATCGCTGAATATGTGGATCTGTCTTGAGACAACCGTTTGACCCACATGAGCTGGAACATATGATCGAGGTAAGGTTATGCGAGGCAACAGATTGAGTTCGGCTTACCACTCTTTCCAAGCTCTCTGGAGCTCCTGAGGAAGGTTGCGCATAGTCAGTATGTCATAGTCCAGTGGGCGGCTCTTATATCCTAAGATGTCCGATTCCCAATGCCAACTAAGACCAAGAGTTGATTCGCACAGCCCTGTGTCTTCATGTGAGAGCCAGCGCTCCAAACTCTCCGACCTTGCTTCCTTTGGCAGATGTTCGATGACACTTGGGATGTTACACGCCCACTGACGGATCTCAAATCCACCTGATGCCAGAATCTCCCTGAGTTTGTCCACCAACCCCTTTGTTTCAGCTACAGTTGGCACGCTCTGAAGGCAATTATTGACAGCGTTCTACAGAGTCTCTGACACCATCGTCTGGAACACTGTGATCTCTGACATGTCATTGAAGAGCAAAGGTGGCACAACAAGGTGAACAGGTGGTGCCAAAGGGCAGAACTTGCCACTCGAAGGTATCAGGGGGATCCTCTCGCTTCATATCTCTCCACACAAACCCGAGAAGAGGCCAGTCTTCTGGCAGAAGCTGGACTTGGTGGAACATACCCCTGATATCTCCACTAATTGCTACTGCTTGTTGCCTAAAGCGCAGCAGGACACCAAGAAGAGATGCGCCCAAGGTCGGTCCTGGAAGAAAGGCATCATTCAGATTCAGTTCCCCGAACTGATAGGAACAGTTGAAAACAAGCCGATCTTTCCCATTGTGGCTTACTATGTGATGAGGTATGTACCATCTTTCACCAGTCTTTGAGATCTCGTCTGGGCCCAACTTCTTGACAGCTCCTGATTGTACCAGCTGATTGATTGCCTCACAGTAGGCTCTGGCACGTTGAGGGTCTTTTGCCAATCGCTTCTCTGTACTCAAGCTCGGGAGAACAGCCTCTTTGGATGCCTGGAACAGTGGCATGTCCTTTTTCAGTAGCAACAGAGTAGCATACCAGAGGATGCCAGCAACCTCTACCCTTCTTGTCTTTGCCTCAAACTGCTCTATTTCCTCCATTTGCCAGAGTTTCTCAACATTCCTCATCAGCTCGGTTGTCTGCGGTGAAACACTGGTAAGGAGGCACTGTTGTGTGCAAGCTATCCACTAAATGAGGTGAGTCGGCCCCTAAAGCGTCCAACACAGCCTGGTACGGATAGCTGCCGGTCCTCCTGGAGGGCCTAACCTTCACTGGCTCAACTGGAGTAAGCAGATAGGGGTGATCAGCTCCTATCAATACAAGTGGCTTGACATGCTCGAATGGTTCAATAGGGAGTAGGGGTGCAACGGTACAGATAGCCCACGGTACGGTCCGTACCTCGGTTTTTGGGCCACGGTCTCGGTTCGGTTTCGGTACATGTTTTGTACAGAAAGAGACTGCTATTTCATCCCAAACATATGTTTTATTTTTCTTATGAGCATAAACAGAATGTCACAGTAGGAAGAACATCAATGTATGGAATAAATTAACACTCTAGTCTGTACTGAACAACACTAAGTAATACAACCTCTTCAACTACCACTTATGAAATACAAAATGTAAACAAACACACTTTAGACTATTCAAGTGGATCCCAATTCCAAACCTTGACAACTGGTATAAGTGATCAATGTGAAAGAAAAAGTGCACTTTTACCTTTAAAAAACATAAATTAGCTTGTGGTTTGAATAAAAAGAGCAGAGCAAAATAATATAATTAAAAAAATACTGCATTCAGGATACAAAGTGCAATGTTATTTACTCATCCACTATTGAGAGATTCTTGAGCAAAAAGATACTGCAGTCAAACGTTTGACTGGGTTTGCGTTATGCATCCACTAGATGTGCTGGGAATGTAGCGAGTGCGCGGAGCCGGAGGTGAGGCGTTTATTTAGTAAGCGTGAGCGCGCTGGGGCGGGCACAACTTACATTCATAGCCATTCGCTTACATTAACTCATATGAGTATTCAATGTGCGGCGGCTCGCTGACCGCAACGGCTGGCTGTTTTGAATGAGACGACCCGGTACTGTGAACGGGGAGCGTTTTATGAACAGCTGTGACGCGCGAGCAGCGCCGGGGACAGTGTGTCTGTTAAGAGTGAGCGCTCGTGAGCGGGAGACACACACAACCTGATTTATGTTGGGCCGTGTGACAAAGCGGGCATAAGCTGGACACAAGCGCGAGTTCGCGGGGCGAATTTAATAACGCGGAGCGTTGTTAACTAATTGATACATATATAAGGCGCTCCGGATTATAAGGCACACTGTCGTTTTTTGAGAAGATTAAAGGCTTTTAAGTGTGCCTTATAGTGCGGAAAATACGGGAAAAGGATCAGCACGAACTCTATGGCAAAACCGAAGTCCCGCTGGACACGAGGGTAGATTGTCCCGTGCAGGGATGACCGAACGGTCCGGGATTTTACCGTGTACCGTTGCATCCCTAATAGGGAGGTCTGCCAGATGCTTATATTTCCTCTTCAACATGGAGATGGGATATGAGTGCAATCTGAAAGCTTCTTCTGGCATGTGCAAGAGGTGATATGCAGAATGAGACGGATGATCCCTTCAACGTTTGAACATCCTGACGTACTGTGCGGAGGACAAGATCCTCTTGTCTACCTTGCAATCTAAGTTGGTCAACAGCTTCTGGAAGGAGCACTGTGCGTTCTTATCCATCATCCAATACCGCATATATGTCAAGAGTACGGTCCTTGTTCCGAAGAAGCACTCTCACAAACTTTAATAGGACACGATTGGAAGTTGATGGCCGGTCCAGGTAAAGAACCTCGGTACCGCTTTTAACTAGACAACTCTCTACTTTGGGTGGCTCTGCAGCAGGACGGGTGTTCACACTATGGAGAACTCTCAGGTTCTTTCCTTGGCACAGATCACAAAGTCTTTTAAGGTTGCACTGTGCGGCTTAGTGGGACCTCCCACATCTCCAGTATCTTTTATTCACCTTGATCCATTCTGTGACTTCCTCCCTTGTGAACTTCTGAATGGCTGGGCACTTGTTCAAGAAATGTTCCGAACTTTCACAATATGGGCAATACTGCTTTATCTTGCCTCTCCTTTTGAGATCTGAGGGACTCCGACCTTCTCGCTTTGTGGTCTTACTATCTCCAAAGCTCTCCACCCCATGTAACACAGTAGCCGATGATCTATTGTGTCGCTTCTCAGCTTTGTGGCTCAGTGACCCGTGGACTCGGGTCTCAGATGAGACGTCATAACTCTGACACCACGACTCATACTGGAGCCACTCTGCCAAGTCAAGCAGAGTATGAGTACAGCCAGGTCGGTGGAACATCTGACGGCAGAAATTTCCTTGATTCAGGCGGAAGTTTCGAGAGTAGCCATGCAACGTGTGAGCCGCATCTTAGCTCAACTTCTCCATCAGAGCCCAGGGTCTTTAACATGCCCACTAGTGACTGAACATGCAAAGCAAATTTCTCGAATGCTGCTGTATCTCCCCGTCTGACCTCTGGTGAGCCTATGACAGCAGCAATTCTCTTTAAGGCGACCTGATGTGGCTGACCGAACTTCTCATTCAATGCGGCCATTGAATCGGAGAACGGCATCGGCGAAATGATGTACGAGTCAGCTATAAGGCAGGCCTCCTCCAACCTCAGATGATCCACAAAAACCTGATATTTGAAGAGCTCAGTGGCATCCATTGGCAACAGATTTTTTAGGGCGAGCTTCAGGCGGGAGAATTCCATGGATGAAGAGGGGAATTTTCGGGGTTGGCCCATGGTATTCCTTTTCCTTCTCCATAGCTAATGAAGGCCGATAGGGTGCATCCTGAGAGGGGGTACGATGTCTCATATGAGGCCTTGGTATGTATTTAGATGGAGGCCCAGATTTAGCCGAGTCCATGACAGGAGGAGAGTTGATCCCTGGTGAGTAATATTGCGACCAGTGAGTCGGAGGCTGAGTATCATGAAGCTTCCAAGCTAGTGGTCTCTTAGGGGTTGAAGACAGATGACTTCTAGTTGCTGAGTTAGATGCAGCACTGTCTCGGAGTAGTTGGAGTTCCTTCATCATTTTATCTATCATAGTGACCATCTGTGTCTCCTCACCCTCCGGAGGCATTGGCGGTGGTTCAGCAGAGGGCCATGGTGGAGGAGGTAGCCAGTCGTCATTCTCTTGGTTGGAAAGTGATCCTTTAGAGGAGGGGGTGGCACAGGCGACGATTCTTGTCGTGTCCTCTGCAGTGTCTTGACTGGGGCCACAGGCGAATGTGTTTCCCTCTGGATCCCCCAAAGCTGTGCACGACCGATCTGCCTGCTCTCTTCTGGTCGGCATAATGATGTATTCTCTCTACGCATCTCATACAGCTCATTTCCATCCTCTGCATAGGGTGTTAGAGTGTCATAAATTAGTGTCATTAGTGAGACTTTCTCTGAGGCCTTTTACCCCACCCACACACAGGGCAAAAGGCTGGGGTTAAAAAGCACACAGTGTTTATACAAATACTAGCTAAAATAATGTTTTTAGTGATGTCTAAGCTAAAACTTGTGCAAAACAATCACTTTAACAAAGTTTGTACTATTTTCGGTTTATTTTGGTAAATAAAATAATACATTTTTGTTTAATAATTATACTGCAATTAAAATTCCCAGATAGCAAACTGACATTGAATCAACGTGGAAATATGACATCGAAACAACGTTGATCTGACATTGTTTTGCTCATCGAATTAACGTTGAACCAACGTCAGATGCGTCATTCTTTCAAAACTAACGGAAAATCAACTTGAAATCAACGCGTTGTTTCAACGTTATGAAAGCAAACTAATTTTCGATTTCATTTAGCTTTGAAGAATGCCGCGTCTGACGTTGGTTCAACGTTAATTCGATGAGCAAATCAACGTTGTTTCAATGTCATGAGAGACGTCGTTTCCACATTGATTCAATGTCAGTTTGCTGTCTGGGTTGTTAATATAAAAATATATTATTTTGTCTCATAATTATTTAATTCAGATTTATAGTAGTAACATTTAATTACATTTTATTATGTGAAATGATTCATATAAATAGGGTGATTATCTCTATAAAGTGGACATACAACTTAATATGATATTTACCGTCTGATTCTAACCATGTCATGTCAACAAATGGATAAGTCAGCCAACTGTTTATTATCATGTTGATTATTGTGCCTTTAGCTCCAACCCTTTTACCCCAAATACCATACTTTTACATATTCTTCTGTTATTGAAAAACTGTTGCTTTAATTATCTTGAAAAAAAAAATCATTAACAAGACTAATCATTTCCGTTAGAGGAAAACAAAATCAAAAGAGCCTTTAGCCCTGTTGAACTACCTATGTGTTTCCTGTGCTTTAAACCTTGACTGGGCCTGTAAGCAACTTCCAAGTAAGCAACTACTTGGCAACCACCAAGAACTTCCTGGCAATCGCATTAGCAATTGCTCAAAACACCTTCCATATAGCAACATGCTAATAACTACTGCGATCACCCTTACAATCACACAGCAACATCCTGGAAACCACCCAGAAACAGCATATCCACATAATAAACAAGCATTCGCCCTAGCAACCAGATAGCAAAGTGCTAACACCAATTCAAAACAGCTTAGCAACTGTATATAGTGATGGGCAGATCAAGGCTTCGTGAAGCAAAGAAACAGTTGAACCAAATGTGCCATATTATGTCGAGGCTTTGAATCAATCCGACACCCTTTTCCACTGTGATACCTAGGTCACTTCAGGTGTTGATCTGAAATAACCTTGACAACGAGCGAACAAAAATTTGTTTTTGTTTTTTTATTATTGTACCTATTTTTTCTAATATGTGAAGCTTGTAACATGTAGGCTCCTCACTGTGCAGAATATTATTTTGGTCCTGACAAATGATTAATAAAAGAAATCAAGCCACAATGTCTCACTTTTTAGAGATACTTATTAAAAAATATTAACTTCTCTTCTTTGGAAAGCTGGAAAATTTTCTTTGGTCTCACCAGACCTATAAAAACATCACTATTCAAACATAAACATATATAAACATACCAACATCATATCATATCAGTGATGTACATCACATCACTACAGTTTAGCCTACCCCGTACACACAGTGTAGCGTACATACAATATACTCTCTCTGCAGAAAATTACCATTTAGTGTGGTTTATTCCAGTCAAAAAATTCTCTCACAAAAACCCATGAGGTCAAGATTAGTTGACTTAAACTTATACGGATGTGCGATTGTGTGTTCTGTTCCCGACCCTGTCAATCAAACGCTGAATCGGCTTAGCACTCCACCTGTCGAAACACTTGGAAGCTTTGCTTAGCCGTAGTCATGTGACATGGGTGTTTTGAATCACGCTTCGGATCAGTGTTTCGAAACATCTGCACATCGGGATCTCGCGAAGCTTCAGAACGAAAGTTTTGTGTCAGCCATCCCTAACTGTATAACAACAAGTTGGTCTCTGCCCTAGCAACTGCATTGCAATGTGTTAAAAATCAGTCACCTTATCAACTGCATAGAAACATACAAACAAGCTGACAGATCACAGTCAGTACCTGAAGTACCTGCTTCACATTGGTATTCCCACAGCATTTAAGAAGGCTCAGAGAACCCCACTGCTTCTGAAACCCACTCCAATCCAGCACTTTTAGAAAACTACAGACCGTATCTCTTTTTCAATTAATTGCCAAGCGAGTCGTGTTAAACCAAATCTCTACCTTTCTACACAGAACCTCCTGCTCAACAACCAGCCACTCAACTGAGACTCCCTTTGAGTTATTGAAGCTCGGAGACTGGCAAGGGCAGCTTCCAAATCTTGCTGGATCTTTCTGCTATTTTTAACAGGGTTAACCAACAGATCCTCCTGTCGACCCTCATGACAACGAGCATCTCAGAAACCGCTTCATTGCTTCAACTCCTTGTCCAAGCTCTTGTTCAATCAAAACTGGACTATTGTTATGCTCTCTTGGCAGGCCTTCCACCATGCACTGTCAAACCTCTGCAACAGTTCCAGAATGCAGTAGCAAGAGTGATCTTACATCACAACTCTCCTTATCAGTTTGCACTGGTTGCCAATAGCCGCTGGCATTAAATTTAAGGCACTGTATTTGCATAATGTTGCAGTATTGTGTATTTGATTGATTCTATTGTTCTCCTCATTTTTAAGTCACTTTGGATAAAAGTGTCTACTAAATGATGAAATGTCAAATGTAAATCCTAAAGAATTGTTTGGCTGCATAAATTAGGTCAACTGGGAAGACTTCCCATAAGATCTGATGTACTTGTTATACAGTAAGAGGAATTATGTCTATGCTATTATTAGTTTGTTTGTCTCGATCTTAACCTAAGGTTACCGTAGTCAGCCGGATCTGCTCTGTATCCAGACCAAATGGTAGACCTACACCTAGAGACGACCAAAACGCAGCTCTGGATGACAACTAGACAATCCCTATACCCCTTTTCCACCAAGGCAGAGCTGGTTCGGAGCCAGAGCCTAGTTTTGAATCGGTTCTTTATTTTTCGACCACCAAAGTACCACCTCCGAACCAGTAAAAGTTGTTCTTAAGTAGCACCAAATCATTGCTGGTCTAGAAGTAAGAACCGCTTATGTTAGCGACTGGGGGTTACCGTGACAAACAAGATGAACAGAAACTTGTGACATTTTTTAAATAGCAGCTAATCATGCTAATAGCAGCTCGATTATAATCTCAGTTAATGCAAATTGCGGCGAGCTGCATGGACGTGCTGGATTCGCTGTGTTTGGATACAGATGTAGGTTTGCAAAGCCATGAGCATAAATAGTAACACAACAACTGCCATTGTTGATGGAAGGCTTGTTCGAGATGCATTGGAGCAATGTGGACTGATCGGAGCTGTGGAACTGTTTGGAGAGTTTACGACTCCTTCTGCTTTTGAATCAAATCTTTTTCTAATGTTTTTTTGAATAGCTATCGCAGTTTGAGATTCACAGACACTGTGCCGAACCATCTCGAACAAGCCTGTTCAAACAAGCCTGTGTTTGTGTGTGCCGTGCTAGCGTAGCTACAGTAGGCAACATGAGGTGTATACAGTGACGTAAGATCTGGCTCTGTGATGGCTCTCTAGCCTGTGGAAAGGCAAACCGGTTCTTTGAAAGCTCGTCAGTCGAATCAACTCCGAACTGGCACTAGCTCTAGCTCTGAACCAGCACATTGGTTCTTGTTGGCGGAAAAGGGGTACTAGAGACCTGTCCCCTGTGATGACCTTGTTGACTAGAGCATCAGCACAGATCCTCAGCATGGGCCACGAAATCCAGACAAGTCCTCTGCATAGACCCTATGGCCTGCTTCATCTCCTTGCACCATATGTCGGCATGATTTAGCCCGATCTTCAAACAGAAGGAACTGGATGAAATATTGTAAACAAGCAGCCTGGAATCATAATCACACCATTGGCCAGAGGAAAACTGGTCCCCCAACTGAGTCTGATTTCTCCAGAGGTTTTTACCCATTGTCACCTGATGGAGTTTGGTTCCTTCCCACTGTCAACTGTAGCTTGCCCAGATATGGACACTTAATATTCAGAAACACTGTATATTAAATGTACTGAAGAAACACTGTGCTGACATTGGATGATAACTGAACTGAACAAGATTGAGGCATTACTGTTTTCTACAGAGCTGCTTTATTGTTGAATTGAACTCATTTCATAATTGATGAACTTTACACAGTCATTGAACTGAACTGAATCAACATTGAACTGCTTTCAGCTAAACAATGACATTATTGTTTTATAGAGCTGCTTTTCCTCAGAATTGAATTCTGTTTGCATAATTGATCATCACTTGTTTGCTTGTTACCGTAGAGCTACTTTATGAAACAATTTACAATACTGTATAACAATGTAGTACCACTTTACTTGAAGGGGTGTTCATAAGACTGACATGACACCTTCATTACCATGACATAACATATGTCTTGAATATGTCTTTTTTTTGATAGGTTTATGCATGTTTATGACAACTGACATTAGGTGTCTTTCGCTCAATAATGACATTTTGAATGTAAATATGACACTGTTTAAGATGTCTTTTGTTATGACATCTTGACATAAACCAATACACCATAACCTGTCAGTGGGATTATCGGGTGATGAACGCTCGCCAGTCTGTTAGTATGAAAGAGCCAACAACGCATCACAGACGCTCGCAGACGCCTCGCAGACCCAGAAAAAATCTAGCATGCTAGATATCCAGAGCTGTCGCACGCCTCAACCTCATGTGATGTCATGAGCTACAGCCAATCAGAGCAAGGCATGGGTTGAGGTCACCGGGTAAATTTTATTTATTAATTTATTTTTTGCGTTTTTTTCTCAGAGCAAATGATCGCGCAAACAGTTTGCAGCACTAGTTTCTGAAGTCAATATTCGCGTGTTGTAATCTTCGACTTCTTCACTGGGTATTGGCGCTCGTGCTGTTTCGCGTCATTTCCGGTTCGTTTTATCGCGTGATTTTTCATGACAAAATGTGGTTTGTAGACGAGATAGAATTGTTGGGTGACAGAGTAGTGCATTACCTCCTGTTGTGGATCAATCATGTTGTGTTGTGTGGTGTGAACAGCTCAACAACTTGAACACTCCTGATTCCACAGAGAGCAAGTCATGTAGTGTGAACTGCACAGTTCGCCTCGACGTTTTAAAATCATGTAGTGTGAACTAGGCTTTAAGCGGTTCAGTGCACATTATTAACGAGAAGAAGCTCGTTTACTCCAACCACTGCTCTGCATTCTGCATGAGACTGCATTACACCGGAGAATTCCCAAAAGCATTGTGAGCTAAGTTGATCGTAGAGACCCATTGGTGGATATGGTTCTATGATCTAGTAACAATGCTTTTGGGGTAACACAGTCTCATCCCAAAAAGTCATATAACTGACGTTTTGGGACGTATTTTGACCATACGTCAATATCAGCCTTTTTAGGGCCCCCTTAAACGTCGGTAGATGGCGATCCCGGGCCGTCATACAACTGACGCTTTACCTTTAACGTCAGTTAGGTGACGGGTTAGGTTTAGGGTTAGGTTTAGGTATGGGGTAGAGTTAGGATCCCATAACCTCATCTACCGACGTTTAAGGGGGCCCTAAAAAGGCGAATATTGACGTATGGTCAAAAGACGTCCCAAAACGTCAGTTATATGACGTCTTGGGGTGAGACCGGGTTGTTTGGGGAATGCATTCATCTCTGTCTCCTTTTCAACTCAGCGCTGTTGTCTTTCAGAGAGTTGTTCGTCGTAAGAGTGTGATGTTTGCATTCCCTCACGTACATTTGGCTACCTACCAAATCATAAGGAAAATATTTATGTTAAAAGTATTTCACATGTAGGGCCTATGCACACGAGCATAAAAGCATTTCAGCGCTGAACAACGCGATGAGTTTAACAACACAGCATAAATATTAGTAGCTGTTTAAATAGTACAGATCTAGTCCTGATATGAAATAAAATGATGTGTCAATTGTTATTTTTATTTTGATTTGTTGTCAAATCAAACTTTTAGTTAAGATTAGCTTTCAGTAGGCTACTTTTTTCATTTCTTTAAATTTGTTCTGCCAATGTCTGTGTAAATCAGTTGAGGCAGCCGACTAAAACCAGAGACTATTTATATAGAGACATGCCACTTCCTCAATGCTTAATCCAAATGTAGAAAACCCGTAACACCAAAGATGGCGGTTGTATGCACATGTCCCGCCCCTCCCGCTGGACAGCCAATCGTCTGCTTTTAACAGTCAAGCCGGGAAACATTTATCTATATAAATGTTTGCCTTTATATAGATATTTATCTATATAAATGAAGCCTATATCATCTGGTTCCACCGACGCATGCGCACAGTTGAGGTTTGCGACAGCGGAAAATACGTTGCTGTTTGAAAAGGCGGCAGATTTGATATGCAGTGTATGTGTGAGTTATGTAAATATCAGACATCCCATTCCCAGTCCCCCAGAAGTTCCGGGTGTCTCCCGCAGATTGATAGTGGCTCACTTATGCCCGCAAATTAGTTCAAATCTCCCGGAATCTAGAGCGAGCGAGCGAGCGCGCGCACACATTATGTTTCAAACTGTGCAGCGCGCGACAGAGAGCGAGAGAACCCTTGCGCATGCGTAGTAAAAGTATAGCCTGTGGGAAAAACGGAATTTTAAACCTTATTTTAGGGCAAACTCATCAAACTTTTTCAGCGATTTTTATCATATTTTACTTCTGTTTCTATACATGCTGTTTTATGTCACGGTGACCAGTGGAAGTGCAGTTCTGACTCTCTGCCCATTCATTTAGATAGGAGCCTGGCCTTGTTAGTCCGAAATAGCTGCCTGGATGTGTTGCCAAGATGGCGGCTGGGTGGCATGACTTGGCTAAAAGGACTTTGCTAAAACTATTCCTTATTCTTCACATTATTTCAACAGCTTTTAGGCTGCTATCTTAATCGTTATCAAACTTTTTGATTATGTACCATAAGTCTGTATTGCAATTAAACTCGTATGTCATTCATACTATGACAAGGAAAAAAAAAACTGCTCTAAAGAGAACTAATGCCTCCCACCCAACATTCATGCTTTAAAAATGTATTTTGGAGAGAGAGAGCGAGAGAGAGAGCAAGCTTCAGCGTCAGACAGAGATGAGAGGAGAGTGGGAGAGACTGAGAGAGAGTAGGAGGAATGAAAATAAGAGTTTATATGCAAGTCAGCATCACAACTGGGTGCACAGCATTTCATCAGCACAAGCCCTTCTGTTACGTAAAGCAAGGGGTGTCTAGAGGTAAGATAAATCTTTAATAATGTTGTTTTGGCTGCAGTGGTACTTCTTTTATTCTTGAGAAATCATTATATACAGTAAGAAATTAGCACTGTAAAATGTTGTTTCGTAAAAGTTAATTTGAATTTGCAGTAATATAAATATATTTAAGCACAAGTTGTTGTTTTAAACTATTTTAGAAAAATGTTTTAATTTAATTTAATTTAATTTTTCATATCATTTCATAACACTTTTGGTTTCATAAGTCAGCCTACATTATTTAATTTGCATTTAACGCACAGTTGCATGTTTAGCTTTACGAGAGCAAGGGGTATATTTTGGTTGTGTGCTGTCCTTGCTATGTAGATGGGACACCTTAAATATCTATACATATATTTTACAGATACTCTAGAATTCCTCTTGAACTGTTTGAAATCAGCATAGAATATATAAATAATGCTGTAGATAAATGACAGAACTGATAAAGATTATTTTAGATCATTCAGTTGTTTATGTAATTCTGAATATTTTTTAGCACCATTTCCATGATACATATTCACTTTTGCATGTAAAAATCAGCTGTTAGTTGTCCTATCCCGTAATGAGCAATTCCTGTATTTGCATATCCCTCATTCAAATAAGCTCTTTGGTGCTGATGTTTTGTATAGTATTGCCTGAGAGAGTGTAATTGAAAAATGGTCTCTTTATGTGCTAAAGTATATGTATAGATTGAGGGTTATACATATTGAATGACAGTATTAGTCATTTCATTTGAATATAGCTATTTGAATAGGTAAATACCTCTTTCAACAGTTCATTCATCAGGTGATAATATGTGGTAAGTAGGCTATAATGTCTTTCTGACCGTGTGGGAATTGAAAACTTTCATAAGTTCAACATTTGGGTTCAAAATCAAAGGAAAAGGACCGATTGTATCCCATTCAGAAATTAGATCAAACAAATATTTAGTTGTTCTTGATTCATTTCATACCAAAACAAGTATGTGTTTTTAAACCATAGTTGTCAGTTATTTCACTTTTAACTCTTGCAGCAGTCCATCAATTATGGAAAATGTGTTGCCATAGAAAAGCCCTGACGGGGGGCAGACAGAAGTTTGTAGACTAAAAGCTGGTGTGAGGATCGTCTGGTGCTGAATGCTGTTATTAGTGTACCATTAAGTTTTCACATTGTTAGTGAAGAGGCACTTGTAAAGTATAGAGCACTGTTTCCACAGCGTTACACTTGGATAAAAAAAGAAATTATCTTTAAAGTTAAAGGAGGTAGAAACATTAAGACGGAGCCATGCAATAGAGTAGTTTTGTTTTCTAATCAAAACCATGAAGTAATGGAATGCACTTTTTAACTAATCTGATGTATTTCTGAGTTAAACAGGATGTTCAGAGATAGAATAATGTGTTTGGAGGGAGGGATTACAAAATAAACTGTAGTTACTCAATCTTTTAGAGGAAGATCTAGTTGTTACATTTTAATAAAAGTTGAGAAAAGTCATTTTTAATTTGAACTAACATGCTCTGATGAATCACGAGACCATGCATTAAGACAGTAAAAAGGGTCACATTTGATTTTATATTGAATTTAAAGTCATTTTTGTTTGTTTTCATTTGCTGATATAACATTGGTCTTCTTAGACTTTATACTGACATACAGTATATTGACGTGAATGCGACATTACACAAAATCTAAAATTGCCATTGTCATTGCTATTGTAGAAAATGTGCTAATCGCATGCGTATGATAATGCGACGAATAAAGTGTGTATTTAGTAAACGTGGGTTGCCCATTTGGTTATCTTAATGTTAAATGTAAACTTTGAAAAGAATGTGCCTCCTAAAATTATAAGATAGAAAACTTCACAATGTACTGCATATTTAAGTTTAAAAAGGTTATTTACAGAGGTTTAAAAATAAAAATAAAAAATTAAGACATGTATCTGTTGCCTAAATGTGTTTTTTTGCTTGTTTTGTTTTTTCAGAAATTCTTAGGACTGGCCACCGAACAGTTCTCCAGTCAGTGTGATGCCATAAGTCTCCTTTAATAACTAAATCAATTTACCCATCACAACAACACAAAGAACGATCAAAACGTTGAATGCTAAGAGCTGATGCCCCAAGATTCTGAAAACATCTTCCCCATAAGAAAATTTACACCAAACAATTTGGAAACCAAGTTAATTTCTCCACAACCACTAATCAAGACATTTAAAGAGAGAAAGAGGAGGACAACAGATCATTTATTTTGAATGTGATACTGCAATCTTTGTTGTGCTCATGGCAAGAAATACAAGTTCCTCTTCAGTGTTAGGTAAATGGAATTCTGTTCCAAATTCCAATGAACAGTCATCTGAACACGTTTTTAAAACCCCCTCACCCTTTTGGAATCAGGAATTACTATTCAGAAGACCTAGACATGTACGGGAATCCACACCTGACATTGTCACAGATGCATTTAACTTGTATAATTACAGGTGTGATTTAGGCTCTGTGACTCCTGACCTCTCCTGTGTTATTGGCGCGAATCAGATCCACTCTTCACTGAGTCAGAACTCTACTAGCAGCAGATATCTCCCACCTTCATCACAATTATTCGTGACTGACCCAAATACGCTGCATAGTATTGGAGGGGATACTTCATACTGGACTTATTTAACTCCAGGAGTAAGACATGGACTTGTCAAAGGTTTCAGTAAGCTGCCTAATCCACAAGTCGACCCATTGGCTTCATATTTATGTACAGGGGTTGTTAGGGACGTTCTAAGAAGAGATATTCCAAATGAGGAAGTCAAACTGTGCATGCAAAATGAGAGATCAAAGTATTCACATTGGTACCACGAACCACAAAGTCAAAGAATCTGCTCTAAAACAGACAGTGAAAGACATTATGTGAAAAACAACCCACTTCTAGGTTCGCTACTATACACAGATTCGAATAAAAAATATCTTAAACAAAACACAGAGTACAACCATCACCAACCGCTTGATTTGAACTGTTCTACTCATGTGGCGCTTGAGGGATCAAAGTGGCAAGGTGAAAGTCAAACAAGAGAGGAGCTCCCCCTACTGGTCTGGAGAGGAGATGCAGAAAAACACAATCCCCTATCGAACACCATCACACACTCTACATCCTCCTCTTCTGCCCTATGCATTCTCCGTCGCTTTATAGAAGGCTCTTTGGTGGAGCTTGAGGGTGGTCGACTGAAGCGGGTGGAGGATTTAAGGACAGAAGATTTGGAGCAGTGTGCTCAATTACATCCTGAGCTGATGCTGAAACGTTTCACTGTGTTAAAGATCATACCTTCACACACACCTGCGCTGTCTTTTTTGCATGTGGAAATTGAACATGACCACTTGCAGGTAAGCACACACATGGAGAGAAAATATTCCTGATATGCTGAACATTAAGTCTTACTTTTCCAACCGATTTCTCTGAAACACAAAATATGTGTTCTGCCAAGGATCTCTTTTTTTAGAACAATAAAATGAAAAGACATAAGGAGTAAAAAATTATATTTAATTATAATGTCCTTTTCAGGTGAACTATTCTTTAAAATATATTTAAAACATGTCTGCAGTTGTCTCTGGAGGTGAGTGAAGGGCTGCCTTTCTTCGTGTGTGGGCAAGGCTGGTCCTCCTGTAACCCTCAACACACAAGTCAATCCTGCAGACTACAATGCCGCCAACTACGGGTGGGTGACGTTTGCTTGGCATTGACACATATGCCCGCCTCTTCACCGCAACCTACCAATCAGGGCGTAACTGAAGGGGGTGGAAATCATGTCCCGAAGTGTAATGCCGAAAAGAAGCCCACATCAAGAAAGAGACACTTCACAGCTCCTGAGCTCAGAGAAATTTCCAAAATCAAAGATTGAGCACCTAAAGTCTGAATTATATATTATTGAATAATAACAAAGTTTTTTTTGTTGTTGTTTTTAAAATTACAGACTTATAGTCAAATTTACATTTGGCAGATGCTTTTATCCAAAGTAACTTACATTGCATTTCAAAGCACACATTTTCACATTCCTATCACTTCTCAGTTCTTGCTTTCCATGGGAATCAAACCCATGACCTTGGTGTTGCAAACACCAAGTTTTGGTAACACTTTAGAATACGGTTCCTTCGTTAATGAATAACTACACAAGAACTAATGAGTAACACAATATTAACAATCTAGTAACTATGATTAACTAACAAGAAACTCTGATTAACGAACTAGTAAGTAATAGCGCACAGACGAAAGTGGTAGTTCTCTATTAACTAATCAATAACTACTATTTTTTTAATACTTCCAAGAGAACTACTGAAAAAGTTTATTAACAATCTAGTAACTACTATTAACTAAAAGAAATTCTTATTAACGAATTAGTAAGTAATAGCTCACAGATGAAAGTGTTACTAGATACTTCTGTGGGAGTTACTAATTATTTGGATTCGTATTATAAAGTGAAGATCCTTGGAACTAACTAGTAATGACTCAAGTGTTACTAAAGACATTTTCTAAAAGTATACTAAAGTTCACCAAAAATCTCAAACGGTTGCACAAATCATGACTAGATCATGTAACACTTGAGTAGCCTAAT
The DNA here is from genome assembly GCF_016745375.1 of Pimephales promelas. Next base: position 4,013,524 of record NW_024121677.1, on the reverse strand, counting down.
TACTAGTTAGTTCCAATGATCTTCACTTTATAATACGGAACCAAATTTAGTAAGTAATAGCTCACAGATGAAAGTGTTACTAGATACTTCTGTGGGAATTGCTAATTATTTGGATTCGTATTATAAAGTGAAGATCATTGGAACTAACTAGTAATTACTCAAGTGTTACTACATGATCTAGTCATGATTTGTGCAAACGTTTGAGATTTTTGGTGAACTTTAGTATACTTTTAGAAAATGTCTTTAGTAACACTTGAGTCATTACTAGTTAGTTCCAAGGATCTTCACTTTATAATACGAATCCAAATAATTAGTAATTCCCACAGAAGTATCTAGTAACACTTTCATCTGTGAGCTATTACTTACTAATTCGTTAATAAGAATTTCTTTTAGTTAATAGTAGTTACTAGATTGTTAATAAACTTTTTCAGTAGTTCTCTTGGAAGTATTAAAAAAATAGTAGTTATTGATTAGTTAATAGTGAACTACCACATTCGTCTGTGCGCTATTACTTACTAGTTCGTTAATCAGAGTTTCTTGTTAGTTAATCATAGTTACTAGATTGTTAATGTTGTGTTACTCATTAGTTCTTGTGTAGTTATTCATTAACGAAGGAACCGTATTCTAAAGTGTTACCCAAGTTTTTACTGTTTGAGCTACAGTATATACACAGAAACTGTAATGCTACCAAATCAAATACTACCAAACAAAAGTTTGGCGTCAGTAAGATTTATGGCCACACTTTATATGACGTTTACTATACTTACATAAAAAAAAAGATTGAGTTCATGCTGTATAGCAAAACGCAAACGCTTTTACATAGCGTAAGGTTAGGGACAGGTTTGGTTTGGGTAGGTTTAAAGTGTCTTTCTGTCCCTCCATTGAAAATGTATGTATGGTATACTGTCCTTGTCCAGACAGGAAATAGTCAAAATGACATCATCAAAGTAGTCCATGTGACTACAGTGGGTTAGTTAGAATTTTTTGAAGCATCGAAAATTCATTTTGGTTCAAAAATAACAAAAACTATACGACTTTATTCAGCATTGTACTGTTTTCCGGTTCTGTTGTCAAGCCGTGTTCAGTGACGCTTCTGACGTGTATGTGCGCCCAAGCTTCTTTTAGCTGAGGGACACGCACACTGTAAACAAAATCTTCACAAACATGTGTAAGGATTTCGACACAGAGAAAGACTTGCATTTTATTGCCCAGCCGAAAACACGGACGCACCAGACACACGTCAGCAGCGTCACTCCATACTCGTGAAAGTGGATTGACAACAGAACTGGAAGACAATACAATGCTGAATAAAGTCATAGTTTTTGTTATTTTTGGAGCAAAATGTATTTTCGATGCTTCAAAACATTCTAACTAACCCAATGGTGGTGTCACATGGACTACTGTTCATGTTCCGAAGATGAACAGAGGTCTTACAGACTTCGAACGACATGAGGGTGAGTCATTATGACATAAATTTAATTTTTTGGGTGAACTTACCCTTTAAGAGTGGGGTAAGGGTTAAGGGAAGGGTCAACAGTGTAATTATAGCAAGGCTGTAACCATGTCTTAAAATGTTTTGCATTAAAGGGTACATATCATGCTTTTAAATCATTCATTTTTATATATAAATCATACCGTTGTGGTCTATATAAAACATAACTGCAATGCTTGGGTCTGAATTCCTCATTATTATAGCTCCACAGGCCCCTTTTCTACCCCTTTTCTGATGTGCCTCTTTGAGCGACCCGTTTCAAAGTGGCCCCTTTAAATAAAAAGGAGATGCATCATACCCCTCCCGCTCTCCCGGTCGATGAGTTCACGGTCGGTTCAACTCCCCCGTTCGGCCATTATTGTAGTTTGATAAGAGATATACGATTATATACGATACCTTCAAAGAACATTTTTATTCACACGTTAATAAAATGTCAACAACAGAAGACTTGTCCATCAAGCCTTACATATTCGAGCCAAAGCGAGCGAGTTGATAAAGAAGACGACGAACCTGCAGAACAACCTCTTCATACGGATGTATTGGTATGTGAGTTAACTGTTTTGTGTTATTAGTGAAAGTCGACTATTTCTCTTATTAAAACAAGCACACTGACAAGATAAATGACTGCGGTCTAATCTTACCACAAACAATTGTATTGATAATATGATGCGTTTAGAAAAGCATCAGAAAACACAGCAGCTAAATGACCATTGATGAAACTCAACAACAATACTGCATACGTGTTACTTCAAAAACAAAAACAAAGAAAGACAAAGGTACTGCTAAACCATGACCACCATGTGTTTTAAGAAAGTAAAGTACTTTATTTTTATTAACGATATTTACAGCTTATCGAAATGCTCTGTTCGTCGTCTCCAAAGATAGAAGGAATTTACCTCTCATTCAGACGAAGTCAATCGGCAAATCCTTCTTTATACTGGCGGAGGTTATGAAGTGGGAATCCTTGAAGTGCTTCAGCTCACCCAACAACCGAACATTTTGACTTGCCCTCTCGTAACTTCTGCATCATTGAGCTCGGACTACAAAATCGGAGCGAGAAATAATAATGGCGGATTGCTCAAAGTTTTGGACCAGTAGTCAATATCCTTATTTGGCAGTTCCGCTGCAAATACGGTGATGCACTTGCTCAAAAAACGTCATAGACAACAGAAAAATCTGAACAGGTTGAAAAATATGACCAAAACAGAATATAAAGATATAAACGAAGCACCTGAAGAGAATAATTTCATCTTTTCTGTACTTATAAACACTCCAAATATACAACAAAATGCATTTAAGGGCTAAAAAAGTGGATTTTGCATGATATGTCCCCTTTAAAATAGTAAAAGATTTATTTTCTCTTCACATTAATTTAGGAATTATATAAATAAAAAACATTTTCCATTCAAAACAGTCATATTTGTGAAAAACGTTGCATCACTGAATGTCACTGTCAGTTGTTTAACATTTCAATCATAAACCAGTTGACATGTATTAAATGATTTTCTATTTACATATTAAATTTACTCTCTTTTGAGACTTCTTGCTGTAAACTCCACCTACTTTGATTTGATTGGCCATTTCAATCATTTTGTCATTGATGAACACTGAGGCAGACAAACTATAAATGTACCATTTAAACCTTTGTCATCATAACAACATACAGAGTGCTGCGCAATGGAGTGCAGCAGAGCAGAGCAAGAATTTCAAATATTGGATAATAAAAAGAAACGTTTTCTTGAGCCAAATCAGCATATTAGAAATTAGAGTTGTGGCTGCTAAAAAATAATCACAGGGATGAAGTACAATTTAAAGAATACTATAGAACATATATTTTTTTTTCACAATATTTCACAATATTTTGTGAGCATATACTTCTTTCAACAAAGATTTAAAAAAAGAAAATCTTATCAATCCCAAAAGTTTTGAGCTGTAGTGTATTTAGTTAGGCAACGACACGCAAATCGGACCTTCTTACAACTACCACAGTACAATAACAAAGTAGGGTATTACAATAGTTATTTTTATGTTTTGCAGTGTATCATTTCTCATAAGCTCATTGGTATAAAGGGTATCTTAAAAAAGGGAAAAAAATCAAAGAGTCCAATATCAGATGTCACAGTTTTTTAAGATGCATTGGTAGATGCATTTTTAACATTGGTATAAAGGGCATCTTAAAAAAAACTGCGATATCTGATATTGGACTCTTTGATTTTTCCCTTTTTTTATATTGGACTTAATTTATTAGCTTATAAATGTGTTCGCTTGGTGGTAATATGCTTGTGTACTCCTAAAAGCCGACCAAATAAACAGCATATTTAAGCATACGCAAAAATATTTCAACAGTGTATACATTGTTTTTTATTTTATTTTTTTGTGCACAATAAAATGCTCAGAATGGGATCCTTTCTGCATTTTATAGCATGTACAAATATGCAACCCACAGATGTTTATAATAACATGGGGAAAACTATCTGTTATCTTTTCCGTTCAGACACACAACTTCACAAGATAACTGGATGCCACTTGCTGAATTAAAATTGCAATATAATGAGGGCATGGAACAATATAGTAGCATACTGCCGTTTGAAAGATTGGCATAATGCTTGTACACACTTTAGTTGTAGACACTAAAGATAGGTAGAAAATAGGTGTATGGAATATACTTGTGTTCCTTTCTGAGCAAAGGAGTCCATATAATTCCTAATGCCTAATACCCCATCAGTAGAATCCCTCTGATAAAACATCTGATTTCATATTTACATTTACATTGTTTGATTAATGTGAAGTTACTTTGTGATTTTTTTTGTATTGCAATTTTCATAATGATAAAACATATTTCCTGAACAACATTAAAAAAAATAAATATATGGCATATAAAATGTATTTCAGTTCTCCGAACATCTGGTTTCGAAAGTCATCTTTTCCATCACTGGAGACTCTCTTTAACGAACCGCTACAATGTAGTATTGTATCGAGGTTATTAAGAACAGCTGCACGGGTCACATTTTCATCTGCCAAAATCTATCACACCTGCTCCTCTTTAGACAGTTTTATTCATTTCATTTTATCATTTGATTTATTCCGAATGTTCAGATCATAACCAAATGCTCTCCCCTGATACCGCCCACCTGCTGGCTTGGCCACTCTTCACAGGAGAGGACGAGCTAAGTGATGACTCGGATACTGCAGGTGGACACATCCTGCAATGCTGACACATGAGTCACATGAGTTGCCAGACATACACACACACACGCGCACACTATCTTTGGTGGGACTCTCCATAGATGTAATGGTTTTTATACTGCACAAACTGTATATTCTGTACCCTTACACTAGACTAACTCCTAGACCCATCACACAACACTTTCTGCATTTTTACATTTTCAAAAAACACTCATTCTGTATGATATATAAGCATGTTTGAGGCAAACACGAGTCTGTGTGGACTTCATATGCATAATTGTTTTTATACTGAGCTAATGAGTCTTTCTATTATTAATCATCATTAGGTTATCATAAGGTTTTTATTGTGGTTCAACGTGTTAATGAGTTGGTGTTGTGCAAGATCTTATCAGAAATCTATCCCCGATGACCCCCAAAAAGCTTCCCTCCAACTTTTTTTTTATGTGCATTCTATTTAATTTCTAGAAATTACATTTACCTTTTTATTCTTAATTAAGATATTTTGGCTAATGAATGTGTTTTAGATGACATTTTCTAGAACTATTTTATATTCTATCATTTTTAAATCAGTGTACAATGTATGATGAGCAAGCACACTGAAAAAAGCAAATGCATGACTTAAAAGAAATTATAAAAATTATATAAATGTAGCTATAACTGTTATGCATAGGTCTTAATGAGTCTAAATAGTAATACTTAATAAGTATAGTAGAGCTATAATTCATTATAAGCATGGTCTTCATATAAAGTGTTACCAACATTTCCTTTTCTTTGTTAGCCTTTGGCCTACTAGCTTAGCATAGAGCCCTAACTGGTTAAGAAAAGTCCTTTTGTTTAGTCAATTCAAGAGATTGTGATAATGTGCTAATATTTTTATTCAGGTATATTGAGAGGATCTTGATTGACGCTCTTATGACACTGGATTCATCAACAACAGGATGAGGGTCAGAACAAAACAAATACACATATTGAGACAGAAATTTAGCATGAGAACCTATTCTATGCTCAAAGTCATTTAAAGGGGGGGTTGACTGCTTTTTTGATTTTAAATAGTGTGTAATGTTGCTGTTGGTGCATGAACAGAATCTGCAAAGTTGCAGCGCTGAAAGTTCAGTGTAAGCAGAGATATCGTCTTTCAAAAATCAGGAAGTATATTGCCTACAAAAACGATTCGATTGGGACTACAGCTGGGTTATGGTACGTCACTACTGGTAGAAGTTGGGTTATGGTACGTCACTTACTGGTAGAAGTTTCAGTGTTTATATAAATCAGAAAATGTCAGATACTGCTGGTTTATCGAGTGGTGTTCCTCAGGGTTCTGTCCTGGGACCTATTCTTTTCCTTCTGTATATGCTCCCTCTAGGACAGATAATAAGCCAGTTTCAGGATGTCTCTTATCACTTGTATGCAGATGACATTCAGTTATACTGTTCCTTTAAGCCTACTGAGTTTTTTAAACTTTCATCTTTGATGAACTGTCTGAGTAGGATCAAGCAGTGGCTGAATGACAACTTTTTAATGTTGAATTCAGCCAAGACTGAAACTTTAATTATTGCCCCTGAGCAGAGCATCCCTCAGATAAAGCAACACATTGGTGACTTAGGTTCGTCTGTTCAGCCCAGTCTCAGAAGCTTAGGTGTTGTTTTTGATGCGGCCATGTCTCTGGAGAAACACTCGAAAGATCTTATTAAAAACTGTTTCTTTCAATTAAGGAACATTTCTAAGATAAGAGCCTTAGTGTCAAAAGCCGAGTTGGAGATGATCATTCATGCTTTTATCTCGTCTCGCTTAGACTATTGCAACAGTCTTTTTATTTGCCTTAATAAGAAGGATCTTGGTCGTCTCCAGACTGTCCAAAATTCTGCTGCTAGGCTTTTAACCCACACGAGTAAAAGGGCACATATTACTCCAGTTTTAGCTTCACTTCATTGGTTACCAGTGAGACTAAGAATAAACTTCAAAATTTTGGTCCTAACTTTTAGAGCCCTACAAGGACAGGCACCCCCATACATCGCTGACCTGATACAGCTGCGTACATCCTCACGTAGTCTGAGATCAACAGGCCAGAGACTATTAGTTGTCCCCTTTCATATTTTAAAACTAGGGGGGACCGTTCATTCCAAGTTGTTGCACCCAGGTTGTGGAACGCTTTGCCTCCTTCCATACGTGGCTTGAATTGTGTGGAACAATTTAAAAACCATCTGAAAACTCTGCTTTTTAAAGAGGCTTTTAACTAGATTGTAGGGTGGTTAGGCTGGTCTAATGTGTACGTATTGTTTATTTTATTTATTTTATGTATTTTATTTTGTTTTGTGATGCAATGTATTTATGAGAGTTGTATGCTTTCATTTGTTGTGAAGCACTTTGTGATCTTCATCTGAGAAAAGTGCTATACAAATAAATTTTACTTACTTACTTACTTACTTACTAACCCACACATTTGCATCAACCCCTCCCTCAGAATATGCAGAAAATGGCATGCGCATATTTCTGAGGCACGTCGACTCGTCGAGTGTGTTGTTCACGCAGCTGTCAGGTCTTCTGTGTTTCGTGCTTCCCATGGACGCTATACTTCCTCAACAATGGATACAATTTATGTTTGATTATGTTCCTGAAAATGACGATCGTAATCTAGCTCTCTGTGCTGCGCATTTTACGGAAGACAGCCTCCAGAATCTCCACGAGTTCAACACCGGATTCAACAAGAAACTGTTACTAAAACATGAAGCAGTTCCAACTTTAAAACAAGATGCAGCAGTTTTTGGGCCACAACCTGTAAGTAGGCTAAGACTTAATCATTTTAAATGTATTTTCATGTATAATTCCAGGCGTAGCCTTGTGTTTTATTTTTTTCAAATGCCAGTGCTGGCTTTATAGCCACTACTAGTTAGCCTATGCTATTTTGTGTCTACGACAAACGCGTACAAACATTATGGATCTTAATTTTCTATAAGTACTAATGTTTTAAACGTATTTTTCATGTATATATGCTTTATGACGTTATTTTCGATTTGATCAAGAACGTAAACTTGCCAACGCTGTTTGTGTTTAACATTAGTAGCCAGTCAGTTGCTATTGTTGCCAGTCAGATGCTATTGTGTAAAACAAACGTGTATAAAGTTAAAAAATGTAGCAAATTATCATTCAGAAACGTTTAGTAAGAGCCGTGTGTGGTGAGGTTCTGCTTGACTCTCTTCATCGCGGCTTTCTCGGTCTGATTCTGCCTCAAACTGATACTGCAGTTCGATACATATTTACATCTGGACCGGAGCTCATGACACACATGTTCCGCCCGTAAAGGTAATGGGCGTTAACCTTGCAGACAACGCGAGCGACAGTTTAGCCAATCACAACACACCGGGCCAAACTAACCAATCTGAGCCCACTACGTGTTTCTGAGGGAGTGTTTTCATAGACTCAGGAAGTCAACCGCTCGTTCAAGGACAGATGAGAGTGCGGCTGACAATAAAGGTGAAGTTTATGAAAAATAAGACTTTTAAAAAAAGAAAAACCATGAATACATGTTATATTGCACCCCATAAATACAATCATGCAAAGAAAAAAAGCAGTCAACCCCCCCTTTAAATATATTCACTCGAAATCAATTGCCAGTGGAGTTAAAATATGAAAATATGAGCTTGACTGTAGCACCTAAAAGGCCAAATCAGGGCACATTTTTTTTTTGACAGGAACTGATAACTGCTGAGAGAAAACATGTGTTGTTTCATGTATGCGATGAAACCAAAGTGACTCCAAGTCAAAATTGAATTTCATATTTTCCGCAGTCCTGTTTAATTGAGTGCTGAACATATGGTTTGTTGAGTGTCCTGAAATAGTGCAATTGTGTGAAGAGTGAAAATATTGCTTTGTCTCATTGTAGCAGACACCCAGAACTTATATTTCTAACTCAACTATCTTGTGCTGAAATACAGTGGAGGCTAAAAGACTACGACCACAAGGAATTTCTGTGAATTAACATCTCATTTAAACTGAGTTTTGATGTAGAATTAAAAATAAATATTTAAGATTAAAGCACACATTTTCAAATCATGCTGAAAGAGTTTTTCATTCAACTTTTTACTCACATTGTTATGATTTTAATATATTTTTTAAAGAAAATGAAACATTAAAAAATAAAATCATTTTCATTTCACCAAAACACAAACATTTTCACTAGTGGTCTCAGATATTTTGATAAGGTTAGTCATGGCAGGATTTTTGCAGAAATTACTTAAAGTGAATTATATACACACACAAAAAAAACAAAGCGTGTAAAAGTGTTTTTTAGTTTTTTTTTTTTTTTTTTTGTAATTACAACTGTATAGAGCAATGTGCTTAAATCAATTGCATCTTCCCTGATAAGTGTGGTTAAATCTGTGAGGCCAGTTTTTTCTCTCTCTCTCTCTGTATCCGCTCATGTCCTCTTTGATACTCCAAACTTGGCTTTCTATACAGAAATGAAAGCCAGAAGGCCCCACACTTGACTCAGCTTTGGTCAACCTCAAACAATTCCAGGAGTTTTGAGTCTTACATGAAAATGAATGCTTTGAGTCTTCTAACAGAAAAGTCCAGAAAGTTTTGATCCAGTAATGAGTCTCTTTCCTCACTGGGCACCTGATAGTCTCAACAAAAAAAACAAGTATTTGCGTCCTGTTTTTTTCCATACTTTATGAATCCCTCCGGCATGGGCAGAAGTAGTGATTAGTGGCATCCACAGGCTCTGACGACCATGTTGCGGTACTTTTTCAATATTACATTGGAACTGTCATCGAAGTACAAAACGGAAATTCCGTGCAGCTGAGTTGGAGCGCAGCAGGGCTTCGGGACTGTTTCTGGGTTTATGAAATGGACCTAGAAAGACAAGAGAAATTAATTATTTTAAGTGTTTTTGTTTTTTTATAATAACTGCAGAGCATAAGTATATAAATGTTTAAAATAATAAATGAATAAAATGTCTAGCAAATGTCCATGTCTTTTTTTCTTCTGTTGAAAAGAAATTAAGGTTTTTGATGAAAACATTCCAGGATTTTCTCCATATAATGGACTTCAATGGGAACCAAATGGTTCAAGGTCCAAATGAGAGTTTCAGTGCAGCTTCAAAGGGCTTTAAACGACACCAGACTATGAATAAGGGTCTTATCTAGCAAAACGATCGCTCATTTAAAAAATAAATGAAAAAGTTTAAGTTTAATAAGCTCACATATGCTCGCCTTGCTCTGTTCTGTGATGAGCGTTCGTAACTCTCCTGTTCAAACTCGTTCATCAAAATGAACAAATCTTTTTTCGAGTCATGACTCGAAGGGTCCTAGACAAGACCCTTATTCATCGTCTGGTGTTGTTTAAAGCCCTTTGAAACTCTCATTTGGACCTTGAATGTCCAAAGTCCATTATATGGAGAAAATCCTGAAATGTTTTCATCAAAAACCTCAATTTCTTTTCGACTGAAGAAAGAAAGACATGGACATCTTGAATGACATGGGGGTGAGTTAATTATCAGCAAAAGTTTTTTTTTAAAAGTGAACTACTCCTTTAAGGGCTTAATTAAAGCAGCACTATGCAGGATTTCCGTTTTTGGGGGTGGGGGTGGAGAAGCCCAACATTCAACCTGAAAATAGTCATATAACCATTGCAATAACTACGAAGCTATTCAGTTAAGGTAAAAAAAAAATGCATAGTGCTGCTTTAAGGGCACTGCTCTTAACCCCAAGTCATTGTCATTCTAAACCCCACTTTTAGCCTAGAGGAATGTTTCACACTTGTAATTTAGAAGTAGGGTTAACACCACTTTTTACCTGGAGTTATGAAACACTGCTCCAGAGCAGGGAGCTGCTTCGTCCAATCAATGACACTGATACATCAAATATGCAAATCAGAATGTTCACCCAAGGTTTAGGATTTTACAGTGTGAAATCATGCCATTAAGATTAATTATTAACCCTGGGTTAATTGTGAGCAGTGTGGAAAGTGAAGCAAGATAACCCAGGATTCCGTTTAACTGGGGTTTAGAACTATTTGAAGTGTGAAAAGCCCTTTAGAATACCTTGGCTCACAAATTTTCTACTATTGAGGTTTGATGTTATTGACGTGTCTCCATATTTTAGTTCAGCTTTATGTACTTGAGTTGATCGTTTGATTTGAGAGTGAATAACCACTTAAATTTTGGCTCAGATTCGGACCCTATTGATTCTCATTGTATGGACAAAAACAGCCGAAACATTCGAAAATCATCATGTAAGAAAGACAATTATATGCGACTGAAATAACACGTTGATCATTAAAGGGGAAATGAAGCAGTGAATCAAGTTTACATGATTTACAAGATGGATTTCCAATATAATCAACAATTATATAAGAAACATTACAAATGTAAACATTTAGAAGAAAAAAAGAAAAAACTTTGTATCTTTCGCCGCCAGGGCGCCGCCATTGTGCAGGTGACGTCACGGGGTTGGTTGGCTCAAGTTTAACAGGCTCTGGGCATTGAAAATCGCGACATCAAACTGTGTTTATACCAGTGTTTTGACCGTGAACGACTAATGTTAGGTACAGATATTAGACAAAAAGATGACGTCTCATGTTATATGTTGACAAACTGCACATAGAAACATTGTTCGCGATGTCTGCCGTCAGATATTCCCGTCTCGTCAATAACATGTAAGTTAGCACGTATTTGTTAAAGGAGAAATGAAACGTCCATATTTTCGCATTGGTAGTGCTAGTAACGTTAGCTACAGCCTACATACACTAGGAAAAAGTGTCTCCGCTCTGACATCCTTCAGTGAAAGCATCACCGCTTCCACACGTCTAACTCCCGGCACAGCATGGTAAACGTGCGCGCCGGTGATGCAGAATTGACCACGCAACACATGCTCAAGATCAACCTCTTGACAACAGATGGACTCTGACACGGAGGGCATCGCAGGACAACAGCCACACTGACACCTGGTAAGTTAGCGCTGCAAACCCGCTCTCCGCCCCAAACCACCACTGACTGTTCTACACAGCAACGTAACTTACATGGTGTTGACGAGACGGGAATATCTGACGGCAGACATCGCGAACAATGTTTCTATGTGCAGTTTGTCAACATATAACATGAGACGTCGTCTTTTTGTCTAATATCTGTACCTAACATTAGTCGTTCGCGGTCAAAACACTGGTATAAACACAGTTTGATGTCGCGATTTTCAATGCCCAGAGCCTGTTAAACTTGAGCCAACCAACCCCGTGACGTCACCTGCACAATGGCGGCGCCCTGGCGGCGAAAGATACAAAGTTTTTTTCTTTTTTTCTTCTAAATGTTTACATTTGTAATGTTTCTTATATAATTGTTGATTATATTGGAAATCCATCTTGTAAATCATGTAAACTTGATTCACCGCTTCATTTCCCCTTTAAATGATGACATAATGTTTGGGTTAACCATTCATTTAAAAAAAAAAAAAAGATGATTGTGGGACTTACCAGTGTCTGTACAATAGCATGGTTTGTGGCGTTCATATAAGAGTTCAAAGGAAACACACATTCTCCTTCACAGTAGTACGCAGCATAACCCTCTGGAGCAATGATCCAGTCCTGGAAATGCAAGAAAGATGAGAAAATTTAGATGAGACAAAGGCATACAATAAAAGAGCAGTCTGAAACACTTAGCTCATCACACTACCTGCCATCCCAGATCTCTGAAGCTCACATAGAGTTCATGCTTTTTGCAGCCTTGTTTGGGATCTACGCTGGCACCGTCTGCATAGAACAGGAGGAAGGATAATTAAATGTAGCACATTTGTGTGTTAATAAACAGGGCTAGGTAGTATGATGGTATACTGTGTGTTGGATGGTAGAAATAAATTAATAAAATGCATAAGGCTAAAAAATGACAACAATGAACAAACACAAGATAACATTTTATTGTAAAAAGTGTCACCTGTGGCTTCAGCTGTCTTTAAAGCCACCTGGCTGGGTGCAACACCAGGTTTGGGGTTTTTAGAACGGTGGTTACCCCTCTGTTTGTTTCCTGATGCTGAGCGAACACTACGGAGATGGATTCCTGACGCTTTCAAAAACGCCACCAAAAATGGCTGTTTATTCTGAGGTCCACTGCTGCCCACCAGACCTGCTCTCCTTGGATTCATTCTCTCACCTACAGAGGGCGAAATGAGTTGCATAATGACTTTAAGATACACATGCTTATGAGTTCTCATGTTACAATATTTTGTTTTGATTGTTCAGAACAACACCCTGATGTTTTCAGACATTTATTTTTTAAAATATCTTCGTTTGTCTTTCACAGCTGAAAGAAATGCGTACAGGTTTGGTTTGACATGATGGTGAATAAATGACAGCTTATGCAACTACCACTTTCAAGCCCCAGAAAGGTAGAAAAGACATTGGAGATTAAGACAAGAATTTGGAGATGATTTTTTTGTAAATAAAATGGTGAATTATTTATGTTTTATTGCGCAAGCAATACACTCATATCGCTTCATAAAATTGAGGTTAAAATACTGGAGTCAAATGGATTCCTTTTTTGATGCCCTTACTACCTTTCTGTGGATTGAAAGTGATATTTGCATAGGAAATTGAAGATATCTCTCAGATTTCATTACAAATATCTTACAATGGTTTAAAACAACATGAGGGTGATTATTAACAACGGGACAATTATTAATGACAGAATTTTCCTTTTTTGATCAACCATCCCTTTAATTGCCATTCATGGTAGGGCGGTAGTTTGGCAGGTTATGTTATATATTCCTATGTTATAAATATTTGAAGTTACCTACCATATGCACTTTCCAGAGAAAGCTGCAGTCCCAAGTTTTGACCAGGTTTTATGACCCAGTGGTTACTGGTGACTGTGAGGTCAAATACCAGCCATCCTTCTTCTGCCGCCCATACGACTCGCGAGTCCAGCAGGTACAGCTCCCTAAGCAGGGTCAAAAGAGGTCATCTATGAGTCAATAGTTCTATACTACGATTGAAAAAAGTATAAATGATGACTGAAACAATAAAAAACACATTGCTATGCTTGCTATGCAGCTTCTAGAATGTTCTGGGCAGTCCAAGTCTTCAAGACCCCATATATGACATATAGGGAGAAAAATAAGAAATTGTGGCTTTGAATTAATAATTTGTTCCTATAACTTATTAATTTGTTTCCTTATTTTAGATAAATTGTGGCTTCTAAGGGCCCTCTCACACCTACCTTGTTTGGTCCGGACTTTCAGACTTTTCAGTTTGGTCCGAAATCCAAATCAAAATTACAGGTGTGAAACCTACCCCACACCATGGTCCGACCAAATAGATGAAATTTAGTCCAACGAAAAAAAGAGGTAGTCTCCGTCCGGATCAAACTGAACAAAGGTTTGGTTTGTTTCTAGTGTGAAAGCATTTCTGTATGGTTCGGACGGTCAGACCTTTTACAGGAAGTTCTGGTGGTTCCCGCATATCCGAAAAAAAAAGCAGGTGGCAGGAAAAATGAGCTGTGGTAGCACATGGGGACTTTTGGGAAAGGAGGAGATGAGTTTTTTAATTGAAGTATGGTCTGATGACATAAAAAGTCAACTTGAAGTCTTCTCCTCCTTTGCTGCCGGAGACAATAAAATGGACGTTCATCTGGCGAATATGAACTAGCGTTGTGTAAAGTTGGTGTTGCAGGTATTTGTGCCATAAAAATAACAATATAGTTGCAACGATATGCGTCCACATAATTGCAGTGTGAAACCAAACCAAAATTTTCTGAAAGTATAAAATGTATCAAAACGTGAACTTTGGTTCGGACCTTGGTGCGGACTTTCAGGTGTGAAAACGCAATAATTTGTAGCCACAATATCTTTTTTTGTCATGCCATGGGCGCTGTACAAGTCAGTAGTAGTAATTCACCCCCAAATTTCCCCCTAGTCCCTAGATATGACTTGAATCTGGCCCCTCGTTCAGTAATAGTCTATGGGAGGTTTCGTCTGTTTGATTGTCTGCCAGGTGAAAATTAAAAGTCAGAATTTTTAGTATTAGTAGTAGTAGTAGTAAAGTAGCACACCAATTCTCAACAAGTCACATGAAGTTTAATCTTTATGAGTAAGTTTTTTGAAATTACTAACCCATATTAAGACCAATCACCACTAACTACAGACATAGAATGATTAGACCTTCTAATTTATGTAGTGGATTTAAATTGTCTATATTTATAGTAAAGGTGGGGTTACATAAGTGAAATTTCACAGGCAAAATAGGCCCATTCATTGTCTACAGTCAATAGCGTACCCTGCCAAATATTACACAGCCCATTCTCACCCCCAAGGCGTCACTTAACTGACGCCTTGGGAAGCATTTGGACATGCTTCAATATCTGACGCTTTAGGCGCCCTTTAGCGTCATTAAGATGACGCCCTAGGATCGCGTGTACCCTACCCCCACCCCACACCTAAACCTAATCGCGTCCTCTAACAGACGCTTTCCTTTAGCGTCAGTTAGATGACGCCGTAGGATCGCGTCATGTAAGTGACGCTAAAGGGCGCCTAAAACGTCAAATATTGAAGCATGGTCAAAGGTGACGCCTTGGGGTGAGAATGCGTTGTATTACAGCATAAACCCAGCATAAATTCCATGTTAGTCCATATTTATTCTGAGTAGAGCTGGTAGCGCTGATCTAGGACCAGCATAGTCATGTTGTTCTCAAGCAAAACTGAGCTGGTGTAGCTGGTCAACAGGTACTCCTGCTTTCCTCTGCTGTTGACCAGCAAACCAGCATCACATGCAGGTCCTAGCATGCAAAACAAACCTTATGCTGGTGACAAGAAATGCTGGATTTTTCAGTGCGGTAGAAATGTGCGAAGCATAACCCACACACAGGTAACTTTAAAACCATGCAGCTTCATAGAGCGAATCTGCGAGACCATTCAACTGTTATGAAATCTGGCCGAAATTTGCCAGACAATGGTAAATGGGGCCACACCTTAAACATCTCAATGAGACTGTCACAGCGGTGTAGTTTAAATGTAAAGCATGATTCATAATGTAGTCGAATAGGAGCATCATTAGCATTAATATCATGA
The DNA here is from genome assembly GCF_016745375.1 of Pimephales promelas. The sequence goes on along the minus strand of NW_024121677.1, from coordinate 3,997,798 downwards.
TTCCTTCATGAGGTTTTCTTTGCAGACAAGGAATGAGGACCTGAAATGCCATCTCATGCCAGAACTTGTTATCCTTCTCAAATAAAGATAACACAAAATAAGCTCTATTCCATGAGATAAGACCTTGAGGTCTGGCTCATATGACCCATAAATTCAAAAACAACAGACGCTGCACAGGCAACAACATGTTTCCAAGACAGCTCAAAGTTCTCTCTTATTAAATGTGGCGTTCCTTAAAAGACATCAGATTGTCCTCTGGTGATGAAAACAGGGTGCTTCTGGATGGATCTTCTGAACAATGACTTGACTTACAGGTAGGATTTCAGACCTTGAGGGCATCAGGAGACTAGGTGTCTAGTCGCCTTGCTGTCTGCGCGCATCAACGAGGTGAACCGTCTCTGCATAACAATGGGAGAGGTGCAGGAAGGATGATTCACAATGGGTGGTCTACACAGGGAATGTGTGCATCGGGGGTGGATAATGCTTCAGTGTGCATGTAATTTAGGACAAGCAATGGAGATCTCAAGAGAGAGAGAGTCTGTCTGAGCATGTCTCACCTGGAGGACCTCTTTAGGTTTGTTACTTTATGGACACAATCAGAACTTTCCATAGAGGTGTGATCAAGGATGAGGGAATGAAGGGGAAATCATTTTGAGGAATGGGGTGTTTCTCCAGATGTCTGAGGCGAAGAACCTCCCCTCCACCGAGGACTTTGCATCTCGATAATTGACAGTAATAGCTTTGTAATGGCGGGGGCCCTCACTGCTTGTTAGTGGCCACACCGTAAATCAGATAGAGGAATTCTGTGGGAGCCCTGGCACTAGACATGTACCGTTGGGCAGACAAATCAGTGTGTGTATGTGTGTGCGCGTAGGTCCATTCCTCCCACATTTAGGCTTAAAAAGTGTGAGTGGTGGCATATGTTCAATTTCAGACATTTCACTGTATTTTTTATTATGACTAGAGGCCGTAAGACACTGCCCAATTAAAAACCCAACCAACTTCAACATAGCATTTGCTTTCACATGTCTGAAGAATTATATCCTTTCCTCATAACTGACACAATAAATAACAAAACCATTAAAGGCCCAGGGAAAACAGATGCACATCCAAATTGCCAATTTTACTTCCAATATATTTTACAATAGAACAGATTTTCAATAAAAGAACGAGACGTGACATTATCCATTGGTAATTGATTGGATCATGTAAGTGAGTGTTACATTCCACAATGGAACAGAAAGTTGGAGGAATTTGTAAAGTCAGTCGAAAAAGAAAGTAGTTTGAAAGAAGGAGCATTTTGAAATATCACGCACTGTTGAATCATGCACAATTGAACAAGGAATGTTCTAGGCAATGTCATGGACTGAATGGCCAAATACAATGTGTTTTATAGTTACATACCTTTTGGGCTGCTGCCGAAGCACCTGGAACACACTGACACGGAATGTCTCATTTTCATAACGCTCGTGCACAAAGTCCTTGTAGATGCGGAACTCTGCGGCAGTCAGGGTTTCTCCCGCCGGGATGCGGGAGAGGTCAAAGCGGAACTCTCTACGGTGCTGATGATATAAATGGAGGTCTTCATCTGGGTCCACTTCAGAAAGAGGGAGATGATTGAGTAAATGGAAGTTAATTTTGTATGAAATGTAATTTAACTGTCCTTCAAGATCAAAAAAGCAATTCTATTTTAATTTAGCTGCACAAAAAACATACAATAATCTGTTATTAATATTATCTATTTTAAGACAATAAAAAAGTCACAGTTAGGTGGATATAAATATTATTTGAAACAAAAAACATTATCTAATTGGTCAACTTCTATTTGTCACAGTCCACATTCATTTCAGTAATGTTATTAACCGATATTTTGCATAGAATATATCTATGTAAAACGTCAAAATCTGTCCTGAGTTGGTAAAAACTCAAGTTGGTTTGGTCTCAATGCAAACTACAGGCTTTTGTCTCATTCGACTTCACAGTGCCGCTGCCCACTAATGAGTACACACACTCACACCACAGCATAAGTCACCATACCCAGACTTCATTCTGTCAGAAACACAGTCGAGTCACACTGAACGCTTACACTTGATTGCCTCAGCCACATCACTGTGTCCAAAAAAGAAATGTTTGCTTCCATAAGCCAGTGATTGATCTGGGCGCTGGGTACCCTGGGGAGTGAAGCTGGGGGAGAAACCACATGCCCTGCACCCACCCACCATAGACTTCAATCACACACATGTGCCAACCACAAGAAAAGCTCTGTTAAGAGCCTGGCCCGGAAACCAACGGTGCCCCACATATACATATACGTAATGGATACACATGCACGTTCAGATGGTGTATCGGTGGCTCAGATGGAGACTCCTTGGCATGCTAACCTGAGAGACCTGTTAACTGTGGTAAATTAATCTAATTCCGGATAAGGAAGAGGTCTTGTGGAGCATCTGGCTTGTTCCAAATATTCTAGACATGGTTGACCACATCTGGGACAAGGTTGTTACTATCCTGTTGAAAAGACCACCATATCACCAGCATATGTTGGGTTGTGGAAGCTGGAATCAAATCGCTTCACCAAATTTGATTCCTGGTCACCATTCCAGCATAACCTACAATTCAGTTCCAAGCTAAAATTTTCAGTGGGGTAGGCATTTTCTTCTTTTGTTGGCAATTGTTATCTGAATAAACATCTCCATGAGTGCAAAGAATAAAAATCATATGAATGAAGTCTTAAGCTGTTTCCTCCCAGCCCAAACTCAGCTGAGGCCATCCTCAGAATTTCCAGTCTGATGGTGGCATGAGCAGAACATTTCCTGGAGGTATTGTGGTGTTTTTACAATGCTAACCAATTTTTGTCATCCTTGATTACCGCCCCTCCACTAACTCCAAGGTTTTTAAGTGACCTCCAGCAGGTATGTAGGGAATAAGTCATGATGATTCCTCATCTTTTCATGCACATCCTGTCTGTGAGTTTGTGAAGCTTTTGAAGCATTTGTGTCTTTACATCTCACTATTTTGCAAGAGCACAGTTACTGGTAAAGCACTCTGAGAGGAAGAACTCTGAGCTATGTGCATAATCAAAATAGCGAGTCATTTGGTTTACCGCCATTAAACAGTGGAAAGAAAAACATGGGTATTTTATGGAGGTAATAATTGCTTGTATAAGGCTTGGTGCATTTATGTGAAATACCATATGATGCAATGATCTGCTCTCAGATATACATGCTGCACCATGTGCTGTGTTCTGAGGACAGGAATGAGGGCCAATTCACTTGGCAGAACAAACCGTTTTAATTGTTATAATCTCTGTTGAGCAAAAACAATTACACTTGCGGATGCAGATGCAAACCTTTTCAGTTGTGGGATATGTGCACTATCAATCAGTTAAAGGTTTAATCAAATGTATACATGACAATCAATCACAATTAAAAGATGATTAAATTATTGCATAAACTTTACAAACAGTGGCTTTAGAAATTAACAAGAGAACATTCTATTGTCTCAATACTAGGCTAAATGCTAAATATCAGACAATGACAAATGTGTTTTCTTCTGAGATGGCTGAAAAACTAATTGGGGGTCTAATCGGCTTTTTGATACCGTGGCAAAAAAATCCGAGGTAAGATCTGCTTACTTTCTTCAAAATCAGCTTATGAACATAAACAGGTGGATTTGTCCGCTGCTTGTTGTACGAGCTTCTACGGTGCATGGAATTTGGATTAACAATTCCCATAACGGACAACTGTTCATTTTTGTTTGGTTTATGATAATCTTGGTCAACTTTTTATCTTAAATATAAACTGACTAGGTGTCTGCTGTCAAACAGTTAATTTAATGACATTTTGGCTTAAAAAACATGCCAGTCTAAATGTACCAGGCCAAATAAGTGCTAAAGGTCTTATTTTGTTAAGAAAGGTTGGGGAGGATTTTTACATTTTCATTAGGAGCATCACTGTCTGCGTCAAACTTCCAAGTGAAACACGCAAACATGGAAAATGGGAGTCATTTTAACCACAAGCTGCTCTATGAGGTCACAGCCAGGTTGCTGGAAAACCACAAGTTCTTTGTAAATTAAAACTAGAAATAGAACGTTTGGAAAGCAAACTTTGATGTTAGCTTGACAACGCATTGTAACTTATAGATTTTTAGCTTGTATTTTATTGCTTTTTATTAGGCCCATTCCAACCAGTTTTACAAGACAGACAAGAACAGAAGAGTGTCCGAATTATCAACACATTCATATTTTAGATAGTTGGATTAAACATTGTGCAGTTTGAAGATAGGTGTGAAGTTTGAAGGTTGTTATACAAACCTTGTGTGCTTATACTCTTTGGTAGTTTGAAGAGAGATTTCAGGTTCGAAGGGATGCATGTCTAGGGAGGTTGTGGTTACTTGACAGGCTGGTTGCTTAGTAGTTGCTAGGGCCTTTAAAGGTGTTTCCTAGGGTGATTCCTAGGTAGTTGCAAAGATTGCTGCATGGCTGCTAAGGTGCTCTGAGTAGTTGCCAAGGTGTTCTGGGTGGGTACCAGGGTGAAATTATTCTGCCAGTCTTTAGAAAGAAAACACCATGTGCTACACCAGCCCGATCTCCCCGTCCAACGCTGATTCCAAAAACATCATACACCTGCCCACTCATTAAATGTCATTGTAAATTGAAATTAATTTAATGAAATTCTAGCACATTGGAATACTGTTTCCCTTGTCCAAGGGAAACAAAGACACGAATTGGGTTTAAGAAATGTTCAAGGAAGTCCCTGACCGGATCTTGCCCTTTTGGCCTTTATAAATACACAATCGGCAAATACATCAATTCACACAACTTAATGCCCACATCTCGGATTAAAATTAAAGCCCTGCATTTCAAGTATTCAGCATCTCTTTCGACCACACACATACACATTTTTCACACAAACTAAGAGGTCTAGTCTTGAAAGCAAGAGTGTTTAGATGATGTATGTGACCCTCCATGTCTACTGCCCTCAGCACTCTCCAAAAAATGCCTCCCTAAATCCTAGTCATGCGAAACAAAGCCCCATTAAACCCCATGTCTCAGAGCTTTGAGAATATTCTGTGGAAATTGGATATGCGGTTGCTGCCGTACATTTAACTGATGAATAAGTCAAGAAAGTAAAAAAAATGTTACTACATTTACTTACTATATTAATAACAGCACATTTTGCATAATTACAAGTAACTAACCATAAACCAACCCCTAACCATATATCTATAGTAAGTACAGGTAGTTAATTCATTTCACGGAGTACGAACAATGTAAATACCTTAACATAAAGAGTCTCCCCCAAATAATTATCTCTCTGAAGTGGAATTATTGCATAACACATTATTTGTATGAAAAATGAAAGCTGCTATCCCAGATTTGGGCATTCTTTTGCTGAGCACATTAAATATTAAGAATATTTAAGACATTTAAGATTTGAACTAAACACATAGGCCAATGTATATCTAAATATAGTTTAGAATATGAAATTTAAATATGAAAATTAAATTAATTAAATTAAATTATAGTATTTTCGCAACAAATGATCAAATAATCCCATTTTTTTTTTTTTTACTTTAAAACACTTCCAGGTTCAAAGAAAAAACATATGCATTGGCAGCAAAAGATTATTCTCCAGTTCTTTAATTTAATAATAGACCTCCACCTATTTATAATGTGAATAAACAAGAGCCCCCCCCCCCCCCCCCCCCCCCAAAAAAAAAAAAAGAGTTATCACGAACCCAATACAACCAAAATGGTTCTTGATATAAGGGGTTCTTTGCTTGACCTAACAAACATAAAAAATAAAAATAAATCTAACAGTAAATTATGGAATCAGCAATAATCAGAATCCAGAATCCTGATATCCTCTTTTGGTTAAATTACAATATGATAACTGATGTGATATTTTACTCTTACTAAGTTACAGGATTCGTGTTTTGCTATCAAATTCCTTTAGCAATCCATAGGCACTTAAAAAAAAAAAAAAACATGTTTTTAATAGGCTAAGTTATGTGTCTTAAAGATGATATATCGTAAGATGCTTACCCAGATTGACAAAGCTCATCACCATGTCGGCATCGCTGAGAAAACGACTGTCCTGTTGGGTCATCACCGGGGGTCCCGGGGTCGTGTACGCCGGCTCATAAGAGTACGCAATCCCGCTGCGTCGATCTCCGTCCTCCAGGATGGCGTTATACAAATCCAGCATGAACATGGGAGCTGCGGTGTGTCTCTCGAGCAGGAGCGGACGGGGCCGGTGCGGCAGCCCGAGGATGGAGAGGATCTCCCGCTGCATCTCTCTGCGCTCCTGGCTCTTCAGCCGCCGCTGGATGAAGCTGGACTGAATGTCATTCTCCAGGGTGAAGTTAGCTTGCATTGCGTCCGCGAGCACACTGCAACCACACGCCACTATCAAAGTTGAGATCAGCTGCACTGGAATCATAGTGAATAACTTCTCCTTGAATATAATAATGAATAATAAGGTTGACTTGAAGTCTTGCTACTTCATTCGATTAGGCTATATCATAAAGTTGAATTGATTTTAATTCTGAATGCGTTGAATAATCCAGACGGAGATAAATCCAACATGATCTGTAATGTTGCATTGATGGTCTCTGCTGATGTCTACTGGCTTTAAATAGCCCGCTGAAGCTCGTGGGTGGGGCACGCTCACATGGGCTGTCTTTTAGTAAACAACATCATAAACATAAGAATACTATACTTTGGTGAAAATGAAGTCCTCCTGATTAGTACAGGCACATTTCTATAGCCAATACGTTATTATAATTAGGCTACGCTTGCCCTCCATAAAAAGCAATCAAACAATTAAAATAGCCTAAATGTCTTTTGGTTCGTTTTTTTTAAAGAAAAATGCTCTGGTTATGTGACTATTTTCCCAACCTAAAAAAAGCAACTTTGTATAAAATATTTGGCTAACCCAAAATTCTGTAATAATTTACTCACCTTTAAGTTGTTCTAAACCTGTGTCAAGTTCTTTCTTCTGCTGAATGTGGGTAACCAATTTCTTGTCCCAACTTTCCCATTGACTTGTATAGAAAAAAAAGTCAGTGGGGGAGATTTTCAAAATATCTCATGTAGTGTTCAGCAGAAGAAAGAACTTCATGTGGGTTTAGAACAACTTGAGGTTGTGTAAATAATGTCAGAATTCTCGTTTTTGGCAGAACTATCCCTTTAACAATAGTTGGGTGGAGGATGTATCTTAATAAGTACCTTTTTTGCTCACCGATACAAACTGCTGGCCTTTGATTTGCTGTTGACAACTCTTTGTATAATCATTTTTTTCCTTTGTAGACCCAAAAAAACTAAATGTGGTTCACAAATGTGTCACAAGTAATGGGATTTAGTTAATATGGAGAACTCGGCAACCATTGATTTCTTCAAAATACCAGTACATTTATTGTTACAATAAAACTGTTTATTATTTCACAGTGGTAACCACAGCTGTGGTATTTTATTGGAAAGGAAACTATTTGTAAATGTAGCTATCGCTTGCTCAGTGCCATAACAGAATTCTGCTTTATTTATTTCCTCGAGGTTAATAATTGCAGCCATGTCCATCTGAGCACACACTTACCACCTGACCTGCTCAATGAAAACACCCAGCACATCCTTGACTGTAGCCTGCCACAGGGCACGATGTTACATTCCGTCCGCCTTAATCTCTGTCCGATTAGGGAACGAGTCATGACTGGACCCTGTTGGGGATTCTGAACGTCTGAATGACAGCTTCAGCATGGTGATCTGCCGTATTGCTGACCACCTGCTGTGGTCCGGGCCTCTTTTCCCTATGAGCAGCCCGGAGACACCAGTCTGGCAACCAGCACCACCCTCCTGCTGTGTTTCCAGTCTGCGTGCACCCGCCAGCCTGAGCCAAAAGGTCAAACGAGTCCCACACCCTGGTTAGCTCATTCGTGCACTGCCCATGCTGAAAGGCACCAGTGATCTCACCAGCAACTCTCTTTGTCCTACGATTAGTCCTTCCCAGACACTTTTCCTCAGCAGACCTGGGTGAGGGATGATGGTTGGGGGGGCTTGTGATGAGGGTGGCCCCCTAAGGTTAGCCTACTCATTGAGCCCCAGAAAAGAACAGGCCAACCCATACAAATTGCTGCAGACATCCATGATTTTTTCACTGTAAAAAACAAATCTGTCTCTCTTTGAAGCTGCCTCTCCTCTTTTTGGGATCATAATGTATTTAAAGGAGTAGGATCTGCTGTGTGTTTTTTAAATGTAAACTGTCAGGAAACAATTACATTGCTCATTCGGATTCGTCATGAGAATAACAAGACATCGACTTCATTCAACATGATTTAACCCTGTAAATCCTGACATATGAAATAATAGCCCGAAAATCAGACTGTTTGTTTTTTAATTCGACCTTTAGACCTTTGCATATATGTGTTGTTTGTTGAGGCCTTTATGACTAGCATAATATAGGAGAATATGAAGTGTTCAGATGCAAAAGCCTCTAAGTGCAATTTGAAATTTTCTACTAAAATTATCATTTTTATCAAGCTTGTATATTTAAGTCCAGTAATTTCACTTAAATGGCAATGAAGATTACCTATTAATTGTCATTTAAGTGAAATTACTGAACTTAAATACACAAGCTTGATAAAAAATGGTCATTCTAGAACAAAATTTCAAATGGCACTTAGAGGCTTTTGCATCTGAACTCTTCATATAGAGCTTATTCTCATTCATTAGTACATCCATAAGTAGGACAAACACTTTTAGCCGGAGTCACAAACTGAGCAAATATAAACAATTTACTATGATTTTTCTAAAAAAAAAAAAAATGTAGCTATAGGTATGGATCAAGTAAACCCAAGTAAAAACAGTAAAGATTTCAAAGAAAAGAGACACATCATGACCTGACGTCTTTGCAACTAAAAAAGTATTTTGCTAAAAAAAGTATCATGACAGAAGGCAGAACACATTGTAGGCTATAAAACAGGTTTTTCAGCAAAGTTTAATCATGTTGATGATTGAAAATACAACTAGAGTTTTTGTGAAATGGTTTTTAGTGCTTATTAAAGTTCAAAGGAATTGAGTAAATTAAATAGCCAGCCACAACATGCATTTTCTTGTTATCTTTTCATTTTGGTCCGTGGTTTTCTTCTGATTCTACCAATTAGCCCTTGGAAGTTTAAGATCTTGATTCCTAAACAAGCCAGAAAGAACATTAGGCTAATAACCCAAAAACGGGAACAAAGAAGCGTACTCAAAGAAAGCAATTGACAGGTGGGTTCTGCTCAAAAAAGCCACTATTCAACTGCAAAAAGCCACTATTTAAACCATTTTAAACATATTTGGAACAGCTATTCAACCTTTTGCACTATTCAATTGTTTATATTAACATAGGCCTAGGCTACTAGTATTGTTTCGTTTTTTTTGTTTTTTTTTTGATTAATCACTTCTGCTTTAAATTGCAAGTTACTTGGATAAACACAAGTTTTTTAATCTATATCAAGTGTAATTTTTTTTTTTTTTAAATTTTCCTTAGCCTGATTGATCATTTTTAGCAAGACTAAAAGCACACACGTTTTGAAGGGATGTTTTGCACTAGAGACAAATGGGGGAAGGGGTCTTTTAATGTCAGTTGATGATGGGAGATAATCCTATCGACTGGTAATTCACGACTTTAGTTGCTTTGTGATTAAACAAAGAGCTAGGGGCCGCTCTATGTATGTACTCAGCTAACAAAACACAAGATATGTGCTAATGTAATCACACAAATAGGCGCTAATTGCCTACAGTGAGCGTGCAGTTTTGTGCGTCTCTAAGTGTGAGCGCAATATGCCCACCCCATAGGCTACAATAACATGACTAAATAGGCTAATAATACTGTAATAGCAATAGTAGCCTAATAATAATAAGAATACTATGATAATAAATAAAACATAAAAATACAAAGATCAATATTATTTAAATATAGGTTTATTTATTATTAATACTACTAATAATAATGTTGTGAACATCAAAAGGCTCAAAATATTTTTGGGTGAATGTCACTTCGTTTATGTTTAGCATTTTTTTAAGCTGACATTCTACAACGTAAATGAATATGTATTTTACAGAGTCTGATTTTAGTAACCTCTAATAACCTCATAAGATGGGCACTTTTAAAAGGAAAGCGAATTTCCAAATTTAGCCTATACTGCCACCTTCCGGAGAGAATATGGTAAAACAAGGAGATGAGTCGTCAACTAGCCATATCAAGCCATTTTTTAAATCTAAAGTATGTTTCGAAATATTCCTGGTTGTTCAAAATAATTTTACGTTATCTTGCAATGGGGGGAAATTTGAAAATTAATTTTGTTCTTGTAAGTGACATTTGTGATTTTTATAGAAATCATTTTCAACCATCTAAATTAAAAAGGGATTAAAAAAACTCTTAAAACAAGAGTTGCCTATTATTGCATACTGCAATTCATGATCATGGTCAATCCAATCTAGGGATTATCTTCAGGCATATCTACATGTACATAGGTACATTTATTCTAAAGAAATAACAACACAATGACATGTAAAAAAGGACCCATGTTGTTGTTGTTGTTTTTTTTGTTGTTGTTTTTTTGCGTGTAATGTTATATAAAAATATAGCCTTCGGATTTATCGTTTTTTTTAATCTTTGTAATCGCAACAGTCTATCACTGCAAAAGTGCGCATGCGCACGACCACTGACTATATAATGCGTGGTCGCCTGCTCGCTCTTCCCAGTTCCTTCTTCTTTCTGCAGGGTAAGCAGTACTTCTATTTATCTACAAGTAGTGTTAAAAAAATGCTAATTTGTATAAAGTTATTGAAAAATACGCGTTGTGCTTGAATTGTATGGGTTAAAAAACGGAAATTAAGGGTTTTTGTATAGTTTAGGCTCTGACCACGTGGCTGGAACACGTGCTGCTAATGTGAGGGCTTCTTATTTTAGTTACTTTGTAGCAGACTATGTGTAATTGCCGAATGACCTATTTCCCCAATATTTGACTCACTTCATTTTGTTTGTTTCACAGTATGTGGGCTGTTGGGAAATTGAGCTTTGTTCCATCGCATACTCAGATCTTGGTGAGTTCAGATTCACCCTAGACTCTTCTTAAAAATCTTTGGTAGCCATGATGACTTATCTTTTTTCCCCAGCAGATCGACTCTGTTGACTTAAAAAATAAAACAATTAAGCCAAATTAACTGAGCAACCAGACTGTTGTTACAACGAGACTGAAGTTTTTGTTATGGTTACTGACCTTTACAACTTTTTTTCCCCATAGACCATGCTAAAACCTAATGGATAACCTCCATTCCCCAGGCTTTGTTTCATGAGTCCTACACACTCTCAAACGGGTAAGGTTGAACTTGTTCTTGGGACACTATGTCTGTGTTTGCCATTACCTGGTGCACATGATGACTGATCTTTTTTCCCCAGCAGATCGACTGTGTTGACTTCATTTTAAAAAATAAATAAGCCAAGTGAACTGAGCAACCAGACAGTTACAAGAACAATATATTTAATGTTTATTAAGGCAATTTACCTTTACTCCTCCCTTCTCCACAGATCATGCTTGGACCAAATGGATAACCTTTTGATCTGGCTTAATTTCTTAAGTCCTACACACTCTCAAACAGGTAATGTAATTAGGCTGTACATGTTGTTTGAGTGTTTGTCATTTACCTGGTGTACATGATGACTGATCTTTTTTCCCCAGCAGATCGACTCTGTTGACTTAATTTTAAAAGAAAAAATAAGCCAAATTATCTGAGCAACCAGACAGTTGCAAGAACCATACATTTAAGGTTTATTAAGTCAATTCACCTTTACCACTCTTCTCCACAGATCATGCTTGGACCAAATGGATGAAACCGGTTGAGCTGTCTTAATTTCACAAGTCCTATACTCAAACAGGTAATGTAAGGCTGAACATGTTCTCAAAACACTGTCTGCCATTTACCTGGTGCACTGTGATGACTGATCTTTTTTCCCCAGCAGATCGATAGTGTTGACCCTTGCTCTAACCTTTAAGCCAATTTGTCTGAAGCTTCACCAGATTTATTTTTTTGGCATACAAAGTTCAAAGTGCATTGCTTGGTTCTTTATACTTTTTGTTTTTGTCCCTTTCAAAAGCTCAACGTAGGTAATTCAAGAGGACCTTTACATGAGTGAACTTTGGATGGCAACATGTTGAGGTGGGTTTTCCTAGAATTTGTTTATGTATATCAAGAGTGGGAAAGAAATGGCTTCAATTTTTTGGTCTTATATTTTCTTGTACTCTTCTAGGGCTTTGAGATATTTGTACCCCGATGGCCAATCAGTGCCGAATCTACATGGAGAAGTGGGTGAAGTGTGTAATGGCTCTCTCTGCCAAGCAGCCCACATTTACCATTGAGGGAGGAAAAAAAAAAACCTTTTCCCCAATAAACCGGAACCATCAGCTTTGCTTGTTTTTGGTAGACTTTCTCTCATGCTCTTATGAATGTGCCATGTTATAATAACTGTCAATTGAATGAATTTAATAATTTATGACCTAGATCACAGGGTCTGTACAAGGTACCTGAATGTTACTTTGAAATTTAAGTCCTTGAAGACTCTTTGGAAATAGACATATTTATGAAGAGGTGCTTAAAGTGCTACACCTTGTTAAATACTATATGAAGAGTTCAGATGCAAAAGCCTCTAAGTGCCATTTGAAATTTTCTTCTTTAATGATGATTTTTATCAAACTTGTATATTTAAGTTCAGTAATTTCACTTAAATGGCAATGATAATTACCTATTAATTGTTATTTAAGTGAAATTACTGAACTTAAATATACACGTTTGATAAAAATCATCATTAAAGAAGAAAATTTCAAATGGCATTTTGAGGCTTTTGCATCTGAACTCTTCATATATGAAATGTCATTGTTAGAAAAACATACAATCTTTAATGCAAAATGAACACTACACCCTCCCCAAACCCTTTTCTCAATATGATGTACACCAACCCAACGTAATATAAAATATTTATTGAACAATGATAGCCATTATACAATTTGTATATAATATATTGAATGTTATATTTAGTTTTCTGTAGTTTGGGTTCTTAAATAAATACTCGTATACTAAAGACGTGGTTTGATAAGTGTGTCTCTGATTATAGTCTTTGAAGAAAAAATTAAAAGTATTTGAAAGTCTATAATTTCTTTTTACACTATTTGTATGAACTTTCTATGCCACATGTAAGTTTCATGGCCATTACAAGGTAAATACTTTCTAATTGATCCAAATGATGATCAACATGCAATTACATTCTTTGACTGTAAAATTTTATGTAGGCTAAAACTGTATGAAACTGGTAGGAATTCAAAGAGTTCAGTAAGATCCTATGGACTGATGCTTCTGCAAACTAACAGCACTCGCACTACACACTAGATTCCCTGTGTTCACAGTCTGGAATGTGGTTGTTTGTGAAAGGAATTGTGTGTGTGTTGTGCTGGCTTCGTCACATCATGCTACTTCAACTTCACAATATAGGAACAAAACTTAAATCTACGATTTAATCAATTCTATTGTCATATATGGTCTCATATTTAAAAAATCTTTTAGTGTGGGTCAGTTAACATGATACTCCAGATCAATATTTATTCCTAACCTGAATGCAACGTGCTTCTGCATTTAGCACTGACATTTTCAGAGCAGAATTGAATTTTTTTGTTGGTTTTTAAATTGTTCATTCATATTAATCAAGCAGTAGCTTTTAAGAGGTGTAATTTATTGTTTCAATTCATCATCAGAAAGCCTTTATCTCCCATACAGAGATTTTGCATTATTAGACTGCACATTAATTTAAACCTAACTCTTATTGGGTAAAATACCTCTATATAATTATACGTCTATATAATTCTATACCTGACTGTGAGAAGGCTGTTCTAACTCTTCTCTGTAGTGCGCTGCTGTTATAAACTGTACTCTTTTCTTTAACAAACACTAATTACCATGTGCCCTGTCCTCATTTGATTAACAAAAAGTAAAAGCAATAATAATCATACACACTTTTGTACAAAATATACAGATGCCTGGTGAGACTATGTATAATAACTAAAGACATTCTACACCATTACAAAATAACCATTACATGAGATCTGCCCAATAATTATAATTTGTTTGTGTCCGTAGATATCCTCAGTGTAACAGCCATGTATTATGATCCAAATAACCTAAAAAAATGAAAAGAACACTATTACATAGTAACAACTCTCCAGAAAACAGCTTTTAATTTTGCATAAACATGATTTTTTTTTAACAGCATGAAAGTAGGATGTCGATACTTACACAATCATGCAAAACATGATGAAAATGTTCCAAAGGGCTATGAATATGCGAAAGTACCGCAGACTCAGCAAAAACTCTCTAATGTTGTCACCTAAATACAAAAAATACATGATAAGTCAAACATAATCCAGGGCTACTTGAAAAATAAAAATTATGGAGGCAAAAATGCAGCATTTATCTATTTTAATTTATATCATAAAATTCTAGTCTTTAAAGTTGTAAAGACTAGAATATAAATTACAACATGGACCACTCAACACTGTTGTTGTTGTTGTTTAACGTAATTTATACAAAGGGAAATCAATTTAAAAAAAATAAATAAAACTATAGTTGACACTGGATAATGACAAAAAAGGAAGCATTTTAATATCAGTGAATTAATATAGGTTTTGCAGTTACCAGTACTGGATGATCCAGATTCATCGCCAAAGCCTTGAGACTGTGTTTCCCTCTTCTTTCTGCGCAAAGACACCGAACCAAACAGTTACTAAGCAATCCTCGAAACTAAAACTGTCAGATAGCTTTTGTGACTTTACTTACAGTTTAAAGTTGAGCACAGCGCCAGCGTTCATGAGCAGAGTGCTGAAAACGTAAGATGTGTGACGTGGACAGGAAAACAAACAGCTGTTACACAGTGACACTCATATACTAGACATATGAACATCACAAATAAATTTCTATTTCATAAAAACGTTTACAGCATTATTAAAACCAGTGACATTTACCCCACAATTAAAAGATCCCCGATCATTTTGGTCGACTATATCCGCCTCGGTTCGTCCCCTTCTTCTTCGATCTTTGTATAAAAGTAGAGTAGAAGTCAGTAGATCATCATCTCCACCTGTCGGCTGAAATAGAACACGACAATTCTGTTCCTGAGCACTCCGATATGCAAAAACTGCATGCATCCTCCTCACCTCAGCCCCTGCCCATGATGAACCTCCTGATGGATAGAGGGTAGTTATATAAACCCTGTTACAAACACCAAAAACGAGCCTATTTTTTTTTTTTTTACAGTCGATTTTAATGTTACTAACAAATTTTTAGGTTTTATGGTTAATAAATCAGCATTTCAATGATGGCAACTCCTGAATAATTTTCATGTTAATGGATTTGTTGGTGGTGGTTGGCAGAAATCAAACTGTGGAAAAAAATCGACCTGGTAACAGGCATAAACCTAGATAACACTTTATATGTGATGTTTACATCTTGAAGACGTATTTTTAAGAGTGTTTGCTCATCTGCAATACGTCTATAGGACGTTTTCTGTCAGTTGTTTAGAAGATGTCAGTTTAACATGCATTCTAAATCATTACATCTTAAAGAAATCTTCTAAACGTCTATTTGACATCTGACAGGAAAACGTAGACGTATTGTAGATGAGCAAACACTCTTAAAAATATGTATTCCTGATGTAAACATCACATCAAATAGACTTGTGTTATCTGGGAAGGCTAAATAAATCCCAAAGCAGATCTAGACAGGTGGAGCTGGGGGAGGTGGGGGTTTCAGAGGAGCTCTAACAGCGCGCTGCAGGAGTTTACAGCTGCCACTCAACCAGACTATTTAAAGGAGCTGTATGTAAGATTTTTTTCAAATGATCATAAAATGGCCCTGATATGTCCCTAGACAATAATAAATCATGTTCATTTTAAATACTTATATCACTGACAACAGTAGTCCAGCCAGGATATTGTCATTTAAAGGGTAACTAAACCCCAGCCTGGTCAGAGCCTGACTCCACCCACTGGCAATATTTGAAAAATGCTGAAAATGTGGGCAGACCCCAGCGGAGATAGAGGGGACGAAATAGATGCTAAAACACTCTATCCTGATCGTTTTCAATACTCGCAATTCCAACTCCTGACTCACTACAGTGGTTTTGACGAAACAAGCTGTTTGTTATACTGCCAAGGGCGTAGCTTGTGTCAAGAGGCGGCAGTGGCTCAGTGGTTCATGTAGATTGTCTACAAACCGAAAGGTTGGTGGTTCAATTCTCAGCTCCACCTGACCAAGTGTCGAGGTGTCCATGAGCAATGACACCTCTCGATGAGCTGGATGGTGCCTTGCATGGCTGACACCGCGTCAGTGTATGAATGTGTTTGTGAATGTGAGGCAATATGTAAAGCGCTTTGGTGGCCATTTCTTTTCTATGAAAGCGCTATATAAATGCAGTCCATTTACCATTTACCAAGAGCGTGGTGAGCTGAAACGTGCGAAGAACCGCTAACATCCAATAGGAAAATTAAATTGCAATAGCCACCGTTCAACCTGAAGAGGGCAGCACTAAGACGTTTTTACCATAGGATCCATATACAGGCTATATGTCTCATGGCGGAGTCTTTATCGACATCACTGGCGGCCATCTTCTCACAGACAGGCTTTCTGGTGGGCTCTGTGGTATCTGATGTAAGAAATACTCTTATCTCGTTGAAATCTTGACGGATTTACAAACGGTTTGGTTTCTTACAAACGTTATTAACGTGGCTATAATTCTGGATGATTATTTACACTTATTATTCATACATATGCAGTATCATAACTACATCTCTGACGTTTATAACAAACCAGACCGTTTGAAAATCGTTAGAAAATTGAGCAAGTTACGGTGATTTAAAAAGTACATGCACCATTAAAACAATGCTACGAGTGAGCGAGCTGCCTCTGACAAGATGGCCGCCAGGTGCTGACGTCGACCTCCATTGGCCAGCAGCGCGGACGAGATATCTAGCCTTTATATGGATATCTATGGTTTTTACACCATATATTGTAGAAATAAAACACTTTATACACAAATGTCAAAAAGTTACTTGAATCAATGACTGGTATTAATAAAGACCCATTCTTACAGATCATTAACTAAAAAAGTTGGTTTAGGGTTTAGTTACTCTTTAAAAAGTAAAGTTGCAGCCCTCAACTGGTGTTGTTGTGTTTTGGTCTGATGCTCCACCCTCCACCTATCTACCAATCACGAAGTCAGTAGTGTTGCGGCATTCGGTTTGCCAGCTCTGCTCTAGTCTGCTCCAACATCTATATGGAATCTGAACCCTAATATTTTTTTTCCAAACTGGGGGTTTAAAATTATTATTACATAATGATGAACATCCCTATATCAAATGTTCCCTTTTTAGGCAAATGTTATTAGCTTGTGTCCATCATCTTTAAAAACAATTTTACACCTCACTCTTATATAATTCAGAATAATAAGGACCTACTATAAACATAAATCTCCTTTCTTTGATCGTTGTTTAAAAATTGAAATATTTTTGTAAAGCATGGAATTCCTGCAGTTCCAAGGAGTTCATGTGCTTTTAAAGGATTTTCTTTTTTTGTCTTTTTGTAACCTCAGTGGATTTGTGTAAGACATTAAATAGTGCCTTCTTCATCCAAATAAAAACAAACAATAAGAATATTCGAGTCTTGTTTCAGGAGGAGTCTGTTTCATCTCATGTAATTTCTTAATGGCACTTAATCTGGACTGAGAGACTAAAGGACTTGAAATATTAATGTATAATGTATTATGTTATGACAATGATGAAAATTGATGTTAATGTTCTTCCGAAATGGCTTGATAATCGATTCGGCGCGCGCATGTCGCGGTCATCCAGTAAGTGGCAGTACCTCCTCCGCGCGAGCAGTGTCCGTGTGTGTTGATTTCACCTCAACAGTGCGCCTGAGCTTGCTGTGTATTAATAGGCATCTGCATTTGAGTGAACCCTTTCACTCGTGCACACGGCGAGTCTCTTGAAGATCTGTTCATGCGGTAGGGTCGAACATCATGGAAGTGCTAGATGTCCTTAATCTGGGCGAAATTGCCCAGTATTTCTCGAAAATGGCGATGTTTCCAGTATTTGATCTCGCTTATTATATCGTGTCAATACTCTACCTCAAATATGAAACAGGTAAGTTTAATTGTTGTTTAGAGAAAACAGCAGAATATTGCTCTAGAGCTTTATTATGACGATTTGTTTTATGCATTTAC
The DNA here is from genome assembly GCF_016745375.1 of Pimephales promelas. The sequence goes on along the minus strand of NW_024121677.1, from coordinate 3,979,493 downwards.
ATTAGGCTACTTGGATCAATAGAGCTATGGCATGGACTAATAATGAATTAACAGCGTTAATATGAAACAATTCTCAAGGCTAATTATTGTTTTCAACAGGTGTTACTATGTCTCAGGGTTCATTGTAACTCTGACATTGTTTTTGCATTAGAATGGCATAACAGTCCTGTTCGTCCGTATTCATTTGATCCTTGTCTCTACGTCTCAATCAGTATTTTCTCTATGGTGAAGAGTTGTCCCACTCTCGAAGAGCCTCCTCGAAACACGATAGAGTCCGTGCGCATTCCACTGCGAGTCTCACTGCAATAAATAGAAGCGCCGTAAATAGACAGCAGCAGAGAAGACAGAACGAAGCCCAGTAAATTTGTTAAGCAAATTCATGTTGCTCATGGTCGTTTTACTACGACTTTGTAATTCCTATTATTCTCAATAATGATTCTCTACCTGGAAAATATGTGTTTTATGTTAATAAGAACGTGCTTTGTGGCATTGCAATTATGAGATTTTTTTTTGCATTAAAGTTCTAAGTTTTGAGTTTTTTGCATTATGGTAATGAGAATGAGATATTTTTTTTTAAGTGAATTGGGGGAAATGTGCTTAACTGTTATTCATCTTGAGGTGACATTTTGACTAGTGCAGTTAACACATTAGTATAACACACCAGTAATAGTGAGATTTATTTTTCCATGCCTCAATATAATGATGAAAACAGAGTACAGAGCCTAATAGTCGATCAGTGATCACCACAACTTGCCATCACTTAAAATGGTATCATATTGTCAGATATACCTGGCTTATATAATATAATGCTCTCATACATGCAATTCACAAACTTGTGATAAAGCACCATAGAATTGCACCATGAAGCAACAGGAAGAATTTGATATATTGTATGCATACAACACCACTTTGTCCATACATTAGCCAGTTGCTAGCTGAAGCCTGTCAGCTGTTTGTGAATGTTGGATGTCATGACGTGAAACAGGCCTGCAGTTTGAGACGAACAAAAAGCTTTAGGCTTCTGTTTATTTTTAGGCCACATTTGAGAGGATCATTTTTCATTCAAAATGCCTGTTGGGTGTGTAACAACCCAAGCTACACCTGTTCTGTGCGATGTGTTCATCCTTGGAGATTAAAGAGGGGTGGTGTGTGGACCCCAAAGTCTTGATATACAGCATGTCTTAGTGGTGTCAGAAATCATGTGGTAAACCCTGCACTGCTTTAGAGATTAATGTTTTTGATGGGATACACTGTAAAACAATTATTGCAATTTTAGACTGTACTCATTTAACAGTAAAAATCTTAGGGATATTTCACCCAAAAATGAAGAATGTTGTTAACCAAACAGTTGATGGGCCCCATTGACTTCTATAGTATTTTTTCCCCATATAATGGAAGTCAGTGGGGCCCATCAACTGTTTGGTTACTGACATTCTTCAAAATATTTTCTTTTGTGAACTATCCCTTTAATCACTTAACAGTAAGTTCTCTTACTCTGTACAGTTAAAATCTGTTATAGACCATATATATGGGAAATTTCATGTAATTTACAGTTGAATTAGTTTTTGGGTGTGAAAAATTACAAATGTTCTTACAATTTTTAGTGAAAAGGTGGTTGTCAGTAATTTGGTATTGTAATATTAATGAAATAACTGTAATTTATATTTAGATAAAGCTTAAAATGTTGCTACTGTATTTTTTATGGTTAAGTTCAGGCAACCAAAGCTGCAAATTTGTTATCGTAAATTTAATAGACATTTTGTTTTACATTGACTAAAGTAGCCTACAGTGGGCTCCCAAAGTCTGAGACTGTTACAAGATGAAGAAGAAAATGAAGATGGACGGCACGATTATAAAACATAAATAAGGTTTTATTCAACTAAACTAACACAAATAACAACTGACACATGAACAAGGAGGAACTTAAGTACACAGTGGTGACGAGCTAAATGATGAGCAGCTGAGATGAATGGTTAGTGTCCATGGAAAACGTTGAGTGGGAGGAAACAAAGAAAAAGACAAAGAATGACCCCCCCCCCCTCTCCCAGTAGGCGTGACCTTGTGCTGTAATAATAGAAGTTAAGGTGAGATTGAGGGGGCTTTGGAGGTGGCCGAGGTGATGACGCAAGGAAGGAGACGGTGAAGGGATGGTGATATCCGGACATAGACGAGACCCCGGCGGCGATTATGGTAGACGTCTGAAGGAACAGACCCAGAGTCCAGAGACGACAGCCCCCAGCAGAGTGTAGGGAGGAGCCAAGGTGGAATAGAGGCTGCGGGACAACCGACGGAGGCGTAGCCGATGAATCCCTGGGCGAAGACAAAGAGCCGGCACAGGAGGCCTGGGCGATGCCACAGCGACAAGCTTCTGAGGTGGAGCCAGATTACCCAAGGACTGAGGCGGTTCCGGTGTGATGGAGGACCGATGCTGTCAGAAAAAAAGGTACGAAAGCTGTCACTGGGACGGTACCTTTTCAAAAGGTACACTTTTGTACCTAAAGGGTGCACATTGGTACCTTCATGGTACACTTTTGTACCTAAAGGGTGCATATTGGTACCTTCATGGTACACTATGCACCCTTTTGGTACAAAAGTGTACCTTTTTGAAAAGGTACCGCCCCAGTGACAGCTTTCGTACCTTTTTTTCTGACAGTGTACCTTCAGGAAAGGAGCATAGTGGTGGATGCTTAGTGGTGGAGGAACAGGGCATAGTGGACGATCCTTAAGTCTGTGGTGGAGGTGGAGTGACAACTGACCAATGGGGAGCCGGTGGGACGAGGGAACCCAGTGGAGCCAAGGTGGAGCCGACAGATCGAAGGAACGAGGTGATCAGAAGCTGGAGACGGAGCCACAAGATCCACTTGCTCAGGCATTAATGGTGGTTGCTCGACCTGAGGCTCGACGTTACAGCATGGAATTCCAGGATATAGCGAAAAGCTGCAACCCTCCAGCAGAGGTGGGGCTGTAGGATTGTCTGAGAAGGTCGGTGACAGAGGCAAAGACAAACCTGTCAAGTATCCTGTTTTGGCCGGGAAAGTCCCGTATTTACCCTTCTTTCCCGCCGTCCTCCCGTATTAGTATTTTCCTGTAAATTTCCCGTATATTAACCTGCGTTATTAAAATATAATAATACCCCGGGCGAAGTAAAAAAAAAAACATTCCCAATCTGAGCTCTGTCACTAGTCTTGCGATAACTTCAGGTACTGTAGGTGACGGTTGTCGCGAGGTCAGATGAGTGACAATGTGGGGGAAACAAAGAGGAGCAGGGTGGGGGACAGTCACGCGTTTTGTAACTGCGCCTTTAGCATCTCACACTGGGGAAGGAATGTATGTTACCACGAGAAAGGGTGTTTAGCATGGTAGCCTACGAAAGATTGTTACCGAGAATAGGATGACGCTAGACAACAGAACTGTTTGCTCTACTCTCATGTAAAATGAACCACTGTGGCCCAGCCCACACACTCCTTCCAAAACAGTCTTAACGAATGCAAAGTCTGCAACAAATTTGTACAATAATAACAAATACCAACAAAGTCACCAAATTTCGGACCATTCCGAGGAAGCTATGATTTAAAAAAAAAAAAAAATTTAATTCTTCGGGTCCATTTGGGCCGAACAACCCCAGAGGGTTAAATAAATGCTCTTCATAGGCTCTATAGGCTACCCTCATATATATATATATATATATATATAGTATGTGTGTGTGTGTGTGTGTGTTTTCATTTAGGCTATAAGTTAACACCTTAAAATGTAAGGGATACTAGAGCTTGGTTGGGCTGGTGGGACTGCTCGCAGTGGGCGCCGGAAAATTTCCCTTATTTTCAAAACAAAAAATTGACAGGTATGCTTTAAGAGTTTGAATATATAGTACAGGCAGGTTCTTGTGCAATAGCGATCAGGGTTGGGTTCAGGGCAAATTGATAAATCACAGTTCACATATTTCATAGTGCTGTCTAGAAACAGCGATGATGCGTCGTGGTGGGCGGTATCTCTCCGTCTGCGGGGGGCTCACACCATTCCTCCGTGTTTGCCGGCTGTGTTTTGGACCGAGGGTAGACACTCTGTATGGGACAGAAAGATGATGGTGTCCCTCCAGTGGTATCTGGGAGGTCTATGGGGTGGTAATAGTTAGACCCCATCCAGAGTAAAGACTCTGGTCTTGTCGCTGAAGGGGCTGGTGATGGCAAGACGACAGAAGTGTTCAGTAAAATTTAAAAGATACAGGCTCTCTCGAGCAAACACAGCGAATTTGGCTGCATCATCCATTTTTAGTCAGTTGTTATGTTACAAGATGAAAAAGAAGATGAATGATGAACGACAGGATTATAAAACATAAATAAGGTTTTATTAAACTAGAAGGCAGCAGGCGTAACAGTGTGCACTAACACAAATAACAACTGACAACTGAAGCGTGAACAAGGAGGAACTTAAGTACACAGTGGTGACAAACTAAATGATAAGCAGCTGAGATGAACGTTTAGCCGAACGGGTCCAGCAGATATCTCTGACGGAGACCACTGAAACACTACAATTTTTCATTTTTCTCATTTCTAATCAAAACCATATATTTTTAATATACGTTATTAGCTATAAACAATTTGAATGAAGTGTTATTTTCTAAGAATTTTTATGTATTCTGATGGATTTTCTGAAACTCTTTGGTTTGTCTGTGTATCAACTTCATAAGTTTATTCAAAACCTGATCGATGTTATCCAAAATGTATTGATTTTTTGTGAGAAGTTCACCCCAAAATTAAATTGTTCTCTTTATTTACTCACACTCATGGTGTTTTTAAATCTTTTTTGGAGTATGGTGAACTTTTCGGTGCAATTACAGAACTGTGAACAGGGTCTGAGACTTCCAGGCTCTAATAAGAACAAAGTATCCTAAAAGTATCATAAGTCAATTTTTTTTGATGATTTTTTTGGCTCAACTGATCCATTGATCCAGTTCACTGCAAGGGAAAGTTTTCACTGAATAACTATCAATTTGGGTCTGTTCACAGAAAACTATAACTTGGCAAACAAGTCATATGACCCCTTTTATAAAGTTTTTCTTTCACTTTTTAAATTAAAGTCAAAAGAGTTTTAGACTTGGACCTTACTATATATAAATGAATACATGTTAAGTGCTGAAAAGTGAAAGTGTGATTTTCTTATGTAATGGTCTGTGTTGATCAGGTGCTGTGGAAGTGTCCCGTAGAAGCCCAGTGGCCTCATGGCTTTGTGCAATGCTCTACTGTTTTGGGAGCTACATACTTGCAGACATCATGCTTGGTGTGTCTCCCATCGACTATTTCCATAACAACAGTCACATCCTCCTGGCCTCAGCTGTGTGGTGAGGATCTTTGAAATGGTTCAGTGCATGTCCACTTTGAAGTTACCTCGAAGATCATTTCAAGAACGTTAAGACAGACCTTGATATAAAATTAAAATTGTGCTTTTGCATCATTAACATGTTAACAACTTATTTTAAACGTCAAAACTCATTGTAATAAGTTATCTTACAGAATCTTACATCACAATATGCATACTTTTGAATTTTAGTATTTCACAAAATTGTTGGAAATGTAACAAAAATGTTATCATTGACTAAAATTATAAGTTTTATTTTTTGATAACCCAATGAATGAAATATCTGATTTGATATTAACTTTTCAAAGTGCTAAGAGAAAATATAATTTTATCAAACAAATAGTCCTCACTATACATTCTGATTGGATTAGACACAACTGAAGTCATTATAAATAGCTGATAAATGACTTGCTAGCACAGTTACACTCTATATTAATGTGGTAAATTGCCAAGAATCTGTAAACAACTAAACTCCTTTGTTTTACATCCTTTAATAACTGCTTTGTCCACATCTTGACTTATTTGGCATATGTCCCACTCTATTATTTCCACATTTACTCCATGTTTCTTCATTGATAACATGTGCAAGTAACGAAAAGCAGATCTATAGACTAATAGCTGCATGAATATATTAAAATATATAGCAAAACATTGACCCATTGACACTTTTCCTCCAGTTCCATGGCAAGATATATACAATCATACCGCACAACCCCATTCACTACCTAGTTCATACTTTTATGAAATCCTCTTGCCAACATGAGAAACTGTAAACAACAGGGTTGTTGTGTGAGTATCTATTTATCAGAACATGTTTTTTATCTCTCTTTTTTTTCAGGTACTTGATTTTCTTCTGCCCTCTTAACCTGTTCTACAAATGTGTGGCGTTTCTGCCTGTAAAACTCGTGCTGGTGGCCTTGAAAGAAGTGGTCCGGACTCGCAAAATCGCTGCTGGAGTCCATCACGCTCACCATGCGTATCACCATGGCTGGCTGATCATGGTCATTACTGGTTATGTCAAGGGTAAGTATCTTATATCTCCAGAGGGATTTATTTTTGGGGGTCACATAACACTTCCATAAGACCCGTTAAAAACTCTTGCTTGGGAGATCTGTGGCGCTCTGCTGATTGTTTCTGTTAATACTCACAGGGTCAGGGGTCGCTCTCATGTCCAATTTCGAGCAGCTGTTGCGAGGAGTCTGGAAGCCAGAGACCAATGAAGTTCTCAACATGTCATTGTGAGTGGTCTGTTCACTAGTGGAAACCTTTGGTGGTACACAAAAGAGAGTGTTTGGAAAGTCATCTCTTTCTACTGACTTGTTATAGTGAGCATATGTGTTTCAACGAAATTTTGTTTTAATAAAACAGAATAAAGGTAGTTCATATGCCTTTTTAAGTCATCATTCCAGGTCAATGAAATTATGAGAAAGAGCTGTTTATGTTTTAAATGAATGATTAGTATAAAAGTTGTATTATCTTGTATTTTTCAGCCCTACCAAGGCCAGTCTTTACGGAGCCATTCTGTTCACACTTCAGGAGGCTAACTTACTCCCTGTGTCAAAGAGCATGCTCATCTGCCTCTTCACACTCTTCATGGCCACATCCAAGGTAATATTCAGCCTCTTTAAGAGAAATTCAGTCAATGAGACAGAAAATTGTCAATACCTGCACAGCCAAAGACTATAGATATACAAAGACGGTACACTCATTGGCGGAATGCATCCCGCCTTCTGAATGCATCATTGCGTTAGAAGCTCTGGTTCCTATATAGACCGGAGACTCGCGCTAAGAACTGCATGTGCGCATTGGCTGGTCTAGGCTGAAGACCAGCCAATGTCTCTTTTTTTTACGCAATTTGAGCTTCAGAAATAGGGATGGGACGATAACCGGTTTCGCGATAAACCACGATAAAATATACTGAAGGTTAGTATTATCGTTTAAAATGTAATTATCATTAAAACCGTGTTTGATTATCGCGATTTTAATAACTCACTGTAACCTGTCGGCCAGTCTGACGCAGCCACGCGCTGCACGCAATGTTTACTATTCGAGAAGGAATGGCGGAAGGCAGTGACCGTGCTTGGGAGATTCAGCCTTTTAAGAGGACCAAATCTGGAGTTTGGTCATATTTAGGCTTTTACAAAAATCCTGAGGGAAACTTGATCGAGGATAGTCACCCTGTCACCCTGAAACACTTAAAATCTGCCGAGCCGTCTTCTTGTGTAACCATCACCCGCTGTTGTATAGCGAACGCAAGGCAAGTTAACTTTGACTTCAATACCGAAACTAGGTTTGGGAAACAATTAGGCACGAAATGTTGTTTTGAGTTTAAACATTTTATGTCACTCACTTGAAATAGAAGTGAAGCTTCCGCAAAGAAAATTTTGCAGCAAGTGTCTTTGAGCCGACGAACGAACAAGGGATAGCAATGTATAGATACATAACGTATTACACCGATTTTATTTTTACCACATAATTACGGTGACATATTGAATTGATAATGAGTTTAGCTAATGTTTTAAATCTTACCCGTTTATAAATTCATTTAGTAAAACAATCGTCCAGACAAGATGATCACACCAATATTATCAAACTCTGTAAACAATAAATCAACTCTGATTTCATTTTCAAAACAATCAAAAACTGGAGACGCAAGACGGCCGCCAAGTTGTATTTGAATGAAACGAGCGCGTGTCCGTTGTGATATTGATGTGCGCTGTGTAATAATGCGTTGCTATTGACGACGGGCATCAGGGCCTGAAATTAACTTTTTCGGCCACCGGCCACTGTGGCAGGTGGATTTAAAAATTCACCTGCCACAGAGACTTTTTACCAGCCACTTTTTTTTTTTGCCTCATACTTTGCCTCAGCCAAAAAATGGCTGGTAAAAAGAACAATATTGTGAAATTCCTGTTTTATTTTTTTCACCTTTATATAAAGTATATATATTATTTCAAAATTTCACAATATTGTTCTTTCACTTGTAAGAATACACATTTAAGTGCTGTCAAGTAATAATAATAACTCTAAGAACATACATTTAAAAAAAAAATCTTTTTATTCATTGATTTTGATACTCACACAACATATAGGCCTATAGGCTATATAGTATATAACCTACTCAACAGATAGACCTACCGCAGCTCGTATGTAAACAAATCACACGCGGCTGTGTTGATGGCTGATTTAGTCACGTAGACAGATCCTGACAGCTTTTAGTTACAGCGTTCAGGAACCGTTAACTATGAACTAAATTAATATTGTTATTACTGGTAAAGTTACCGGGTACCGGATATTTTCTCACTGGTTCCCAACTCCCAACATGCACAGTTGCACACCCACACACACATCTGTGCAACTGTCATTGTACTGAAGGCTACGTCAGCGTTACATTATCTCATCCCATCTCACCAACAGTTTAATACTCGCACATCCAAACGTAGTCAGAAAAGGACCTCGTCTTCTTCTGATCGCATGAACGTTCCGAAACAACAGTCGCTGTCATAAATCAGCCGCTCACGAACCTTGCCATTGCCGCCAATTGTCCACTTGTATTAAAATGTCTTCTTTTACTTTTCTTTTTCTCATCCTCATATTTTTGTTGGTTGTTTGTTTCAGCTGGCCTCTTTACCCCAGTAATGTGCCACCACATTTTAGCTAAAGTCAAACGCAATGGCGAACTTAGTTGAAATGTAAAAATCCTAATGAATCACTCAATTCTCATTGGCTACCTGCCAATGTGGCAGGTAGATTGACAGTGTTACCCGCCAATAGAAAAATTCACCCGCATTTGGCAGGTGGTCGGGTGTTAATTTCAGGCCCTGACGGGCATTATAAAGAAGGAAATGCCATAGAATAGAATCTTGCTTAAAAAAAAACTGCATAGAGCTGCTTGTTTATTTGTTGTTTGTTGATTTTCATTCATAAAACTTGTTGAAATGTTTTCAGTGTGAGCATCAGTTCTTTTTTAACACTTTATATTTATATTTTATATTTTTACACTTTATATTTTGAACACTTTATATCTAAATTTAAGAAAACCGTGATAATATTGATAATCGCGATAATTTTGGACACTATAATCGTGATATGAAGTTTTCATACCGTCCTATCCCTATTTAGAAACAACATCTGTTGGACAGTTCATGTCAGATTTTGCTGATGATTTCAAATATGTTATTTAATTGGGAGTTCAGCAAGCAGTTTTTGAGATTTCAGGATTCCCCCATTCAAATTGATCTTGGATTGGTCTTGGTTGCCTGAAATAGCTGCCCGGAGGCATTGCAAATATGGCCGCTAAGTGAACAGACTTTCCCTGAAAGGGACTTTTGCCCACTCATTCAATTTGGTTAAATAGATGCAGTATATTTAAGTATATTGTTGAAATCCATCTTCTAAAAAAGGAATAAAGAAAAGCAACAATTTTTTAGTCCTCTGAACTATTATCCTAAGCTACTCTACTTTTTTAATTTGAATCTAAATTCCTTTATTCACCGAATGCCAATAGATGGTCAAGGCAAATGTCTTGTTCGGCAGTTTAATCTGTCATTATTATCGTTTTTTATTTATCATACTGTTGTATTGTACTTAATATGAAATGAACTCTGCTTTGCAAAATAGTCTCTCACATAGATGGGAAGTCAGTTGTTCCAAACTATATGCTGATATTTTTGAATGGAACGTAAAAAGAAACAATTTGTTGCAGCTCTTTTCCGTAAAATGAGGAGAAAGTTTTTTTTCTCTTTTTCTTTTTTTCTATATTGATTTTAATTTATTACATACAAACACACACCAGAACCCCCTCGAGCGTAAGTGACGAAGAAAAAGCATATATCAGGGCTCAACAATAAGGAGTGCCTGATGGCCCAGGGCCAGCGTAAACATTGTTAAACATTAAAACTGTTAAGTGGGAAAAGTCAGTTAAATGAAAAAATAATTACAAATTCACCGATTTTTTGAATTTGGGCTCTGCGTTTTCAAAATGCGATCCCTAGACACTGCAAAAGATACGAGACACAAGCGCAACGGTTAAAGACGTCCGTCTAGCGTGTGTTTAGGTGAACAACAATGGAAATGTAGCGCAACAGTATGTTGGATTAGGTCTTAAAGTGACAGCAGCCTAATATTCCTGTGTTTTTCAAACAACAAGACAAAGAAAAAAATTGCTCACTGCTCTTGACTGAATATCTTTTGTAACTTTAATAAGGATTAATCAATATTTAATTTATACAGACTATGCAGTGTTATTTTACATTTGATTACTTTATACAATTTCTGTACATGAAAACTATTAAACAATCTTGAAAAACTTGAAAAGCACTTTTGATTTCATTTATGTTTGTTCTTTTACTTTTGATTTCATTTATGTTTGTTCTTTTGTATTTATTATATTATATTATATTATATCTTATATTATATAATACGAATATTTTAAATAAATAAGTTAGAATAGAAATTCTTGGTGCCACCTTATTTATTAAGGTTATGGGTCAAAAACACTCAAAATAAATAAATAACTAGGTCTATTTTATTTAATTTTCTTTAGCACTTTTTTTGTGGTGGTGCCGCTGGCCCAGTAGAAAAAAAATCCTCACTATCAAGTCCTATATATGAAGAGTTCAGATGCAAAGGCCTCTAAATGCCATTTGAAATTTTCTTCTTTAATGATGATTTTTATCAAACTTGTATATTTAAGTTCAGTATTTTCACTTAAATAACAATTAATAGGTAATTATCATTGCCATTCAAGTGAAATCACTGAACTTAAATATACAAGCTTGATAAAAATGATCATTCTAGAAGAAAATTTCAAATGGCACTTAGAGGCTTTTGCATCTAAACTCTTCATATACCCCAGGTAGCCAAAACGATCCGATAATGGCCTATATACGGAAGAAATAACTCGGCCCGGTTGTGTTTGCCAGACTCGGGGTGGACGCAGGATGAACGACACCCCAGAATCATCCCAAATACACTGGCCCAGGTCCTGGTGCCAAAACTGCAAGCAGTGGGCCATAATCAGGCCAACAAGAATTGAACACTTTCCTCAGTACAGGCCGGAGTCTGGGAACTAATGCTGCGTTCACGTGCTATGGAAAATAGGATATTTTCCACTTGTGAACTGGTATTTACCAGTGTGTTGCGTTCAAGTGCTTTTGTTGTCATAATGTGGTAAAAAGATGGAGATCCAGACCTGTTATTTAGCTAAAACTATTTTAGATTGCTTAAGTCATCTGCAACAGAAAGAAAATGATTTATGAAAATGAAACTCAAAAGGTAAATAATATGCTAATATATTTTCTAGATCATGAATAGTATATATTTTTACCATTCACGACTCTCGCGGTGGTCTCCGCCTTTTTGAAAAGTTCAAAGGTTATCTCATCTCGGCAACTCGTCCATCAAAATATTCTACGAGTTGCCCAGTGGAAAATACCACATGAGGGGGTGTTCATGTGCATTTTCCACGTCGGCTTTTGGTATTTACCATAATTACCATAGCACATGAACGCAGCATAAAACTGAGTTAACACCGCTGGCATTGGGACACAATCACGTCTGCAAAAATGGCACACTAAGCCGGAACTGGTCAGAGACTGGATACTGAAACTGAGCCGTCACTGGGCCACAATCACGCGAGCAAAAATGATACACTTAGCCGGTATTGTTTGCTAAATTAAAAAAAATATCCTTGCACTTAATCTTATACAGAATTAAAAAAACATTTTTGTGTGATTTTGTGCTCTGTATAACTCCTAAAATATGTGCACTTTTGGAACAGGTACAATTTGTTTGCTTTTGGGCCCGCTCTTTTCTCCCTGCCCTTTACAAACACTCCATCTGATGCACTGTACTTGCATTTCTTCAAGAATAAAAAAAAAAGATCAAGTAAAGTCAAGTCAGATTGTTTCAAAGCAGCTTTACAGTGGAAATTAATTCAAAAAAGATTGTTTTGGCTGTACAGATCAATCGCAATACTATAGACTGTTACTGATCCGGTTTTTTCTTTTAATGTCAACAAAAGCCTTAGTTTTCTTTGACATCTTTACACTGCAAAGTTGGAACAGAAGTTGCACCTGACATGGCATTAATGCGTATTTACACAGTTCATGTAGATGTATTTACACAAAATAAATGTGCTGGCTGCCTGGGAGATGTATGTGTGTATGTATGTATATATTTAAAACAAAATGAAAGTACAATCCAATAATCATAAAACAGTAATTAAACAAAACAACCCTGAGCCAAATCCCCCTAAATAGACTGAGGAGAATATATTTTCTCCAATTTAACTTCACCCATCAAATACAATCTCAAAATGACATAATCATGAGCAAATAATGACAACATTTCCATTAAGCCTTTGGACTTCCAACTCTAGGTATTAAAATTCTTCTCTTTCAATCGTGAACTTTGGAATGCAGCCAATTTCGCATTAGCTTGCATTTCCTGTATTTGCATGCTTATGAATTGAAGTCAACAGAACAAAAAGTGTAGTATGACCGTCCTACAGTACACACACCATAGTGTACCCAAGTATATTACAAAAAAGTATATTTTTGTGCTAGCAACTGAATAGCAATGCCATGGCAACCACCCCCACACCATCTATTAGGTCTTTGACTTTTTGCTCAGGCATACACCACTCACATTTTACTGAGAAAATCTAATAATAACTGAGACATTTTTTATTTCATTACTCAAGAACATTTCCTATTGTTTTATTAATTATACAGGTGTTTATGACGGCCCGACACTCTCACGGATCTCCGTTCGCCCTCATTGAGTCCTGGGTGTGCCACTTGCTATTCGGATCCCCCCTTGGTATTGAAGATGATCACCACCACCCCGCACCAGCCGCTTCTGCACCCCTGTCTCCCGCCAAAACCAAGGAGGAACTGAGTGAAGGAACCCGCAAGAGGAAGTCGAAGAAAGCCGAGTAAAGTTAACACAAAATCATCAACCCAACCTGTGACATGACAGAGCTCCCCGCCTCTGCTTGATGAGAAAGGAGGGAATTTGATGTTAAACAATGCAAGTTTCTCTTTTAATGGTGCTTTTAAATGACAGACATGCTACATAGGGACTCTGTATATAGATTCCTCCTCTTTGCCAACATCTGTGTCTTTATTTATTTTCTCAATGTTTTCCATCATTGAAGCCCCATTTACCCAATGCATCTGATAATGTGCAGTATGTCAAGAACAGATGAATGAATGAATGGCATGAGATGAGAGTTTGAGTTCAGGCTTCACTGAATGGTCTGTCCAAATAACTTGATGAGACTCGTAGTTCACCGCCGGTTGACCCCATTTCGACAGCACACTGCTGCTTTTTACATCTAGTGGCACTGAAAAAAATATATTTTCAAGAAATAAATTAAAATAAAATATTTTTCAGCCAAAAGCAAATGTTGTTTCAAATTCTTCCAATTGTTTCTGCTTCTGCATTTGGAAAAATGTTGGGTTTGTATGACTTAAATCTTGGTTAAATCCACACTGTGAACGAAGTGGTTAGATCACTGCCTAATGAGAATGCAAAAAGACTATTTAAACACAGAAGGAGGTCCGGTCTTTATCTACAATTGTGTCCTCTTCAATAGCCCACTACTGCATCAGTCAAGGTCACTGACCTCACTGTTGTTACTCTCACATACACAACCTGTTAAATAATGTGAGATCTATTATCCATCTATCGCACAGAGTATCTGATATCAGTTCTGACAGGCTTTTACGTAAATGGTTTAACCAGTAAATTCACACCTCGCCAGCAGATGGCCACAGAACCGCAGAGATTATAGTCAGTGTCAGGTCAAATCATGTTTATTTATAGAGCATTTCACAATTTCATTTCAAAGCGTCGCAGAGATGTTTAAATGTGATGCATTGTTTTTAGACCCTGGCCTAGTGAACATCAAAGTCTTTGTGTATATCTACTCTGTTCTTTCATGAATTTTCTAAATATTTTCTAGATTAGGGCTGTGGATAATGACTACTTTAATCATTCAAATAATGGACAAATGCATACACATACTTTTCAAGAAAACTTTGTAAGAGGAAAATTGTTTGGGGTGGTGGGAAGGACTAGGCTGTTAAATATATATTAGGGCTGTGCAAAAATTAATTGCGATTAATCGCATCCAAAATAAAAGTCTGTGTTTACATAAAATATTTGTGTGTGCTGTATAATTATTTTGTATATATAAATACACACACATGCATGTATGTGTTTAATAAAATGTGTTATTCATATATAAAATATTTATATTTATATAATATAGATTATGTATTTATATATATATACAGAATTTAAGCGCAAATAATTCTTAAATATATACATGCATGCATAGGTATTTATATATACAAAGTAATTATATACAGCACACACAAATATATTATGTAAACACAGACTTTTATTTTGGATGCGATTAATCGCAATTAATTTTTGCACAGCCCTAATATATATATATATATATATATATATTCACCGAAATTGTTTGTTTTAATGTCATTTTATTTAATATTCAGTTTGAGCTTCATTTAGCCAATTAAAAAAAAATAAATAAATAAAAATTAAAAAAAAAAATTGAACTCCTTCAGCTAGGCGTAAATCAACCCCTATGGTACTATGCATAAAAGCTGACAAAACCATAGAAACCCATAAACTCACTTGCACGGAATTTCAGAAATGTTCATTACAAAATGATGAATTCATGTTTAGGCCTATTAAAACATGCAAGATAATAGATTAAGTAGCCTATGTTCTTTTTTAACAGGGTATTTCATATTTCATATCAGTTGAGCAGAATCTAGTTTTAAGTTAAATCTAGTGTAATTGAGTTAAATCTAGTGTAATTGAGTTTAGATAGATAGATAGATAGATAGATAGATAGATAGATAGATAGATAGATAGATAGATAGATAGATAGATAGATAGATAGATAGATAGATAGATAGATAGATAGATAGATATTGGTCAACAGCTCTGTTTATCGTAAGGTTGCAGTAGTCTCTGACCAATCGTGAGGTCCGCAGAGAGTCATGTGACCGGAGCAGGAAGAGTGACTGAGCGGCTATTGTAGGTTCTTTGAATCGTCGCTGATACACACGCGGTGTTCTGACTTAGTGGAAAATGGCACCTACAGGTAAGTTAGCTACGCTAATCCTCAGGAGCACATATTAAACCGCTAGAATACAAGAAACTGAACATATCTGTCTGCTATTTAAACGAAGCTTAAGTAAAACCGACGTGATGTTTTTCGCTTATTAGCGCAGTGTGTGCTAGTATTCGGTGGGTCAGCTGTGAAGTTCGGTCAGCTGGTGCCACTCGCCATCCGGTTCCGACAAGTGAAAACACACGCCTTTCGTCCCACAATGATATGACAGGGCCCATATTTCATATTGCCGGAGACTCCTTTATCTTCATGGTTACTCCTTTCACAAACACATAACGTTACCCTCAATATTCTTCTAGCGCGAATACGCTATTTATAATGCAGGCTCAACTTAATTAGATGTCATGTTCAAGTAGAGCAAGGTTAGCTGGTTAACCTTTAAACTCTCGCACACCCTTAACAATATGATTCACAAAAACTGTAACGAGCAGATATCAGTGTG
Organism: Pimephales promelas; assembly: GCF_016745375.1. The sequence goes on along the minus strand of NW_024121677.1, from coordinate 3,963,522 downwards.
TATTTAGCGCGAAATGGGAACTTATGGAAAGGTCTTTAAGAATTTCTATTTTCTGTATCAAAAATATAGATTCTGTATATATTGTTTTGTTAAACAATATAATGGAGTCCTAACCTAAAATGTTAAATCATTTACCTTTTTTAACAATTTGTTGATTGATATGTTATTTCAGGAACAATACATTGTGATTTATTAAAAGAACACCTTTTCAGGTCCACACATTTAAAGGGTTAGTTCACCCAAAAATGAAAATTCTGTCAGTATTTACTCACCCTCATGTTGTTCCAAACCTCTATGTGTTTATTTGTTCTGCTGAACACAAAGGAAGATATTTGGAAGAATGTTTTTATCAAACAGATCTCATTCCCCATTGACTACCATAGTAGAGAGAAAAAATACATACTATGGTAGTCAATGGGGAATGAAATTTGTTTGATTAATAAAACATTCTTCCAAATATCTTCCTTTGCGTTCAGCAGAACAAATAAACACATAGAGGTTTGGAACAACATGAGGGTGAGTAAATACTGACAGAATTTTCATTTTTGGGTGAACTAACCCCTTAAGTTTAATAAGATAACTCATACTTTTGTATTATATAATCTAAGCATTGTCATCTTCATTGTTCAGGTGAAGTTGTGTTTGGCTCTGGGGATCGGGTGTGTGATGTCAACCGTTTTCGCTGGGACCTCACTCCTGACCTGATCCACCAGCTTACTGAAGAACTTATTGCCAAAACCAAAAAGGTATATGACACGGTCGGCGCCCTGGACGTGGCCAGTGTCAGCTATGAGAACACCCTGAAGGCCCTCGCTGATGTGGAAGTAGAGTATACAGGTAGAAATCAATTTAAATGTTACTCTCATTATAAAATAAATATTGTTTTGCCTAAAGAAAAATAAATCCTGGGACCAAGTGTTGTACACAAATTGATGTTAATATGATGTAATACGTACTTTACACAACTTTACTGATATTTCACTAATAAATAAAACATTTATATTGACGCAACACTTCTGTTATTTGGTTATTCGGTTGTTGTTGGTTTCAGATTATGTTTGCCCTAATATTTCAGCCCAGGGGTGACATTTACAAAGAAATATATACCAGGTTTTTCTATCTATCTATCTACATTTGAAAGCTCCATAGAAAAAAAGTCTGAGTGTGCAGAAAGCTGTGTTCAGTGGTACCATTCAGCACTTTTTGCATAATGACACGCCGACCAGCCTGTGCGCTTTCCGCTGCGGTTTACCATTGTTAAGGTGTTAAATTAGCTGAATTTGAATTACATTTAAACTAATTATAAATGGCCCCTTTCATTTCTTTTGCTTTTTCTTTACATTGTTTATAGATGGATACAATGTTGATGTTATGTTGAATTAACTATGCATATAATCGGAATCGGTTGATAAAGGAAATTGTTTTCACTATAAATCACCTGTAATTCAAACCAAGGTTGCCAGGTCCGTGCTTTTCCCCTACACCGAACATTTGTAGCACACCTCCCGTATAATAATAATAATAATAATAATAATAATAATTGCAAAGAGCTTTGTTTCTTCTGATAAGAAACAAAGTCTCTGCTTTCAAATTCTCTCCAGTTTGTCATGAAATTCAAACAATAAATTGCTTTCTCTCCACTTTAATTCAAGTTATAACATGAGAAATTTCACTTAACCTTGTATTTATCTCAGGAAAGTTAACCAATGTTCACAATTTAGTTAGCTATAAAAAAACACTAGAGAATAGCTTACTTATTGTTAAATATATATTTTTGCTTGAATATAGCTGTCGTGAATACAAGCGTTTATATAAACTACTTTATGTGCCAACTGAGTTGTATACAAACATTTCAGTTTTTAGTTGTGCATTTATTATATATGAAAATGAATAGCCTATATATGATAAAAAGAACCTCTAATATTATAGTACTGTATAATGAGAGTGTTGCCTGTATAGTTTGAGCATTTGTTGGTAGAGATTTTTTTCCTTTAAAAAGTATTGGTGAAGAAATTTAGCATTTGTGCTATTTGTCGATATGACAAGTTTTATTTTACGGTATGAGTAATGTTATGTCACAATAACTATATATATATGCTTTAGTTATTTTTGCTTTAAATAGTTTTTATATTCAAATTATGACAAACAATGATACCATTGAAATGTCATACATCTTATCAATTTCAATATCACAAAAAAATGAATACTAGCCTAACTCACATAAGTAAAAACTATAAAGCTCACTGAAGACAGGTAAACAGTCAGAGATAAATTAGTAAAATATGAACAAATAAACCAATTATAAGCAATAGGGCAAAAAACTACTCGCTTGCATGTATGTACATACAAATTAAATAGTCCTACCTTCAACCATAAGATAGAAATAATACAGAAATTGTAAGTAACCAAATGTACAAAAGCACTGCAGAGTCTTCACTGTGTAAACTAAATATAAATAGATTTATAATAGATGTATGTAAGTATATAACATACTTATTAAAGTTGCAAAAGTGATTCAGTCAAGAGCAATGAGATTGTCTGATTAAAATTAAATGACAGACAGCAGCGGGTTTATCAGGCTGATAGGACACTCTCTAAGACGGGCATTTTGACACATGCGAGTGTGTATTTGACTGTTCAAGCCCAAAAAGGCGCCAAAAACAACTCCTCTTTCACTGCTTTCTGCGCTTGAAGGATTTAAAATCACTAGTTTTAAGGCTTAATGCATTCAAATAATCAGCTTTCATGACAGTGCAGCACAGGAATGGATAGAGAGACGATAGGCCAACATTATTTAAATTGACAGGTTTTTTTTTTTTTTTTGCAGTCCAGCGGAACATGCTGGATTTCCCTCAGCATGTGTCGCCCTGTAAGGACGTCCGCACGGCCAGCACCGAAGCCGATAAGAAGCTGTCAGAGTTTGATGTGGAGATGAGTATGAGGGAGGATGTTTATCAGAGAATCGTGGCTCTAGAGGTGAGCAGGGACTGAGCACTAGCACATGTCTCTCAGGAACTAAACGCTAGTATCTCTCAGGGACTGAACTAAGCCCTGAGGAAACCTGACTTAACCAAATAAGTCACATATTAGTGTGTTGATCCACCAGCATGTGCATAATTTTATGAGCCATGAATGATATAAAAACAGGTAAAGATGGTGTAAGTGTAGAACACCTTCTCTAAACCTCTCATCATCCCCTAGATTTTATAAAAAAAAATGTATAGTTTTATTTTTGTTTTCTTCTCATTTTTTGTGTTTTAACAGGAGAAGCTATCAGATGAGAGTTTGACACCCGAGGCCAAACGTTACATGGAGAGACTCATAAAGCTTGGGAAGAGAAATGGCCTCCATCTTCCCAAAGAGACGCAGGAGGTCAGATACTAGCATCTAACTTTCAGTTTTGTATGTAACAGTAGCGCAAACACTCTCTTCTAGCCTGTAACTGAGATTTGTTTTCCCTGTAACAGGAGATCAAAAAGATCAAGAAAAAAATGAGCAATCTGTGTATCGATTTCAACAAACACCTGAATGAAGATACGACTTGCCTGTATTACTCTCGAGAGGAGCTCGGTGAGTGGGCAGAGTACTTTCCTTTCAGAGAGACACTGAAGATCAGATTTAGTGCCTCTATCAGGCAGTTATGGTCAATGGTGTAATGCAACTGTGGGTGTAAATAATTAAATAATAATAAATAATTTGTTACATTTATATAGACCAACGCCACTTTTGCGTCATCGAAGGGTAACGCCCCCTTTTGGGGGAAAACACCTCTATACTGTCTATGGGAAAACAAACGGATTCCCATGAGAACAGAACTCGCACTAGATCTGCAAAGTTTCTTGATAGCAAAAATGGCACAAACTTAAAGAAGCTAACGTTACTGAATACGGGGTTACAGAGGTGTCCCTTTGAAATGGTCGAAAACTGGATTAATGACCCCACACAGCGGCCAAATATGGACTATTCAGACATCTAACGTTACAACTATCTCGTGGAATCACCAAGTAAGCACGTAGCTAGCCTTTTTTTCATTAACACTCACAGTATGACAAACTAGACGATGAATGGATCATATTTAACTTGATTTAAGCTATTGACATAGTCTAATAAGGTAACGTTAGCTGCTAACAGCTAGTCTTTCTAATAGCTAGTCGACAACAAAACTGTCAATAGCTTAAATCAAGTTAAATATGATCCAAGTGACATGGCCTCATCGTCTAGTAGTTTGTAATAGGCTACTGTGAGTGTGTAAATGATAAATAAATAAAAAAGGCTACTTACTTGGTGATTCCACGAGATAGTGGTAACGTTAGATGTCTGAATAGTCCATATTTGGCCGCTGTGTGGGGTCATTAATCCAGTTTTCGACCATTTCAAAGGGAAACCTCTGTAACCCCGTATTCAGTAACGTTAGCTTCTTTAAGTTTGTGCCATTTTTGCTATCAAGAAACTTTGCAGATCTAGTGCGAGTTCTGTTCTCATGGGAATCCGTTTGTTTTCCCATAGACAGTATAGAGGTGTTTTCCCCCAAAAGGGGGCGTTACCCTTCGATGACGCAAAAGTGGCGTTGGTCTATAGCGCTTTTTCTGGGACCTCAGTGCACTTCATATATGGAAGGGGGAATCTCTTTTTGAATTGTTTATAACATAGGTTACCCTAAATGCAAAACACTGTATTTTGCAATGTGCAACTTCAAAGCTAGTTTAAAAGTTAAAAGTTACTATGCCAACACTTAGGGAAATGTATTCAGTATTTTTTATTGCGTTTTAATTGATTTGATATTCATTTTCTCACTTTGTTTGCTCTGAATCTGAGCATTAGTAAAGGGCATTCAAAGTAATTTTCCATGTCAGAAAGACGTGACAAAATTTAACAGAGCTGAATTTGGCATGCTAATTAGGTGACGACTAAAAAAACAAACTATATTGAAGGTATTTTAAGAGTGCATTAGGTGCATCATTACTGTTCCAAAAGAAAATAAATTATCCACAAGGAATCTGTGAACAATTTATTTACATAGATGATTTTCTTTTTTTTTTTTAGGTGGGCTACCTGAGGATTTCCTTAACTCTCTGGAGAAGGATGAGTCTGGAAAACTGAAGCTCACTCTGAAGTATCCTCATTATTTTTCCACCATGAAGAAGTGCTATGTCCCAGAGACACGGAAGAAGTTAGAGGAGGCTTTCAACTCGCGCTGCAAAGAGGTCAGACATCCCAGAAATCACCTGTAACCATAATTAGAATGCTACCTGAAAACACTGGTGATGCTTTAAAATAATGTTAAGGGAGTGTTCGTTTTTTATTTAAGGCGCTACCGGAGGAGTTTTATAGGAGATATATATAGTAAAAATAGACTTGACCCTCCCTTCACCAGAAATAAATTTTTTCTATGACCCTCCAAAAAGATTGTGCATGAAAAAGGCATGACCCTCACCGGTAATTTATTGATGACTGGTTTGCGCTTGATGAAGATTTTCAGATATCTCAATGCTTAGTAGACCAAACGGTCATTAAAATGGGTCCTGTACAGTGCAACATGTACTGTATATATGAAAAGATTGGTCTGTGCGATGAATACATGTCTCACTGTAGCACGCATGCAATCCAGTTTTGTAAACTCTGTTACTTGTGTTTGTTTTCAGACATGATAACAGTCATTTTATACTTGTGCTTATGCGATATCACGATTTTTGATCGTGGATGATTTAATGTCTCCACATTCTGCTTTTGATGAAATATGGTACTATCGTACTACAGCGCTGCAGAGCCAGGTGAAAATATAAACAAGACAGTCCCAAAAATGTACAACATGACGTACATTCACGTCACATGTTAATGCAGGGGTAGAGTTACGCTCACAGGGCACTGCACCTATTCGCAATCACAAAAGTTAATTATTTGCTCGTACTTTAAAGCTTTGCCAGGTAAACATTTCATTGTCGTTCTGTTCTGACATGATGCACTTTTTTTGAGCGCATGTGCACTTTCAAACAGCGCCAAACTGGACTTTACCTTTCGCGTCTGATTTTTGTTGGGTCAGACCAATCTTCTAGCGATATTGGGCGGGGGGAGTAGGGAGAGCTACATCCTCCCCCTTCTCCCCCTAGACTAGAAAAAGTTGGATGACCCTCCCCTCAACAAAGAATAAAAGACATGAGCCTCCCTTATTTTCCTCCAGTGGTCCATTCCATAAATACCGAACAGTCCCTAATGTATCATTTTAATAATGTTATTATAATGATTCCCCTGATAGGAGAACTCTGGCATTCTGAAGGAGCTTGTAGAGTTGCGCTCCAAGAAGAGCAGCCTGCTGGGATTCAGCACTCATGCAGACTTTGTGCTTGAGATGAACATGGCCAAGACCTCCAAGAAGGTTGCAACTTTCCTCGGTAAGGACTGCTGTCTTTACACAGAAATAGAAAATAGAAGCTGAAATTAAAACAGAGCTAAATTCTAATAAAATGCTGTTATACTGAGTTAAAGCAAACATTTGAGAAAATCTATTTATTTATTGTAGTAATTTTTTTGGAATGCATTTTTCATTTTCAAATATATTTAAAAAAAAAACAGACACAAAGTTAATTTATTTATTTATTTTTTTAAATTATCTTTTTTTTCAACAACAGTGTATTTGGTAACACCACAATAAGGTTCTATTAGTTAACGTTGGTTAATGCACTAACTAACAATGATAAATAAATGTATAACCGTTCTTATTAACTAAAGTTAACAAAGATTAATAAATAAACAACTTCCAGGTCTATTAAATAATATTAAAAATCATACATTTTAAAATCTTCCTGGTCCACTGACATTTGTTACGACATAACTTTTTAACTCCACAATAAGTAAATCCACTTCGCTAGCTAATTACTATTCAACAGCAATGCAATAGAAATACACAGAGCTACCGCAGTTCAAACACAATATTCTAAAGATGACTGTGCGCCTGTTTGTCTGCTGCATAAGGTTTATAGTTAATAGGGCTGGGTATTGAGACAAATTTCACAATGGGCTATATGCACGCATAAGTTCCGCATTTGACGTAAGGATGCTCGTCCATTTCCGGTTGTGTAGATTAAAGCGGAGGAAAACCGGAGAAAACGGGATTATGGCAGAGTCTTCAATATTTACTGTCCTCCCGTCTTTGAAACGAAACGTACATACGTTTAGATGTAATTTTGTATATAGTTATGTTTATTTAATATAATTTTAAAAAGAAGCATAAACACAACGAGGGGTGTCTGTTTTATCTGTTTTTGTGACTAACGTTTCATTAGTATAACCATGGAGTATAAAATTCAATATAAATTCTCGGTATTGCATTGGATTCTATGATCGGCGGAAGTTATCGAGCATCCTTAATCCTTCACCGGAAATAACGCCGTGCATAGAGCCCATTCGATTCGATTTCGATTCACAAGCTTGCAATTCGATTCGATTTCGATTACGATTCGATATCGATTATTTTGGATATCAGTTACAATAAATGGCATTTTTTCTCAAGGGAATCAAATCTCTTAACTAATGCTGTAAACTATAGGAGTCTAGTTGTAGCCTAATAGGCTTCATTAGCCTATGGTAATAATGAATGAATCACTTAAATTAAACTTTTACTTATTTTTATAATAAGAAGATTATATGAAATATAAACATTTAAATGGTGGCTGTCATAAAAAACTTGCCAGATTTATTCAAATATGAAGGTAATAATGAATGAATCACTTAAATTACACTTTTATTTATTTTTATAATAAGAAGATTATATGAAATATAAACATTTAAATGGTGGCTATATATTTAGCAAAATGCTCCTCTCTGTAGTTATTTTTTCTAGCTGACTAACGAGTTGATGTGGGTTTTCTGAGGTAAATATGACGATACATTGATTACAAGCTGTTTAACTGACGTCTTTCCACGGTTGAAACGCTGATTGAGCGAATCAATGTGACATGATACGAATTTCGATAAGTTGTACTCTATCTTTTAACACACTTTCAGATGCTCATTCATGTTTATTTCGCGCTGTGACTGGTATTATTAAGCCGGAAGAGAGATCAGCGCTGCTGCTTCTCTTGAGCTGCGCCAGAGCGATCTCACGCCACAGCGCCAAAACCCTATTTATGTTTTTGAATTTCTAAAGAAAATGGACGTAATTTGAAAATTGAGACTTTGCTTCATATCAATAGTAACAAAGGACAAATATTACTGCGATTTTTTTTTTTGATGCGCGCAGCCGCGATACAATATCCCATTCATTCAAATGAAACAGGATGAATAATCGATTCTTGAGACTTAAGAATCGATATCGGTTCGTAAAAATGAGAATCGATTAATATCGAGAAATCGATATTTATCACCCAGCCCTAATAGTTAACTAATGTTAACAAATCGAACCTTATTGCAAAGTGTTAATTTAGTATATACAGGGGTTGGACAATGAAACTGAAACACTGGCCAATGTTGGAGGTTTCACATATATATGCCTGGCGGCCAATCTTCATAGTGAAGCATGGGTGGATCAGTGATGGTTTGAGCTCCAATATCATGACAATCCTGATTGTATTTGATGGACACGACACTGCCGAGGACTACCAAACCCTTCTGGAGGATCATGAGCACCTGATGCTCAAACCGTGTATCAGCATGATCATGCACCAACACACACAGCAAGACTTGTGACAGAAGGGTTTGATGAAGATGAAAGTGATGTTGAACATCTCCCATGGTCTGCACAGTCACCAGATCTGAATGTTATTGAGGTGTTTTGGAGGAGCGAGTCCACCAGCATTATATAGTGACCTGGACACTGTTCTGGAAGAGGAACGGCTCATAATCCCTCTGGTCACTGTGAAGGACTTCTATCTGTCAATTGGTGCTGTATTTGGATGCAAAATGAGGCCCTCACCATTCTAACAAATTATTGTGTTGTAAAACCAGGTTTTTCAGTTTCATTGTCCAACCCCTGTAGTTGTGCAATTGTGTGTAACCCTTTGTTCTTTTTCCCCCTGCACACTTTAGAGGATCTGGCTCGTAAACTGAAGCCCCTGGGTGAGGAAGAGAGGGCTGTTATTCTGAAGCTGAAGGAACAGGAGAGTCAGAAGAGGAATTTGCCCTTCACTGGAGAACTCCATGCCTGGGACACACGCTACTACATGACCCAGGTGGAGGAGACCCAGTATGCAGTGGATCAGAACCAGCTAAAGGAGTATTTCCCGATGGAGGTGGTTACCAAGGGCCTTCTGGACATCTATCAGGAGCTGCTCAATCTCACCTTTGAGCAGGTGGAGGGAGCAGCTGTCTGGCATGATGATGTGACGCTGTACTGTGTTAAAGACCGCTCCTCTGGACAGGTGGTGGGCCAGTTTTATCTGGATCTTTTCCCCAGGTAAGCACTCATACCTAGTTTCTACTGAAATTGTCCTGGTGGGGATCTGAACATCTTTCATTCTTAAGAATACAACTCTTCTTAACTGCTATCTTATTCTTTATAAAAATATGTATTCGTAAAAATAGTTTGTTTTCTTAAGATTATTTTCCTAAGAATTGTAAATAACTTTAAATCCTCAAAGATAAGATATTGGGTTGTCAAATATATACATATTTGTAATATTTGTAGTAATATGTTTTATTACTAGAAATAAGGATGTGCTCTAGTATTGCTCTGAATTGACACCAATTATCAATAATGTAAAGAATGATTGGTCATGATTCTGTGATGTAACTTTTTGCAGAATTCAAAATTCAGTAACCACTCTACAAAACTCAAACGTGACTAAAACGTCATGTTTTAGTCACCTTAGAGCCATTTTTAGTTTGGCATTGTCGCGTTATCATCATAAAAAAAGTGCGCCAACGAAATAATTTAATTATCGTTGACGTTGAAATTTAATAATGCACCAAAAAAATAAATAAATAAATAAAAAAAAATATATATATATATATATATACCAAAACACAAGGATGCATCGAGAGGTGACTTGTGTGGACTTGAGACAGCCAGGTATCCCAGAATACATCTCTCACTAATCAGACTGCATCAATAGCAGAGGAGAACCTGCAAAATTTAAAAATACTACTGTAATTGTCTCACGAAATGTAGTTTTAGGATTTTTCAGGTGAGAAAGTAGTTGTTTAAAGCTCAAATCTGAGAATCCGGGAAAAGTTGACACCATTATGACTACATGTTTTCTTAGAAGTACTAAAGAAAGGTGTTTATGGGATTTGAACTGTTTCTACCTGTTTGACTTTTCCTACCTACCTGACAAGGGAAGATGTTTCCTCTAGGTAACTTCTTCTACTTCATAGGCTGCCAAGTTTTATTGAAATCCCATTTTACTAGCGGTGAAGTGTCCCTTTAAGTTATTTCTTAAGCAGCTTTGGTGAAACTGGCCCCTGTATCCTGAGGGTGGACAGGCAGCTTCAGTGTAGTATTTCTGAGATTTAAAACCCATTTATATCCTGAGCGCAGAGCTTCAGTGGCAGTTCAGCTAGATCAGTCGCTAATTCTCCATTATCTCTATAGGGAGGGCAAGTACGGCCATGCTGCATGCTTTGGCATGCAGCCCGGCTGTTTGCTCCCGGACGGGACCAGGCAAATGGCTGTGGCTGCCATGGTGGCCAATTTCAGCAAGCCCACCGCTGACGCTCCATCCCTGCTGCAGCACGACGAAGTGGAAACGTACTTCCATGAGTTTGGACATGTGATGCACCAGCTTTGTGCTCAGGTCTGAATCGAGGCTTTCAGTGTCATTTAGGTTGCATCTTATTTGCAGTGTGTTGAAGATTAAATATGGATGTACTTTTTTGTTCAGACCAACTTTGCAATGTTCAGCGGGACTCACGTTGAGAGGGATTTCGTGGAAGCTCCGTCTCAGATGTTAGAGAATTGGGTCTGGGAGAAGGAGCCACTGCAGCGCATGTCCAAGCACTACAAAACAGGAAACCCCATTCCAGAGGAGCTTCTGGACAAACTTATCAAGTCCAGACTTGCTAACACAGGTGACCATAGACGAAACAAACAGTCATTTTCACAGACGACTTGAACTGATCAACTAGCTACAAGTCACAATTTATCACACACTTTTCTAGTCGTATTTTGAAAATTTCTGTTTTCACACTTGGTCCATTGTGACTCATCAGTCCGGGCTTACTTGATTTCTCCATTCTCGAATTGGATGCCTATGTACAAATTAGGGGTGTGAATCTTCATTGGTCCCATGATTAAATTTGATTACGATTATCGCATCACTCATTCGATATAATGATGCGTTGCATCCTCAATTTTCAGTATAACTGCACATGACTACATTTTCGTCAATTAAGTCCAAAGGAAAATGTGACCCTGGACCACAAAACCAGTCAATTTTGAGATTGAGCTGAATGAACAAGCTTTCCATTGATGTGTGGTTTGTTAGGATATGACAATATTTGGCCAAGATACAACTATTTGAAAATCTGGAATCTGAGGGTGGGAAAAAAATATAAACATTGAGAAAGTCACCTTTAAAGGGTTAGTTCACCCAAAAATGAAAATTCTGTCAGTATTTACTCACCCTCATGTTGTTCCAACCCCGTAAGACCTTAGTTCATCTTCGGAACACAAATTAAGATATTTAAGATCACTCCTGCATACTAGTCCATAGGCTTCTTGAGGGAATGACTTGCTGTCCTCAAAGTTATTTAAGACATCGTTAAAATAGTCCAAGTGACTACAGGGGCTCAATCTAAAGTTTATCAAACGACAAGAACACTTTTGTGCGCAAAAAAACCAACAAAAATAACGACTTTATTTCAACTATTCGTTTATTTTTAGTTTAATGGCGTAAGCTTCTGTTATTGTACGTCACACACATGACCAGCATCGGCCAATAGTAAGCCTACGTGTGACGTAGCTTTACGCAATCACACTACGTTAACTGACTACAGGCCCATGGAGAAGGAAGTGAATAGTTGAAATAAAGTCGTTATTTTTGTTTGTTTTTGCGCACAAAAAGTGTTCTCGTCGCTTGATAAAGTTAAAATTGAGCCACTGTAGTCACTTGGACTATTTTAACGATGTCTTTAATAACTTTGAGGACAGCAAGTCATTCCCTCAAGAAGCCTATGGACTAGTATGCAGGAGTGATCTTAAATATCTTAATTTGTGTTCCGAAGATGAACTAAGGTCTTACGGGGTTGGAACAACATGAGGGTGAGTAAATACTGACAGAATTTTCATTTTTGGGTGAACTAACCCTTTAAAGTTATCCATTAATGTTCGCGATTGTGCTGCATTAACTCACAAAAATAAATGTTTTATATATTTAGGGTAGGAAATTTACAAAATATCTTCATAGAACATGATCTGTACTTTGATCATGATCTTGAGATTTTTGGCATAAAAGAGAAATCGATAATTTTTACCCATTCAATGTATTGTTGGCTATTGCCACAAATATACCCATGCTACTTGTGGCTGGTTTTGTGATCCAGGGTCACATATTGTCTTTGTAAGCTGTTTATTTTAAGATATTTTAGATTTAGTCCGAGATCTTTCTGTCCCTCCATTGAAAATGTATGTACTGGCCTTGTCCAGACAGGAAATAAAGACTTCATCAAAGTAGTCCATGTGACATCAGTGGGTTAGTTTGAATTTTTTGAAACATCGAACATACATTTTGGTCCACAAATAACAAAAACTACGACTTTATTTATTTTCAGCATTGAATGGTCTTCCGGTTCTGTTGTGGATCCGCGTTCAGTGACGCTGCTGACGTGTGCCTGGTGTGTCCATGTATTCGGGTTCAAATAAATATGGCTGGGCAAAATGCAGGTCTTCCTCTGTGTCAAAATCCTTAGACATGTTTGCGCAGATTTTACAGTGTGCGTCTCCCTCAGATTGTAAACAAAGCTCAGGCATACCAGATACATGTCATACAACTATAACCCACTGATGTCACATGGACTACTTTTTTTGATGTTTGATGATTTCCTTTCTGGACAAGGACAGTATACCGTACATAGATTTTCAATGGCGGGAAAGGAAACTCTCAGACTAAATCTGAATATCTTAAACTGTGGTCCAAAAATAAACGGAGGTCTTGCGGGCTTGGAACTGCATGACGGTGAGACATAAATGACAATTTTCATTTTTGGGTGGGTGAATTAATCCTTTAAGCTAATCCTGTACTGTGTTTATTTTCGTCTTTCTGGTGAGATTGCTGTGGGAAAATGCCATCCAATATTCACAGATTTCAATATCTGAGATCTTTTAATTCTATCCTGTTAATAGTATTTAAACTGTCCTCCTTGTTTTTCAGGGTTGTTTAACTTGAGGCAGATTGTTCTGGCTAAGGTGGACCAGGCTTTGCACACTAAGAATGGGCTCGACGCGGCTGAGGAGTATGCCAAACTCTGCCTGGACATTCTGGGAATTCCTGCTTCACCAGGTAAAATGAGATTTGGGTCACGGCAATATATAATACAACTTTTTTCACAAAATGAACGCACTTAGGAATTACTAGTTAATTGTACGTATTATTACGACTTGGAATGAGGATAAGCACTTAATATGACACAATTTGACTTTTTTATTTTATTTAATTTTTTTTACTTCTGAGTGTGATGGGCATAAAGGGATGATCAACCAGAATGTATTTTTTATCCTTAATAATACAAAGCAATATTTACTTATAAAGCAATATTTACTTGTGTTAAATATCACAAAATACTCTATATTTATGCCATTCACGGTAATGTATACATTGTAATTTAATTTAATAGCAAAATTGGCACAAAATGTTATAATGAATATTTGAAGAGCTCTTTTCCAAAAAGCGATAAACGCCATTTTTAAAAAAAATGAGTTTGTCGTGTCATTCTGCTGTGGACAGAACCCTTTCACTGCTCCATCAACGTTTCATGCCAAATCGCTATATTTCCTTGTTTAAAATGTACTGCAAGATACAGTTTCTTTCCAAGCCGCGATAAGCGCCAGCCCTGTTTTTAGCCTAAACACGATAAATCCTCAAATTCAATGAGCGCTCTACACAATCCAGCACGGCGGCACTCTGAACAGAGGTTTATTATGTTCATTTATTCCTCAAAATGAGTCCTAGTTTTCTAGTCGACTAGTAGTAGATCATTTAAGCCATTTGTATTATCAGTAATCACATATATTAATTTAATTAAATGGGAGAGAAACCATATGAGCGTTTTTTAAAATTGCCTATTCGCGCATTTCAACGTATGCATAAAGCTTGCCACAAAGAACCGGCAAAAAGTAATGATTATGCATGAAACATTTGAATTGTTTATTAATAAACTAGTGTTTTCTGTCAGTGTCAGCAACAAAGATAAAGTTGATGATGCTTACTCGCCATCTTCGCAGTGAACGCGCATAGGCCTATAGAAACGCATACTTCGAATTAGCCTACATACGCAGAGAGTTGCCAATTTATTTTAGTTTTTAATTGTTTTGTTTAAAAGTAGATATTTAAAGCTTTCTGTAGCTTAGTTCTCAGGCCTGTGTGAGGCAAGCATCGCGGTGTTTCGGTTCATATTATGAGACGCGCTCCGGTTCACCTGCGCGCCTCTGTGTCCTGATTATATTGTCTGATATTTACTTCTAATGTATTAATCCAGTCAATTTGTCGATGAAACATTTATTAAAATGAAGATACAATTTATATGAAACGAAATTTACAAGCTTTCTACAAAACAAAACTTAATAAGTGGTCAAAATCATGTCTGACGCACTCCAAATATTTTCCGATATTGGGCAGCTTTTGAATTTTGATCCTATCTTACTCATCTCATGCGGTTCCCTTTTCATAGCCTACTCAACATAGATGAAATAATAAAAATAAGTAATGTAATATTATTAAAAACAAATGTGAAACGTATATTTTATGTTTATTTTTTTTATTTTTTTAACTTATATTTAAGCGTCATGCTGCTCCGCTTTGCTCACATGTTATGTAGCCTGTGTGTGTGTGCATGTGCTGGAGGGGTGCCCATCCCTTTTTTGAATATCGTTATCATATATTGATCATTTTTAATAATTCGTTTTTTTTTCATGCATATGTTGAAATTGGTACTATTTGTTTGAGGTTTGACTCTTTACTAAAAATGACTTTACTAAAAATGATACAAAAAATGGATGGATTTATAGCGTTTTGGGAAAAAATAAAATTAACTTTTAAATTATCATTAACAATATTGTTGTTTGATTTAATAATTATTGTTCAAAATGTTCAGACTGAACCAATAAAACATTTAAACAGGATAATTTGAATATTCACAAAATGTGTGGGTCTAGGTAAAAAATGTAGTTTTCCTGAAAACTATTGAAATGGATGTATAGCGTTTTGGAAAAGAGCTCTTCATTTGTGAACATCATCTCTGTATTATAACTGAATGCAATTATTATTATCTCATTATTAATACCTCATTACCCCCGTGCTCTTACAGGGACAAACATGCCTGCTACCTTCGGTCACCTGGCTGGAGGATATGATGCTCAGTACTACGGTTATCTGTGGAGTGAAGTCTTTTCCATGGACATGTTCTACGCCCGTTTCAAACAAGAAGGCATCATGGACCCTAAGGTTAGCTTAACCTCCAGTGCTTGTGAGTCCTGTGCATAATATGCCTTTTGCATGTCTGCTCATGTTTCTGTGTTGTTCAACAGGTGGGTCTGGACTATAGAAGGTGTATTCTGAAGCCTGGAGGCTCTGAGGATGCTGTTGACATGCTGAAGAAGTTCTTGGGAAGAGAACCCAAGCAGGATGCATTCCTCCTGAGCAAAGGACTCACGGCTGATCTGGAGTCCGGGACGCCCTGTGCCTGCTGACAGACTGATACCTCCTAAACAAATCCCAAAAAGCTCCTTCACTAATCACGCTTTCTCCCAACCCTGCACTTATGCAAAGAGCTTTCACTATGGATGTTTGAAGCATTGGTTTAAAATTGAAAATTGTACTGAAATATGTCAACAAAAAAATCTCCAAATGACACTCTTGTTGCGTTTTAACTGTTTTCTACGGAGCTTAATGAATCCCCTATGGAAAATGCCAAGGCACTGCTTCAGTGCACTCATAACATATAATTTGGCACACACGGGATACCAGTCACATGATTCACAACAGATCCCTAGGAAAGTATTAGCTTAATATTGGACGAATTTCACCTAAAATCTAAAGAATTAAAAACAAAAGAATATATTTTACATTAAGTAAATTAAGACAGATTAAGCACATTTGTCCCCATGAATAAATACATATGTATATATATTCTTACAAACACAGAATTAATAAATACAGTGGTGGCAAATATCATTAGAACAATACGTTTTTTTAAAAAATGTTTTAAAAGAAAACTTCTATTCACCGAGGCTTCATTAATTTGATCCAAAATACAGCAAAAACAGTAATATTGTGAAATATTTTTACAATTTAAATTAACTTTTTTTATTTGAATATATTTTAAAATGTAATTTATTCCTGTGATTATAACTGAATTTTCAGCATCATTACTCCAGGCTTCAGTGTCACATGATCCTTCAGAAATCATTCTAATATGCTGATTTGATGCTAAAAAAACACTTATTATTATTATCAGTTTTTAAAGCAGTTGTGCACATTTCTTTTCAGGATTCTTTGAATAGAATGTTCAAAAGAAAAGCATGTATCTGAAATGGAAAGCTTTTGCAACATATTAATGATACTGAAAATTTAGCTTTACCAACACACAAATACATTTCAGTTACAAATATATTCAAATAGAAAACAGTTACTTTAAATTGTAAAAATATTTCACAAAATTACTGTTTTTGCTGTATTTTGGATCAAATAGCCTAAATGAAGGCTTGTTGAGCAGAAGAGACTTCTTTTAAAACATTAAAAATCTTACCGTTCTAATAATTTCGGCCACAACTGTATATCATATATAATATAAATTGTAATTAATTATTAATATAACAATAAATGTGATGGTAGTGTTTTACTGCCTGCGTTGTATTATTTTAAATAACAAATAATAATTATTGCAAAAAGAAAATGCAGCTTTTTGAGATTTAAAATATAATCCAACTAAAATCATAGCAGATCTTTTTCCACATTTAATGTAATATTAAAACCAAGTATTCATGTAAGAATGAAAAGACCTTTGTTTTTCATGGTAACATATTACATGAATTGCACAATTTTGCCAGAGGCAAAGTAAGTTTTGGTCATGATTCAAAGCATCAACCCTGACACTCGATTCCTTGGTGAGCCTAGACCTTGGTTATTCTCTCCCGAGACTGAAGGGTTCTGTGCACATTAGAGAAGCTAGAAACAAACAACACGGAGTAACAATTAACAGATGCTGAGGTTTAGTTAGCAGTGCAATAAAATCACCTGCTCCTGTGGGAGCATGCTCAGTTTATCAGGTTCACGTAAACACTTGTCATTTTAAATCATGTTATATTTATTGGAAAAGAGGCAAAAGGATTCCAAGGATCTTAAACTTAATCAGAAATGAAAAGCAACAGTAAATGGAGTCTTACACTTTAGGTTAATTAAAGGTGTGGCAGCTGCTCACGGTCTCCAGGGTCCCGGTCGTAAACACTGTCTCTCTTGGCCTTCCTGATCTCAGTGGATAAAATGACGGGTACAGAGGAGAACAAACAAATGTGCTAGAGTGCTTCGCAACTGAGCGGTTTTCTTTTCCTTATAGTGGAATACTGTGTAAAACGAATTTTCCATCTATAGGGTCACAATTAATATTCGCTTTTCGAACTAAGCAGTGATGCTCAGTAGTCCTGGAGCACATTCAATGCTGTATTTTTGAGGGGGGTCTCTAAGATTTGGGTGGGTTATGAGGACAAGAGTGCAGGCGATCATACTCTGGATTTATTGAGGTGTGTTGGTCAGGATGGCTGTGGTGGAGATGAGCAAAGCTCTTGGATTGGAGGCTCTACGGGGACAGAGCACTGATGATCTACAACCTGTTTCCAGAATGGTGCGAGTGTTCATCAGCTCCACACACTCGGGTAAGGCTTGCACTTGTTTAAGTCCCCTTAACTGTGTGTGTGTGTGTATTATATACATATATATGTGTGTATATATAAATGTGCATATATATATATATATATATATATGCACATTTACACACAGTATACTATAATCAAGTTTACACTTCAATATTAAATATCACAAAATAAAACTCCTTCAGACCTGCCATTAATAAAATACATTTTATTTGACAGACATGAAAAATGAGCGAAATGCATTCTGGGAAAAGGCTTATTCTGAGTTGCAGGCCCACTGCCAAAGTTTGGGTCTCGTCTTTGAGGTTTGTGTTTTGTAAATGTTGTGTAGATTAATTATGGTGGGAATGGATTTTTTATATATATATATATATATATATATATATTAATATATCCACCAAAGAGAATAATATTTCTTTTGTTATTATGAATTTTTCTCACAGTTAGTGGATCTCAGGTGTGGAGTGTTTGACACCATTCCAGATGACCATTTGACAACGGAACTGTCCATTAAAGAAATTGAAACCTGTCAGAGAATATCAGTTGGGCCGACTTTTATTGTAAGTGTCATCAGCAACATTAAAGAGCCCCTATCATAGCATTTGAAATGTTCTTATTTTTGTTTTGGGAGTTCCCAAAAACAGTTTAACGTGCGTGCAAGGATAATAAACACTTTATTTGTCTTATAATATGCATTTATTTTTAACTGATTTGCTCAACGACTCCCAAATGATTTGTTCGACGATTCATTTTCCCAAACACCTCCTTTGAGTGACGCAAATCTGCGGCGATTGGTCAAATGACCCATATATAGTGTTTGAACAAACGTGTCAGAAAAAGTGCACTTTCCACACGGTCCCTTACTCGCGCCTCCGTAAAGAGCAAGCTTTCCCGGCGAAACTCACATTGCGGGGGCTTTTGAGGGAAAGTGCTTATTATATAGAGCGAAGTCATATTTGGCTAAGTCGTTTAGGAGGTAATTGCCATTTTTCAATGAATGTCTGGTGAATATCAAAAACAAAACTTTACCCCGCTTAGAAGCTGCGCGGAGTGTACACAACACACACACACAAGACAATATAACTAACATTAAATTGTGCATGCTACAGAAAACATAACAGCAAACATTATTAATAATACTTACAGATTGTGATTCGGAGGAGGACGAAGCTGATCCAAATACACTGGATACTGAGCCCTCCTACAGGAACAACTGGCTTGCGAATCCACATTTGAATTCATTTATGTTTTGAATGATTTGTCATTAAAATGATGAGAACACAAGGTTCGGCCTATACTGTTGTGGTATCGTTGCAAATATGAACTCTAACCACTGATTCTTCACATGCTCATCCCTGGACAATGGAAACAAGTGGCTGAACTGTCTTTGCAATGTAGAACACAGCGTCTTCTCGACATGATGCGATTCAGCTGAAGTATTTAAATGTGTTCTAGACTTCAAGTTTACACTTCCGTCAGTTGTTGGGAGCGGCCAATGAGCTAATGTTTTGTATCTACGTCACGACGAAACAGCGAATGACTCGTTTCAAAAACAATTCATTTCATAGACTCATAGTCAACTCTCACTTTTAAAAGACAATAACTTTATATATGGTGCACTTTTAGATATATCTTTGCAGGATGTTTTCATTCCCTTAGAGCTATATTCCACACTACATGAACAGTCATTTTCAAAAATCCATGATAGGTGCTCTTTAATAAATTGTATTCAGTCTTTGCCATTTAACACCTTTAGGTCACCACATGCTTGTTTTGGTTCTCATTTAAAATCAAAAAGTATAACGCTGTATCTCTGCTTTGTTTTTGTCAGGCTCTGCTCGGTAATCAGTACGGCCATCGCCCCATCCCATACATTATACCAGAAACGGAGTTTGAGTCGCTGGTATCAAAACTCTCCAAAGATTCAGAGAGTTTAATGCTCCTTAACCAATGGTTCTCCAAAGACAGTAACTCAGTCCCACCCACATATATTTTCCAGCCAATCACAGCTCACTATCCTCATTACAATGACAGGGGTCCTGAGAGCGGAAAGTTGCGTGATAATGATGTCATATCCTGGAATCTGACAGAGTCACGACTGCTGCAGGCTCTCCGCACTGCTGCCCAACAGGCTGAGAGAGACGGGGATATCACTGTTGACCACAAGCACAAGTTTTTCAAATCTGGTGAGAGATTATAAAATTTCCCAGGAATAGGGTGTAGATTTGGGTCATTTTGTTTTTCACTCCAGACCTGTATGACTGACAGACTTTAGCGGAACACACACAGATTCTAAAATACATTTTTGAATATTTTTTTATTCATACATTAAAAGTCACTGGGTTCCAAAACAACACAGAGTTTCCAATACACTGACTTTCATTGTATAATTTTTTTTTTTACATAATTTTTTTTATATAGTTTTTTGTGTTCTGCAGAAGAAATAAATGCATACAGGTTTGGAGTGTCATGAGGGTGAGTTAGTATTCAAGGAGCTTCATTTTGTTTATTTTGTATGTGGATTTGTGATTTTTACAACATGGTAACCAAACAGGGTGTTACTACTTGGGAGTTTTAGAATTTTTTTTATTGTATTTGGTAAAATCAAATGTTAACTGGGTTGTAAAATGTGGGACATGACAAAACATTATTAAATAAAAGATGTTAGATTGTAGTTTATCTAACAATTCTAAAAAAAAAACCCCCAAAAAAAACAACAAAAAAACACATAGTATTTCAACTGATAAAATGTCCCAGATGACCCAATACCATATTTATGGAAAGAGTCTTCTTAGTTAAATGAGTCCTGTCCTAGTTTTTTCTTTTATTTGAATGATTATCATGTTGTTTGTGTATGTTTCATAGTCTTAGAGTATGAAATGGAGCACGGCTTTCTCAAGACTCAAGGCGAGGCATCAGCTGTGCTTTTTATTCGTGAACTGCCTCGACTCAGTAAAAGAGAATGCAAGAAAAACTTTGGAAAGTTTCTTCTGGACGTCACAGCTGACGGCTTGCTTGACACAGAAGCACGGGAGCTCTTGGCAGACCTGAAGCAACGCATCTGCAACACAGATCGCCTCCAACCTCTCCGCATGGAGCTCAGCAAAGGAGCTATGAACCCGAGCCGCAAAGAGCACAAGGAATATCTGAAAAACCTGTGTGAGCAGGTATCATCTCAAATGAAGAAACTAATCGTCAGGAACGCTCTGCAAGCGTCAGGTTATAGCACAGTAGATCCAGGATGGTCCTGGTTGAAACAGGAGCTCTTTCATCACACCATGCTGAGCGAGGAGAAGTGTTCTGTGTTTAAAGGGAGGGACAGCATTCTTGGAAAGATCTGCATCACCATGTGGGAGTCCACTAACTCTTGCCATGAACCTCTTCTGGTTCATGGACCTTCAGGGGTTGGTAAAACAGCTCTGCTTTGCAAACTGGCACAGGAAATGCGAGGTGTTGATAATCGGGGAATTGTGGTGCTGAGGTTGCTGGGAACATCTCCACTCAGCTCAGATGTTGACTCTGTTCTCAGAGGTGTATGTCTTCAAGTGTGTGGAGCTTCAGGGTTGCAGTTCCCCCACCCACATATTGCCAACTCGCATGAAGAGCTAGTTCGGTTTTTCCATTCCACGATGGAAGACGTGTCAAAGCAAGGAGACACGCTTCTACTCATTCTAGACGCAGTGGACCAGCTGTTAGAGGCAAACAAGTCTCTTAATCTAGATTGGATACCTAAAGCGATCCCACCTAATGTACACATTGTGCTCTCTACTTCTGATGACTGTGTTGAGAAATGTAAATCTTTGGTTTCAGCAGAGCAAAACATCTTTAGAGTGGAACTTCTCACAGACGTTCAAGGGAAAGACGTCATCGATGCCTACATGGGCGCAGCTGGACGCAAGCTGAACTCAGAACAGATGGACACCATCTTACACAGCTTCCAGGAAAGCGGAAGCCCTTTGCATCTGAAACTCATGCTAGACATTGCTAAACAGTGGTCCTCCTGGACCTCCATGTCTAGTTCTCACCTGGGCATCTCTGCACAGGAGGTGATGACACAGTTTTTGCAATCACTTGAGGAGAATCATGGGAAGAAACTAGTTAGTCATGCTTTGAGCTTCATATTGTTATCAAGGTAAGTCATATACTTTTTAATGATAGATGAGGATGCTTTGGGTTAATTGATGGCATATTTACACTACTGTGCTGTCTTGCCTCCAAATTATGTGTAAAAATGCATAAAAGATTAACAAAAATATGCCAAAGTCGTATCCGTAAATAAATAGGGAAAACGATGAAAAATGAGCGCAACTAGATCGCTGCACAAATTCCACCGCCAAGATGTAGCAACGAGGCACTTAATATCCATGCTCATCCGGTCCTCAGGGGAAGGAATCTGCTCATAAGACTCGGGCAACAAACATTTCCATCCACTAGAGAGCAGACAAACCAACCCGATCTCACGACCAAGTCGTACGAATTCGACGAATGATTAAAAAGTGGCTAATTCGTAACAATTCATACGACCTCACTCGTGCGAATCAATAGGATTTTGCTAAATCGTACATATTTTACGAATTGGCCAATTCGTATGAATTCGTACGAATGACCTACCCCTTACCCCGCCCCTAAACCTAACCATCACGTGGGTTTAGACAAATCGTACGAATTAGTACGAGTGAGGTCGTACGAATTAGCACGAATTAGACACTTTTTAATCATGCGTCGAATTCGTACGAATTGGTCGTGAGATAGTGTTGGACAAACACATAGGCTTAATTTGCAGGTGAGACATATCCCCACCACATTTAGCCAGGGTCGATATTGTCCCCATAGATATCCATAATAAAGGGTAGATGTCACTGCTGGCCAATGGCGTTCGACGTCCACACCTGGTGGCCTTCTTGTCACAGGCAGCTCACTCACTTGTAACGTTGTGTTTTAATAGTACATGTACTTTTTAAATAACCATAACCTGATCAAATTTCTACCGATTTTTAAACAGTTTGGTTTGTTATAAACATCAGAGATGTAATTATGACACTGCATACTTATGGATAATAAGTGTCTAAATAAATAATCATCCAGAACAGACTGATCTCATGGAGTAGCGTGTGTATGACACGCCAGTTCGTATTTCCATTTTTGGCGTGCTATCAAGACGCATAATCGCTTTTCAGCGTGTTTATGAACGCCGATGACTTAACGTTATTACTGTATATATAAATATATGACTTACGTCAACCCCGTCCCTAAACCTAACCGTCACTGGGGTTAATGGCATTTATGAGTGTTCCCTTACCATCCTAGGAAAAAAAAAGGTCGCTCCCCAGATGTAAATCTACATTTTGCTTCGTTTCGCGGACATTTGTACAGAAACGCGGAATCTCCCGGACGTTAATGGCGTAGACATACACGCAGATAGCTCAAAATGCGTAGAGATAACACGCCACTTGACTAGAAAGTGGCGTGTATGTTTACGCAAAAGTCATGATGTCATGTTGTCCAGAATTATAGCCACATCAATAGCGTTTGTAATAAACCAAACCGTTTGTAAGTCTCTTAAGATTTCAACGATATAAGGGTACTTGAAGAGTTCAAAAGCCTCTAAGTGCCATTTGAAATTTTCTTCTAGAATGATCATTTTTATCAAGCTTGTATATATAACTTCAGTAATTTCATTTAAATGACAATTAATAGGTAATCTTCATTGCCAGTTAAGTGAAATGGGGTGGTGATGGCACAGTGGATAAGACGCATGCCTTTGTTGTGAGAGTACCAGAGTTCGAATCCACTGTGAGACACCAATGTGTCCCTGACACTTAGGCCCCGTCCACACTACTGCGTTTTCGTTTAAAAACGGAGAATTAAAACGAATACGATCTCCGTCCAAACCAGCGTTTTGTCTGCGTATTAGAATTGATCTCCGTCCACATTAAAACGACTGAAAACACAGATCACGTGACCATTCACCAACACTGGGCATGCGCGCGCCGGTGTAAACAGTGGTTGGCGAATCAGGGAAGGACACGTCATGACTGATAACACCCAATCATAGAGCCGAGCGTGAGCCTCCGCGTCATCGTTTGTAAACTCCTCCGTTTTGTCTCGTCCACACTAAAACGCCCTCCGAAGATTCAAAACGCAAAACGCAGCTGCAGCGTTTCTAAACTTCTCCGTTTTAGGTCTTCGTTTTTCCCGTTTTAGTCTGGACGGGAGGTGCAAACGTAGCAAAAGGTCTCCGTTTTTAAACGAAAATGCAGTAGTGTGGACGGGGCCTTAACCTCTAGTTGCTCCAGAGGTGTAAATGAATAAATTTAAATGTAAATGTAGACAGCTGGAACCACAATTTGACTATTCCACTAACGGCACCCACTTTCTCATCAATATAGCATCTTTGATGGTGGGTGAGGAGATTCCCCCCTTCTATGTAAAGACTTTTGAGTCTAGAGAAAAGCGCTATATTTAACAAATTAATTGTTAATCTGTGAGAAAGTATGCCTGGGGCACACTCACACTTTCTTGTTCTATACCAATTAAATCAATAGAGCAAGAGTACGATCTGACCTTTGAGCAGCAATTAAAGGTATAGCGGAGGATCTTTCCGAATTTTAGAAAAGACCCGCCCTCTCCAATTTTTTTAAAAAAATGCACATGCACAAACACAACACTCTTGCTCCCGAGAGGGAACGCCTATTATGCCTCGCGCAATTATGTTGCAAATTATAAACAAACTCAAAAACATTCATAAAAAAGACAACATGTCAAATGCCCTTTCGTGTTTTATTTACTTATTATACTGATCGATTGAGTGACCGAGGACTCAAGACATGATATGTACAACCCTCTATCACACGAAATACGTTCTGAGGAAACTATTTTGCAATCGCAATTACGTTAAATGGCAACATATAAGCAGAATCGCAATTACGTTAAATGGCAACATATAAGCAGTGCTATGTCTCATTGTCGTAGGTTTTAATACGTTATTTTTACACATAGTTGCATATGTAATGGAGAAGTAGCTTGTTGCATTTGTGTAATAATAAACACACAAGGTTTTAGAATATTTCAGCGTGATACCATTTACCATTTGGTCAAAAGGCTTTAGACGAATTGAGATGTTTACCGTGTCTATGCGGTGCATTGTGCCAGGGCTAGCATTGCTAAGTAGCTTGCATTAACTTTTACTAGTGATTTTAAATGGATTTCTCCAAATAGCATGACAAACTTTACCTGTCTAGAATCTTCGCGACTGCGGCATCAGTGAGAAGCCCAACCTGTGCTTTTAGCGCACACCAGCGTGTGATATTCACCCACTTGTGTGATATTCAATCACTTTGGTCTTGTTTCTATATTCTGCAGCCTTTCTCTTCTTATCATACACTTCGTATACATTTTTTCTCTTTCGACCCTCAGCCATTTTCAAAGGAATGGCTGAAACCGTAACTCCGACATTATACACCTGAAAGTGAAAACTACATAGGGATGAGCACGTACGACGGCCTTACGTAAACATATCACCAGAATGATTGACACTTAGGTGGACCAATAGTATAGACTACCCACCCAGAAAAAGAAAATCCTCCGCTATACCTTTAATTTATCAAGGGACATAGAGAATGTAACTGCGCACGCCGAGAAAACCTCAGGATACTTCAGAACACTGTCATCAGCAGTAGCAATGAGCATTACAGACACAACTTCAGATGGCACATTAGGACAACTCCATACACTACATCCAGCTAAATAATTTCCTAAAATGAAGGTTACATCAAGAATTAGAAGAGATGGATGAACACCCACTATCACATCACCTATCACCAATTCTGATTTCAAGTCAACTCTGTGTAACAGAACCTCCATAATTCCCATTGCACAAGTGGTCTAAAGTTCACCCAGTTCTTGAACGGACTTCACTTTGGCAGGAAAGTTCCATATCCAGTCTTGTCAGGAATTACCATCAGGCTTTGAACAGAAGTTACCCGAAATTAACCCAAAGGGTTTTGGATTAGACTTCCTTTCAAGAATAGGACAGTTTGTAATCAAATGATCGGGAGCTTTGAGGAGAACAACAAAAACATACTCTATCACCAAACGAAATAATGGGCTTACTACTGAGTGTTGAAGTGGAACAGCACGTGTTTTATCAAATGTTTTCTGCCCACTTTAAGAAAACACGTTTCAGCGTCTGACTTTTTCACAGAAAGGAGGAACCATTCTCTGGTTTTGGTCCACTTCAAATAGAGGCAGCAGCAGTAGTTTTAACTCTCACTTCTAACTCCATCCACTTTAAAGCAAACTGATTTTGCATTTTTTTTTTAAATGTTTTCTTTTAGTGCCAATTCTTTTATCCGAACGGCAGCCACCTCTTCTGCCACACTAGTATTTTCCAAGGGCATTGCTAACACACCCAACTCAATAAGACTGCATTTCAGGATGTTACGCAGGGTTTCTTTTACATTCTTATGCCTAGAAGATATTTCGACATTATAAGAATTTGCAATAACTGCTATTTTGTTTACGATAAGAGCAGTTCTTCAGATAGAGACTCCCAAAAAACATCCACTACTGATGCCATTTTGACGCACTTACTGTATGATCACACACTTACTCACAATAGTGAAAACACAAACACTACCATTTACCCTGAAAATTGTACAAGAGATTAGACCACTCTCACTTAAAGGAGAACTCCAGCGAACAATGAACCTTTGGTCTAATAAAACATCGGTACCTAGTCGATCGTTCTCTGAGATTTGTTTTCATGATAATCGAATGTAAAGAATTTTATCTCTAAAAACTGTTTAGCGTATAATGCTAGTAATGGGGGCATTGACTAACAAGGCTCAAAATAGCCCCACACTAACACAGTAACATAATGAGTGTCCATACATGCAAAACGAAGCATTGAGAACTTTGTAAGAGTACAGACCGTTTAATAAGAAGATGTGTTATAAAGACATTTCACTTTATGTATACACAGCAGGAGCCATCTTAAAAAAGTCTCGATAAGTCGATCCCCGAATGCCGTTCATACAGTTCAGAAGTTCGCTGAACTTCATACAGTTCAGCTCACTCAGCACGACGTTCGTGGTTTGACTTATCGAGACTTATTTTCTAAGATGGCTTCTGTCTGTATACATGAAGTGAATTGTCTTTATAACGTATCTTCTTATTAAACGGTCTGTACTCTTACAAAGATCTCAATGCTTCGTTTTGCGTGTATGGACCCTCATTATGTTACTGTGTTAGTGTGGGGCTATTTTGAGCCTTGTTAGTGGTATAAACTAGCGATTTCTTTTGACTTAGTCAATGCCCCCATTACTAGTATTATACGCTAAACAGTTTTTAGAAATAAAACTCTTTACATTCGATTATCATGAAAACAAATCTCAGAGAACGATTGACTATGTACTGATGTTTTATTAGACCAAAGGTTCATTGTTCGCCGGAGTTCTCCTTTAAGATCACCAATTCACCCAACTTAACAGTATATTAACGAAATTTGGCCGCTATACGAAATTACCACAAAAATGAGTTTCAAAATCACTAGTGAAACTAAAAGCAATTCCACAACACAATTTTATTTACCCTATTTAAACGTTAATTTTATACCCTAGTTTTCAGTGGCGTTAGGGGCTTGGGGCAACTTTAAACACTGAATTCATGAACACCTGCGCACTTATCCAATTGATGGACACGAATTTGCAGATAGCGACGAGGATAGAGACAAAGAATTTGCAGATAAGTAAACTGAAGCATACCCCCACTCTGAATAGCCATTTTTAAACATAAAACACAAAATAACAAAGTAGCAGGTCCAAACCTACCTGGCAACTACAAAAACTATACTTACATGGGAGCACATTAGATACTTCCACACGAAAATAACATAAACGTAATAGTTTTGGACGAGCCCTCCTATGCACGCATAAGTTCCGCATTTGACGTAAGGATGCTCGTCCATTTCCGGTTGTGTAGATTAAAGCGGAGGAAAACCGGAGAAAACGGGATTATGGCAGAGTCTTCAATATTTACTGTCCTCCCGTCTTTGAAACGAAACGTACATACGTTTAGATGTAATTTTATATATAGTTATGTTTATTTAATATAATTTTAAAAAGAAGCATAAACACAACGAGGGGTGTCTGTTTTATCTGTTTTTGTGACTAACGTTTCATTAGTATAACCATGGAGTATAAAATTCAATATAAATTCTCGGTATTGCATTGGACTCTATGATCGGCGGAAGTTATCGAGCATCCTTAATCCTTCACCGGAAATAACGCCGTGCATAGAGCCCATTATGTTCACAGTCATAACATAGAAGAGGGTCCACACAAAAGGCTCAGTCCATTTGGGATTTTATTTACGACCAAAATCATACTGTAAGATGTGGGAGCAAATGAACTCTGGTAACAAACATTTCCAACCACTAGAGAGCAGACAAACCATTAAGAAAGTGAAAAATCTTGTGACTATTCGCTCGAATTGCTAGTTCAGGTTTGGCTGAAGGCTACAGTTTGTCCGGTCAGAACAATGATGTCTCACTCAGGATATATTCCAAATCGTTGGTTTATTAAATGTGCATAGATGTGTGGTTCTGTGAACACAAATACAGATATAAATATGTATAAACGTATACAAAACACAAACAATATAAATGAACTTATATGGTAAAATACTGACGAATAGCGGTGAAATAACAATACAATCTCTATGATAATATACTTAAAAGAGTGAGAACAGATGTTTGTGCGCTAATGCTATACACGAGCTGTGCACGAGCTGTGCATGCGAGCATGACTACTGCTGCACGTGCGGTCGAGCCTAGATGTAAACCACAGAGCGCATGTGCGCGACCTGAGATAGAATCATGCATTCAAAATACAGGAATCAATATAACTATTATAAGAATGACATCAATATATATGGATGCTAGTAATGTCACATCAGTAGAATATAACTAAGTAAACAACTTTAACCACAGATGTAAACACAGATACAGGCAAATTAGCGATTACTGAGAATGTTCAACAATTATCTGATTACTTACAGTGTGATGCACGCAC
Source organism: Pimephales promelas (assembly GCF_016745375.1). The sequence continues at coordinate 3,934,437 of NW_024121677.1, read as the reverse complement.
ACGCACAATCAGTAAAACTCCTCCGATTTGGCTAATACTCTGTATCTCACTCTAAAACTATATACACCTATTCAGCCGATCTACTTTTCCCTTCATTACCCGTCAACTCTCTTCACCGTCACTTCGCGAACTCCGGTGGAAAGTTTTGGAATAGTCCATTTCTCACTGAATGACAGGGGTGACTGGGAGAGTCCATGTGCCAAAGGGGAGCACTTTCTACAGCCGCCCCCAAATTCACAGTGTGAATTTGTCAACTTTAAGTGACTGCTACATTAAGTTCAAGGCTAGTCAGGTAGAGAGGGCAGACAAATAATTTTGGCTACAGGTCGGGTGTAAGTCTTGCCGTTAACCTGTATTTCCACAGATCTGACTCTCTTGTCCAACCCAGGAAAGACCTGAACAATTTTCCCTACAGGCCAAAGAGCGCGGGGCAGTTGTTGGTCCACTATCATGACTGTGTCACCGACCTGCAGATCCGTTTCTTCAGTTTTCCATTTCTGTCTGATTTGGAGGTTGGGTAGGTAGTGTCGAATAAAGTGCCTCCAAAAGTGGTCAGCCAAGAGCTGGCTATGTCTCCATCTCTTACGGCTCAGGAGTTCAGAGTCTTGGTATACCACTTGCGGTAATGAGGCATCTCGCCGCCCCATCAACAAGATGTTTGGGGTTACTGGATATGGATCCGCGATGTCCGAAGAAGTGTAGCCAATGGGTTTGGAGTTGAGGATACCTTCTATTTCTATGAAGACAGTTCTCAGCACTTCTTCTATGACCTTCTGGCTGCCAATGGTGACGTTAAGTGCAGCCTTCAAAGAACGAATTTCTCTCTCCCAACATCCACCGAAATGGGGTGAACTGGGTGGATTGAAGATGAATCTTATTTGTCGGCTAGCGAGTTGGGCTTGAAGCTCAGGATAAAGGGCAATGAATGACTCTTTCAGTTCCCTTTCTCCTCCTTTAAAGTTGGTGCCTTGGTCAGACAGGATCTCATAGGGTTTACCACGCCTGGAGATGAATCGCCGTAAAGCCATCAAGAAGGAATCTGTGTCAATGCTGGTGAGTATGTCTATGTGAACTGCACGGGAAGTCATGCATTTGAAGATGATTCCCCATCTTTTTTCATTCCTGCGTCCCACCTTTATAGTGTAAGGTCCAAAGCAGTCCACACCTGTTGAATAGAAGGCAGGTTGATGGATCCTCAATCTCGCAGGTGGGAGGTCTGCCATTTTTGGTGGATGCGGTTGTCTTCTCCATCTCTGACACTCTGGACATTGTCGCTGATGGTTTCTGACTGCAGCCCGTCCCCGTATCACCCAGTATTTCCTCCGAAGTTCAGCAAACACCCTATCTGGTCCTGGGTGATGTAGCCGATCATCATAGTCCTTGATTACTAGTTTGGTAGTTGGGTGAGATGAGTCAAGGACAATAGGATGTATTGTATCTTCCTCTAACTGGCTGATCTGACGCAGACGACCACCAACGCGTATGAGTTTGGTGTCCTCATCAAATTCCGGGGCTAGGCACAGCAATCGACTATTTTTTGGCAAGGATTTACCTGCTCTGAGGAAGGACAGTTCGTCTGGAAATGAGTCAGTTTGGCTCTGCTGGAGTACTGCAAGTTCTGCCTCTTTGTAGTCATCCGCTGTTGGGATATCGGTGGCCGCCCCGTTGGCATACTGAATGTAAGCCTTCAGTAACTCTGGAAGTGTATGGTATTTCTGTGGATCGGGAGTAGGTGGAGTGGTGGTTGATAGGCCAATGAAGATTGGCTTTCTCAATTCACTATCCTGATCAGTGGTTGTATATGGTGGCATCTCCGGCCAATGTTCAATTGTCTGTCTGAGGAATGTTGGCCCCTTATTCCATCTGCTTTCCTGGCCTATGTCACACAGCAGTTTTCCCTTTGTGATGTCATCGGCAGGGTTCTCCTTTGATGGCACATATCTCCAGTTATCAGACTCCGTGAGTTCTTGGATTTCTGCCACTCTGGTACCTACGAACACTTTAAACCGACATGAGTGTGACAGCAACCAGGTAAGGACAGTTGTGGAGTCAGACCACAGTGTAACACTGTGGATGGGCAAAGTTAATTCTGTCCTCAGAACTTTTGCGAGTTGTGCACCGGTGAGTGCTGCGCATAACTCCAACCTTGGAATAGTTTGCTGCTTTTTAGGGGCTACCCGAGATCTACTGGTTACAAAGGCTACTTCCACTCTACCTTCCAGGTTTTCAGTTCGCAAGTAGGCCACGGAACCATAGGCTTGCTCTGAAGCGTCACAGAAAATGTGAATCTGCCTCATGCTGGTAGGTTGATCCAGTTCTTTACTGCAGTAAGCCCTTGGCATGACAACGTGCTGTAAACCATCCAGCTCACTTTCCCATGCTTTCCACGAGTTCAACAGATTCTCAGGCAGACGGGGATCATCCCACTCTCTTTTCTTGTCCCATAACTTCTGTACGATCACCTTGGCACGTGTTGTGAATGGCACAATATAGCCTATGGGGTCATACTGGCTAGCAAGGATGTGATATATGCTCCGCATAGTTGGAAGTGGGTGGTCTGTCCGCCGCTGCTTATAAGAGAGAGTGTCTGATGAGCAATTCCAGTGTAACCCAAGAGTTGACTCTTGTGCATCTTGGTGACCCTCGCTGAGCCACTGAATGCTGCTTTGAGATCGAGCATCAACTGGCAGGTGACTGATGACCGATGGATCATTGCTAGCCCACTGTCTTAGATCAAAGCCCCCGGAACTTAAGAGACTGCGTAGTTTGTCTACCAGACCTTTAGCTGTCTCAGAGGAGGTGAAGCTCTGAAGGCAGTTGTCAACATAGAAAGATTTCTCTACTGAGAACTGTGTATCTTCAGACTCACTGTGATCCAGGACGTGCTTTTGTAACGCATATGTTGCGCAGCAAGGACTGCACGTTGTTCCGAATGGAAGTACTTGCCATTCATACACGTCTGGTGCCTCGTCTCTCTGAAGATTTCTCCAAATGAATCTAAGTAGTGGTTTGTCCTCAGGCAAAAGGCGTACCTGGTGGAACATCCCACGAATGTCACTACTAATGGCGATGGAATGTTCTCTGAATCGCAGAAGAACTGACAGGAGAGAAGGGCTGAGTGGTGGGCCAGGGAGCAAATACTCGTTCAGGTTGTGTCCTTGGTAAGCAAATGAACAGTTGAAGACAACCCTTTTCTTTCCATTATGCTCCACCAAATGATGTGGAATGTACCAGCTCTCTTTGGAACAGTCCACCTGCTCAGGAGTGAGTTTCGTGATGTACCCAGTTTGCTGTAACCGGACTATCTCCTCTTGGTAAGCTGCCGCTTGATCAGGATTCTTGTTCAGCCGATTCTCTATTCCCCTTAATTGTGGCAGGACAGCTTCTTTTGGAGCATGTAGACATGGCATATGTTTGGCACGTAAAAGAGGGGTTGCGTAGCGCTGGATTCTGTCAACCTCCACTCTCACGGTTTTGTCCTGGAGAAGTTGAATGGACTCTTTGTCTTGTCTAGACCTTGTCAGTACCTTCTCGTTTTGATACGGAAGAATGTCCATTTTCCACAGTTTCTCCACATTTGCATAAATGTCATTAGTGGGCCGTAAGCTGGTGAAAAGACATTGCTGTGGGGAAAGTCTGCTGGTTAGTTCTTGCGCTGGGCCTTGTAGTGTCCATCCTAGGCGTGTTCTCACAGCTGCAGGGCCGCCCGGTGGACCCAGTCTGACTGGTTCTATGGGTGTGATGAGGTGAGGGCAGTCAGAACCAATGAGAACTACTGGTTTCACTTTGTGAAGGTGCTGCAGTGGAAGGCCTGCAAGATGCTTGTACTTCTTCTGGAGTACCTTGATGGGATGAGTGTGCTCTGCTAAACCCAGGCTCTTGGCTGTGAATGCGCTACGTATCATGAAAGCCTTACGAGGGTTAGCCACTGAAGACACAGTGAAGGTCACAGCCGCCCCGTGAAGGGTCTGTGTATCTTGCCTGACAGTGCGGAGAACTAAGTCCTCTGGCTGACCCTTCAGATTCAACTTCTGTGCAGCTTCATGCAGGATGATGGTCCGCTCTGACCCATCATCGAGGATTGCATATGCCTCCATGGATTTGTTGCCATTTCGAAGTAGAACTTTAGCCACCTTCAGCAAAATTTTGTTATCACAGGTTGGACGATCTAGATACAAGACTGCACTGGCTGGAACCGATTCTTCTGTGGCTCTGCTCTGGTCATTTACATCATGTAAGGCCAGCAAGTGCTTTCTGTTACAAGATGGACAGAGGGCTTTCAGTGTACAATTGGCAGCATGATGACCACGCCCACAGCGCCAGCATCTATTTTGGCTTTTGATCCAATTCACCTTCTGCTCTTTGTTGAGTAACTTGAAGTTCTCACAGCCGCTCAGGAAATGTCTGTTGTTGTCGCAGTATGGACAGTAAACATTTACCCCTTCTCTCTTAGCAACAATTGGTTTGAGTGGATAAACTGGTGATGCTGGGCTGGCCTTTGGTTTCTCTGTACCAAAGAGGATAGTAGTGGGTTTGCGGGGCTGTCTAGAGTCTCTCCTCAGCTCTCTCCTCGGCACTGTAGGAACTCTAGGCTGGCTGGTATAATCAGTTTGGTCATCCTGAACTTGTAGCTCGTACTCAAGCCAGTCTGCAAAGTCCAATAATGTGGGGATAGTGACATGAAGAGGATGTGTGTACCTCTTGAAACTGGACCTGAGATCATGTGGCAGTTTGCTCAACAGTCTCGACACGTGGGATCCACACTCCAACTCTACATTGCCTTTCTGACCCAGCTGTTCCAACATACTGACCAGGGAACGCACTTGGAGTCCGAACATGCGAAAATTTTTCACATCTCCACTTCGAATGTTTGGTCCATCCATCAGTTCTGCAATGCGTTGTAAGGCTAGCTGATGTGGTTGGCCATACATTTTATTGAGGGCTCTCATGGTATTTGTGAAAGGAAAGTTTGAGTTACTGTATGAGTCTGCCACAAGTAGGGCTTCCTCCAACTTAAGATGGTCAGTGAGGATCTGATACTTGAATCGCTCTGTTGCATCCTCAGGCAAAATGTTCTCCAATGCTATTCTCAGTCGAGAGAACTCCCTAGGATCAGGGGATGTTAGGAAGGGAATGGTTGGAGCAGGGCCTCTGTACATTTTCTCTTGTATTGATGAAGGCTGATAAAACGCTTGTCTGTGGCCTGAATGCGGAAGTGGCATACTGTCATGTGCTGTGGTGTCAAACTCTGACTGATAAGCTGGAATGTGTTGGGAGGAACGAGAGTACATGGGTTGAGGTGGGTCACTGTAACGTACTTGTGATGGTACTCTATCATGCATTGAGGAGGAAATGTCCATGTTTCTGAACTTCTCAGCTAATCCAATGCGCTCATCTATTGTAGCTGTGCACCGTTCCCTCATGGCCGTAGGCGGTGTTGGGGGGTTTGTCCGTGGGGCTGGAGTAGGACGGAACCGTTGCGGAGTCTCAGGGCTCACCACAGGAGAAAAGGGACCTGGAGATAGCACTGGCAAAGTCACTGGCCTTGAGGGGGCTCTCCTTTCTGCCTTAAGACTCTGAAGTTCGTGATGTAACAAAGCATTCTGTTGCCGCATCTCCTGTAATGCTGAAATAATCTCTGGAAGCTGGCTGGTTTGTAGCCGCAAGTCAGCATTCTCGCGTTTCATCACCTGCAGCATGGATGTAAGCTCTACTTCCTCTTCTCCTCGCCCATAGAATCTTTCACTTTGCCATTCATCTCTCAGTGTCCAATCCTCATGATCTAACTCTTGACTGACAGGAGAAGTCGATCTTGTCTGTGCTGGTGACGGGACTCTGCTATGGCTAAAGTCTGGGAACGGCTGTCGATGTGACAATGGCGCACCAAGCTCATAATCCACTAAATGAGTCGGTGGGTTGATCTTTCTTCGTGGACGCACGACAGGCACTTCTCTCTCGGGTTGAGACATCTCTGTAGCAATTCACCAATCCGGCTCGAAGGACCATGAAAAATCTTGTGACTATTCGCTCGAATTGCTAGTTCAGGTTTGGCTGAAGGCTACAGTTTGTCCGGTCAGAACAATGATGTCTCACTCAGGATATATTCCAAATCGTTGGTTTATTAAATGTGCATAGATGTGTGGTTCTGTGAACACAAATACAGATATAAATATGTATAAACGTATACAAAACACAAACAATATAAATGAACTTATATGGTAAAATACTGACGAATAGCGGTGAAATAACAATACAATCTCTATGATAATATACTTAAAAGAGTGAGAACAGATGTTTGTGCGCTAATGCTATACACGAGCTGTGCACGAGCTGTGCATGCGAGCATGACTACTGCTGCACGTGCGGTCGAGCCTAGATGTAAACCACAGAGCGCATGTGCGCGACCTGAGATAGAATCATGCATTCAAAATACAGGAATCAATATAACTATTATAAGAATGACATCAATATATATGGATGCTAGTAATGTCACATCAGTAGAATATAACTAAGTAAACAACTTTAACCACAGATGTAAACACAGATACAGGCAAATTAGCGATTACTGAGAATGTTCAACAATTATCTGATTACTTACAGTGTGATGCACGCACACGCACAATCAGTAAAACTCCTCCGATTTGGCTAATACTCTGTATCTCACTCTAAAACTATATACACCTATTCAGCCGATCTACTTTTCCCTTCATTACCCGTCAACTCTCTTCACCGTCACTTCGCGAACTCCGGTGGAAAGTTTTGGAATAGTCCATTTCTCACTGAATGACAGGGGTGACTGGGAGAGTCCATGTGCCAAAGGGGAGCACTTTCTACAGAAAGGAAAAAATAACCAGTCAAACTACATGCACATGTAACAGTTGCGTTAAATATACATTCAAGCATGTTCGCTTGTTGTGCAAGAACCAATAAGGTACATTCTTGTGTTACGCAGAATGTTTGAGCTTCAGCAAGAGGTTTGTTCTTGGGCATCAACCATAGTTATATTCGCTCATAATTTGTGAATAAACGACTAAATTCATGACTAACTTTGTGTCTTCAGAAAATTTGGACTAAACCACTCAATTCATATATGGATTATGAACTTTTTGAAGCGTCAAAGTAGTAGTTTCGTAGGTGTCTATGGAGGGACAGAAAGCTAGCTGTAAGATTTCATCAAAAAGATCGGTAACACTTTACAATACGGGTGCATTAATATGCATTAATTTATGCTTTGCTAATGCACAGAAGAACTGAACCATGAATTAATGATTACTGCATCAGCAAATAATAAAGAGTCTATATAATTAATAGATTAAGTAATAAAATTAATTGCTATTAATTCAATGTGTCATTGTGTATTAATTCCTTAACATATTTTATTAACTAATATTGTAAATTAATGTGTTAATTACCATAATTAATCAAAGCTATGCATTTTAACTTCCAGTTGTCTGCTTTAATTAATCATTAGCTAATGATTTGCAAAGGTATCATTATGTTATGACTTTACTTGTTGGGGCACATCATTATTAACTAGTCATTTAGTAATTGTAGTAATTTGCACATGAATTTGCACTAACAATTAAGTAATTAATCATGTATTAATGCATATTAGTGTACCTGTCATATTATCTGGAAGTTGAAATACAGGGCTTTGGCTCATTCTGGTAATTTACATATTAATGAACACTATCAGTTAAAAAAATGAGTTATTGTGGAATTAATCCACAGTTAAATATTTAATGTTTCATTCATGAAACGAATTAATACATTAACCTTACATACTCTTAATTAGTTCCTAATGTGGTAATCATTAATGAATGGCTTTAATAATCATTAGTTACACATTAATTCAGTATTATCTGTGCATTAGTTAAGCATGAAATAATGCTTATTAGTGCACCCGTATTGTAAAGTGTTACCAAAAGATCTTCATTTGTGTTCTGAAGATACACGAAAGTCTTATAGGTTTGGAATAACATGAGGGTGAATAATTAATGACAGAATTTTCAGTTTTGGGTGAACTATACCTTTAAGTAGCATCTGTGCCACATTAGGAAACTGCATAAATACACTTGTTGTGGTATATTGGCAGCTTTAGATGAGTCAAACACTAGCCTTAATAATCGGCAGGTCTAAATCGTATTTTTGACATTTCACACAGTAACAGAATTCTAAGTTTTGAAATGTAATTATTTGCCTTTTACATATTCAACAGACATGGACTATCAGAGGCAGAGTTACAAGATGTCTTGTCATTAGATAATGACGTTCTGGCCGAGATCTATAAGTACCGGCTTCCTCCAAGCCACACACTCTTGCGGTTCCCACGTCTTCATTGGTCACGTCTCCGACATGACCTGAGAGATCATCTGGCGGAGAGATGGGAAGGGGGTGTTATTCTACTGGGTTTCGCTCACAGGTAAAGGTTTGCTTAGACCTTTATGTTGGTCGCCGACATTTTCAATTTGTGATGAAAATGTAATGTTTTCTTTCCTGATTGCATAAATGGAATGGATAAAAAAATCAGGCAGGGAAAAGTTTCAAAAACGCAACTCATTGAATGAATGAGCTAACTGACCAATGATAACCAGTCGAAACATAAGTATGTAAGTAAAATTTATCTGTATAGCACTTTTCTCAGATGAAGATCACAAAGTGCTTCACAACAAAAGAAAGCATTTACAACTCTCATAAATACATTGCATCAACAAAATAAAATAAATAAAATAAACAACACGTACACATTAGACCAGCCTAACCACCCTACAATCTAGTTAAAAGCCTCTTTAAAAAGCAGAGTTTTCAGATGATTTTTAAATTTTTCCACACAATCCAAGCCGCGTATGGAAGGAGGCAAAGCGTTCCACAACCTGGGTGCAACAACTTGGAATGAACGGTCCCCCCTAGTTTTAAAATGTGTAATGGGGACAACTAATAGTCTCTGGCCTGTTCATCTCAGACTACGTGAGGATGTACGCAGCTGTATCAGGTCAGAGATGTATGCTGGTGCCTGTCCTTGTAGGGCTCTAAAAGTTAGGACCAAAATTTTGAAGAGTATTCTAAATTTCACTGGTAACCAATGAAGTGAAGCTAAAACTGGAGTAATATGTGCCCTTTTACTCGTGTGGGTTAAAAGCCTAGCAGCAGAATTTTGGAGAGTCTGGAGATGACAAAGATCCTTCTCATTAAGGCAAATAAAAAGACTGTTACAATAGTCTAAGCGAGACGAGATAAAAGCATGAATGATCATCTCCAACTCAGCTTTTGACACCAAGGCTCTTATCTTAGAAATGTTCCTTAAAGGACAACTCCGGCGCAAAATGAACCTTTGGTCTAATTACACATTGTTACCTAGTCAACCGTTATCTGAGATTTGTTTTCATGATTGCCGAATGTAAATAGTTTTATCTCTAAAAACAGTTTAGCCTATAACGCTAGTATAATGCTAGTATATGGGGCATAGAGTAATGACAAATAAAAATCGCTTGTTATTACCACTAACAAGGCTCAAAATAGCCCCACACCAACACGACAGCATAACAAGGGTCCATACATTCAAACCGAAGCATTGAGAACGTTGTTAGTGTCCATACAATTCAATAAGAAGATATTTTATACACACAGTCAACTTCGCGAATACAGGAAGAAGCCATCTTGGAAAAATAGTCTCTACCAGTCGATCTACGAGCGCCGATCCAAGTGCGCTGAACTGTGCAGAATCTCATAGGGTCCATTGTTTCCAGAAGAAACACAAACACAAACCGTTTTCTTCTCTTCAATATGTACACGTAGCCTACTGTTCGCGCTCACTTTATCACCTTATTCACATCTCACCAGCGCACTTTGATCGGCGTTCGTAGATCGACTGGTAGAGACTATTTTTCCAAGATGGCTTCTTCCTGTATTCGCGAAGTTGACTGTGTGTATAAAATATCTTCTTATTAAACTGTATGGACACTGACAAAGTTCTCAATGCTTCGGTTTGAATGTATGGACCCTTGTTATGCTGTCGTGTTAGTGTGGGTCTATTTTGAGCCTTGCTAGTGGTAATAACAAGCGATTTTTATTTGTCATTACTCTATGCCCCATATACTAGCATTATACTAGCGTTATAGGCTAAACTGTTTTTAGAGACAAAACTATTTACATTCGGCAATCATGAAAACAAATCTCTGATAACGGTTGACTAGAAAACAATGTGTAATTAGACTAAAGGTTCATTTTGCGCCGGAGTTGTCCTTTAATTGAAAGAAACAGTTTTTAATAAGATGTTTCGAGTGTTTCTCCTGAGACATGGCCGCATCAAAAACAACACCTAAGCTCCTGAGACTGGGCTGAACAGACGAACCTAAGTCACCAATGTGTTTCTTTATTTGAGGGATGCTCTGCTCAGGGGCAATAATTAAAGTTTCAGTCTTGGCTGAATTCAACATTAAAAAGTTGTCATTCAGCCACTGCTTGATCCTACTCAGACAGTTCATTAAAGATGACAGTTTGACAATCATGACCCATTGACAATCTCTAGTCTGCAAGTGGACAGCCCTCTAGGGAAAATCCTAGTGCTCCCTATGCCCATTTTATCAGTGTTCTCATTTTAGCCTTTACTTTTCTTAGGCAGTTCACAGAGCTGGTAAGAAAGAGATATTTGTCACGTGAGGTGAAAACTGGCATGCACTCCATCCTTGCCGAGTATTTCTCAGGAAAGTGGAGTAACGGGAAGCTCAGGCCTATTCTTCTGCCCTCGCTAACCACACTGCTAAATGCTGACAGAAAGGTATTGATTCAAGGTCACAAAATCAGCGTGGTCAAATTTGTTTTAGATGTAAGCAACCTATATATTAGAAAAAATAAAAATTGGTGGTAAAACATGCTATATTTTTAAGGTACCACTCCAGCCCTTGTGGTTTACTGGAGAAATTGCCAATTTACGGAAGCTTCATGAACTGCCCCATCACCTCGCTCATGCAGGCGAATGGGAGGAGCTACGCCAATCAGTGCTCGGTGAGATTTGAATATGTTAACACTTTATTTCTATGGTCCACTTTAAATATTCTACTAACTAAAGGTAACTGCAAACAACGCACAAGTCAACTAACTAACTATAAATACCTTCTATACGCAATAAGCAATCACATGTCAGTCATTAGAGTGTTAGTAGACTGTTTGCTTAATATGCTAGCACTTTGTATAGTCCCTCAACAGACATTCTATATGCAACTTTGCAACTACATGTCAACTTATTCTACTAACTTGAACCCTAACACTTAACCCAACAGTCTTGTAACAGTCTACTTCAGTTTACTAAAACCCTAATGAGAGTTAGTGGAATCTCTATAGTGGACCATCAAAATAAAGTGTTAGCTTGGATAGCAATAGATAGAAGGTGATGGAGGACAAAAACTGGTGACCATGGTGGAACATTCATTCCATTCCTGTAGAGAATATTAGATTTAATAAATAAAAAAAATTATTTGGGTAATATAATATAATATATATGTGGAAAAAAATGGTCAAATCTTTTGTATTTTCTCTCAATTTTCCCTAAAGAAATTAATGGGTAGATGCTTACTGTATAGTAACCCTCCCTATCCCCACTAAATCTCATCCCTACTAAATGACCAACTGACAACTGTTCTTTGTATTGTGTTCTATGTTCTATGTCTAAATATATGAAAAGATAATTGTCCATTTATTTTCACAGGCAGTCTGGATTGGTTGCGTTGTAAAACTCAGCAGTGTGGCGTGAGCTGTATTATTCAGGACCTATCGCTTTGCACTGATCTCACAGAATGTCTTGAGATACAAATGCTGAAAGAAACATTTCTGCTGATTAAGCCCTCATTAGATTTTAGTGATGGCCATGTTGGTAAGTATGGGGCTTCCATAGGCTGTCTCACCAATGATATTTATTTAATATATGGAAATAAGAATCTATTTGTAAGGCAATATTAAGCTTGTTGGTTTTAAAATTCACAAGTACACAAGTTTAAATATGGCTATTCATTTTTCAGTTTTTAGAGCACTCTTAAAGTGACAGTTCACCCCAAAATGAATATTTTGTCAACTACTCACCCTCAAGTTTGAGTTTCTTTCTTCTGCTGAACACAAAAGAAAGTATTTGAAAGAATATTGGTAATAGTAGTAGTTGGTATTGGGAGTAGTTGTTCCAAATCTGTATGCATTTCTTTAATATAAATGCAATATAAATGATGACAGAATTTTCATTTTTGAGTGAATTATCCCTTTAAATCCTCCATAAATATTGTTAGTGTGAGAATTTTTCCTTTTAGGCACAGGAAAACCAATCACACCAATTCATAATCCTTCCACATTCCATTTTGATATAGTTCAAGAAACATCTAAAGCATAATTTTAAAAATGTAACTAGTCTATATGTGTGTTTTTTAACCTGATACATTGTTTTAATCTTACTCTTTTATAAGATCCCTCACATTTGGTCACAGAGATCTTCACCAGGCTACAGGGCCTTGCTGATCTCTACCCCTCTATGATTGGTCAGTTGTGCGCTCAGTGCGTGGACTGGTTTGGATCCTGTACTGACCCAGTGCTTGTGCCCAAATGCAGCTTTTTTCAGGCCCCTGGGGGCCCACTAAAGGGCACCCTCACAGGGTTCACTAAAGGTGACGCCATATAAAGGAGCTCAATCTTGCTTTTGTTAAAGTAAAACTAAACTTTCCAGGCATGCTATTGCTAATGGGCTTAATGGGATGTCAATGCATTGTGTGTGTTTTCTTGACTTTTGAAGGGGTAAAGACTGTCGTGGTATGCTCAAAGAGGGAGCTGGTGGTAGCGGGGTCAGAGGATGGGCTGATCATAGTCTGGAGTCTAAGCCATCTAGGAACTCTTCATACTCTTTCTGGACACACGGGTTGGTTTTTAGCATTGTAAAAGAAACAGGGCGTCACAAATCAGGGGATGTGGGAGAAATGGCTCACCCACTTTTTCCAAACCTATAATGAAAGTGAGGAAATCTGGGCCTAACTAAAGATTTGAAAGTAACGTTTCAATAATTTCATGACATGTTCATATACTTAAGATTCTATGATGCCAGTTAGTGATCACATGGCAACCATGCAAGTGATTAGATACAATATTTAACCTTTTTTAAGTGTTTTATTTTGACTTTGTAACTAGACTTTAAAGTGGACTCAAACCAGTTTAATTGTGATAGTTCACATCACATCCACACTGGTGTTTTAGAAATAATAAAAATAATTATTATTATTATTTTAACTCTAATTACAAAAATACTGTAGAAAAGGCGACACATATTACATATGTAATTATTGTAAAATACTTTTATATTGCATTCACTATAAGTTACAATACTGATATTTATGTAAATTCATTTTCGTTCATTAAGGTTTTTCACTTTCAAATGTTCAAACTCTTTAAGCTGCAAACATTTTAAATGATCAGGCTTTTTTAATTTTATTTCACAGCTGAAATGCTGTAAACTTCTCAAATAAAGTGAACCTAAACCTGAAGGTTCAAGTGAACCTGAAGTGAATTAACATGCTTTAGAGTGAACACTGTTCAAGTAACCCTTGATTCAGACTTGATCTTAAACTTCTCTTTCTTTGTGTAGCTGGGGTGCTGTCCCTGAAGATGATGGATAAAACCAATAACTGTCTGTCTACTGCACTCGATGGCACACTAAGAAAATGGTGTCTGATAAGTGGACAACAGCTTTTCTGCATCGCTGATGCAGTGTCTGTCCAAACACACACCCCTGCACATGTCTATTTGATTGAAGAAAGGAAGATTATAATAACCAACCCAAACAGCCTAGTATGACAAATTAATATCATATTTTTTTTTTTCTTAAAGGAAACGTTTAAAATGGAAATTAGGTCATTATTCACTCACCCTCATATCGCACCAATCCCGGTTTTGGAAAGGAGAAATTAAAAATAATCTTCATGCATATTTTTTACACCTTGTGTTCTTCTGTAGAAAACAGATGTGAAGGTTATTTAAAAAAAACTCTTTTTGAGTTGACAAATCAATAATGACCACATTTTTGTTTTTGTGTTCCTTTTAATAGTTAATATAACTGTTGAATGTTGTTTGTTTATAGGTTTTTGTTCCCATCCTTTTATTTCTAGGTTAAAGCTTGGCACTTGGACACTGCCGAGCCCCTGTATGAGGTGACCGCAGAGGTTTGTTCTGTTCTTGGTGTTGTGGGAGATGCCGTAGCATGCATATGCAGTGAGGGGACACTCTGTTTTTATGACATATCCACTGGCGTGCAGAATTCCCAGACCCCCCTACCCTGCTCTTTTGGACACCGCAATATCACCTGCTCTCTGACACTCACCAAATACCCCAAGATACTCATTGCTTTTGGGGAAGGCCGTCTACATTCGGTATGTACCTTGTTTCTGGAAAGACCGAGCAAAATGTAGAATTTCAGCTTTATTCGAAGGAGTTTGTGTGTGCAGGTATGGAGCCAAGGAATTGAGTCTGTGGTTGATCTTCCCACTCCAGCTTTGTTCCTCAGAACATCTGAGGATGAAAAACTGATTTTTGCAGGTGCTTTTACACACTGTCTGGTTATCTTTTCTCATTTATGAATTACTCTTGAAGTGTGCACCACTAATGTAAAACAGCCCCCTCATTCTTCCATTAATCATCCATTACCATTTGTCGAGCCTGAATGTTGGGTCACTTAGTGTTTCGATTGAAACAAGGCCATATCCCAAATGGAAACTTAAGCCCTTGCAGTCTTCGTTGAGTCCACACTTTCGTGACGTATAAATATCGGGGTAGAAGTTTGTGGTGGAGATTGCTTCAGTGCGGGTTAGCAAAAGAAAAAAAATGACAAATGGGACACCCTATGTACTTGTGGACTTGACCATTGCAAGTCTGCAAAACCACAAGAATTGTGCCATTTGGGACATGGCCAAAAGACCATGTTTACACTTATCAGTAAATCAAGATATGAATAGCTGAATTGTTCTTCAGATTAAAATATCAATTATCCCCTTCTCTGTGAAGACAACTTTCAGAGATTGACACGGCACCACATTGCGTAAAATTACACAAACAATACGCATTAAAAAATTAAACACAAAATTACACATTGAAGTATATTATGTATTTATTTCATATGTATAATTAAGATACATCTGTGTATAAGCAGTTTTATTTTATATTAGCATATATTTGAGTAATTAAATTAATAATATTATATGGAATAACCGAATGGATAGCGGTGTTCCAGGTTTTGTCTAACTGTACTATCACTAGTGTGGTATGAAGTTTTGATATTTTGTCTATTTAGTCTGGACCAAATTTTGGTATTTATTTTCTTATAAATTAAAGGAAATTTTTGTTTGATCATTTTTTTTTTTTTTTTACAAAAATATATTGGTAACAGCGTTGAATAGCTGAGTTTGATGGTTGTAGAATCAGAGCCCTCCTTGGGTTGCGCACACAATATGGTGTTAAAATGCTTGTATTGTCTGTGTGTAATGATGTTAAATGAGACGTTATCTTTTCAGAGAATATCAATTTGTGCCGATAAACTTCTTGCTGATCTACTACTTTTGTTTCTTGTTGAAGGATGTGACAGAACATTGTGTGTATTCCTTGTGACACTGACTTCAATGCATAAGGTTCTGGATCTTCAACATGATGCGACTGTCCTGTGCGTGGTCTCGAGCAGTGAAGGTAGCAAAATCATCACAAGTGCCCAGGATCGGATTATACGGGTCAGTTTAATCCCTCTCTTCCCAAACGGGTGTCTTGAATGTAAGTTGATCATCTTGTACTCTTCAAGGTGTGGGGTGTAACTACAGGAGCCCTGCTGGACTGGATCGGTGTGGTGGATTCTGCTGTGTCTACTTTGGCTGTACATCAGAGCACTGTTATCTCTGCCTCTGTTATTGTCAACCAGCTCAAAGTATGGCAGCTGGACTACAACAATAAGCACAGGAGCAAGTGTTTCATCCCAGCATACTGCCCCCTAGTGGTCCTGTCGAAAGACGGTGATACTCTATTTTATGTCAAGGAGGGAAATAAAACAGAAGTTTTCACCTGGAGCTGTTCAGAAGGTGAAACGTAATAAGAGGATATTGGTTTTCATTATTGTAATTATGTGCAAGATCTTAAAGGGTTAGTTCACCCAAAAATGAAAATCTCTCAAGTTGTTCCAAAGGTGTAAGACATTCTTTCATCTTTGTAACACAAATTAAGATTTTCTTTAAATGAAATCTGAGAGATTTCTGTCCCTCCAGCTACGCATCCACCACTTTGATGCTTCAAAAAGTTCATAAAGAGATTGTAAAACTAATCCATATGGATTGAGCGGTTTAGTCCAAATTTTCTAGCCTGGTTAAAACCAGACCATTCTCATTTGTATTTGGGTTATGGTCTGCCAAAGCGTCATAGACAAATAAATTTCCAGAGGGGCGTCGCCAACGGACGTAAAAACCAATCAGAGCGATGAAAGAGATGACGTATGCAGAGTGGTGGAGAAACATCTCAGAGTGTTGTACTTTGCTCGGTTTTTAACAAAAAGGAAACGTACAAACCGCTTAAAACAGACGCGATAGATGATTCGGACGAGTGATGTTCGATGGCGGCATCCATCTTTGTAATGTAGGCTACAAAATCTACTTCAAAATCCCAGCGTAGTCCTCATCGTGTAAAGCCCGCCCCAACGTTTCTGATTGGTGACTCGATTTCGACGGATTGGAAATGGGCTTGAATGAGCTCTTTGCCAGACTAAGGCTGTGTCTGAAATCTCCCACTACTCACTATATAGTGGACTATATAGTGAGCTCGCCATTTTGTAGTGCTGTCCGAATGTATAGTGATGATTGTTATACCCTATATAGTCCACTCAATGTATCCCAGAATGCATTTTGAAAAGTAGTGTACAACCGATGGTCACTAACCCAAGCCCTACATACCATCATGCATTGAGCTGATCGTAAAAATGGCGGACGGGCGACAGCAATGACGTAATCAATGGCGCCGAGAGACGATCGAGTAGTGTCCGAAAGTGGTGTTTCTATTACGCTGGTGAGCTCATATATAGTGCTCTACTCCCTATGCCCTACATAGGTAGGGAGTTTGAGTGGAGATTTCGGACACAGCCTAACTTTTTAGAACAAATCTAAATTTACCGGAAGTTGTCTAGGTTTTCCCAGGCTACAAATTTCTTGTGGACACGATCACTTTATATGATAAAGATATTGAATTTAAGATTTTATTCATATACAAAGATTCGGCAACTAACACATCAGATAAACAGAAGCTCAAGCATCTTCCGCAAAAACCAATGAGGTTCATTCTCATGTTACACAGCACATTTAAAGGGATACTCCCCCCAAAAATGAAAATTCTGTCATCATTTACTCACCCTCAAGTTGTTGCAAACCTGTATGAGTTTCTTTCTTCTGCTGAACACAAAGGAAGATATTTTGAAGAACGATTGGAACCAAACAGTTTTTTGGCACCTTTGACTTCGATATAGAAAAAAAAAAAAAAAAATCTATGGAAGTCCATGGTGCCACAGTTCCAATCGCTCTTCAAAATATCTTCCTTTGTGTTCAGCAAGAAGAAAGAAACTCATACAGGTTTGCAACAACATGATGGTGAATAAATGATGACAGAATTTTTATTTTGGGTGGAGTATCCATTTAAACTTCTGCAAGAACCAATGAGGTTCATTCTCAAATGAAGATCTTTTTTATGAAATCGGAGCTTTCTCTCCCTCCATTGACAACTACCACTTTGGTACTTAAACAGTTCACAAAGAGATCATAAAAACTAATTCTAATGCATTGAGCTTCCACAAGAGGCTTGTTCTCGCACGTCAAGCAGGTTCGGTTGAGTTTTATGTTCGCTGATCCATGTTTATATGTGAATAAATGCCTAAATTTAATCTTTTTATCATATTATTAGATTGTCTTATCATAAAAATTAGACTAAACCGCTCAATGCATTAGAATTAGTTTAATGATCTCTTTGTGAACTGTTTAAGTACCAAAGTGGTAGTTGTAGCTGTCAATGGAGGGAGAGAAAGCTCAGATTTCATCAAAAAGATCTTCATTTGTGTTCCGTAGATTAACGAAAATCTTGCGGCTTTGGAATGACTTGAGGGAAAGTAGTTTATAAATTTTAATTTTTGGGTGAACAATCCCTTTAAAAGTATTACGTTCCTAAAAAAAATATTTTGCCAAAGTTCACATTAACATTTCACAGGTCTACGGACAGAGAGTATGGACGTGTCCTCAGAAGTGTGCTGTATGGAATTGGCCCAGCAGAAAAAACTACTCTTCTGTGGACTGCGGACTGGGACCATCCTTATTTACCCATTGGACTTTGCCCAAGAAACCCTGTGCGTGCCACCACCAGAAAGCCTACCGACAGTTCGCAGCATAGCTATCAGTCCGCGGGAGGACAAAATGGCTGTGGCATATGAGGATGCGGTCTGTCTGTTTGAGATTACAGAAAGGGACAGTTTCCCCAGTGTGGAAGGTCCATTTCAGAGGTACTCCTTGTGCTTACTGCATTCCCCAATCTCCGCCATGGTTCTGCTGTCCGACTCCAGGTTGCTCTATGGGACCTTTGGTGGTGAAGTTGTAATCTATGACTTTAAAAGCGCCACAACAGCCGAGCTGGATCACCATGGGGCAGCCATAACCTGCATCACCATGAGCAACTGGGACATGCAAGCGCTGATTGCCTCTCAAGACTGTGTCCAGAAGTTGTGGAATCTGAGTCCCGTCTTTCTGAATCACACCATGGAGTACAAGGTGAGGATTCACAGTTTGCTGTGATTTAAGCTTTTTTGGGTACTGTCCTGTTATCCAGACCCCACGATGGCCTACCCCTAAACCTACCCGTCACTGGGGTTGAGACCAATCAGGGACAATGGCCTACCCCTAACCCCGCCCCTAAACCTACCCGTCACTGGGGTTAAAACCAATCAGGGACGATGGCCTACCCCTAATCCCGCCCCTGAACCTACCCGTCACTGGGGTTAAGACCAATCAGGGATGACTATAGTTCCTAAATGATATATGGTGGTATCTGGACCCCACGATGGCTTACCCCTAACCCCGCCCCTAAACCTACCCGTCACTGGGGTTAAGACCAATCAGGAATGACTATAGTTCCTAAATGGTATATGGTGGGGTCCGGATACCAGGAACGTACCCTTTTTTGAATTGAGCCAAGGAATTTAATTTGCCAATGTTTGGGTCTATTTTTATTCTGTTAACAATTAATTTAAATAGTTTTGTTGTTACTGCTAACAATGTGATACTTGAATAAGCATTAGAAAATAAATACTACTGACAAATATTAGTACAAGGTAAAATAGTCTATTAAATAATTTGCCCGTGTTTTGGTCTTTTTTTTAACTGATTTTTTTGTAATCATGTTGCAAGCAAACAGTATGATGCTTGAATAAGCATAAAAATGCAGACTACTCACAAAATACTACAAACCCAATTCCATAAAAGTTGGGACACTGTACAAATTGTGAATAAAAACAGAATGCAATGATGTGGAAGTTTCAAATTTCAATATTATATTTAGAATAGAACATAGATGACATATCAAATGTTTAAACTGAGAAAATGCATAATTTTAAGGGAAAATTAAGTTGATTTTAAATTTCATGGCATCAACACATCTCAAAAAAGTTGGGACAAGGCCATTTTTACCACTGTGTGGCATCCCCTCTTCTTTTAATAACAGTTTGCAAACGTCTGGGGACTGAGGAGACAAGTTGCTCAAGTTTAGGAATAGGAATGTTATCCCATTCTTGTCTAATAAAGGCTTCTAGCTGCTCAACTGTCTTAGGTCTTCTTTGTTGCATCTTCCTCTTTATGATGCGCCAAATGTTTTCTATGGGTGAAAGATCTGGACTGCAGGCTGGCCATTTCAGTACCCGGATCCTTCTTCTACGCAGCCATGATGTTGTAATTGATGCAGTATGTGGTTTGGCATTGTCTTGTTGGAAAATACAAGGTCTTCCCTGAAAGAGACGATGTCTGGATGGGAGCATATGTTGTTCTAGAACTTGGATATACCTTTCAGCATTGATGGTGCCTTTCCAGATGTGTAAGCTGCCCATGCCACACGCACTCATGCAACCCTATACCATCAGAGATGCAGGCTTCTGAACTGAGCGCTGATAACAACTTGGGTTGTCCTTGTCCTCTTTAGTCCGGATGACATGGCGTCCCAGTTTTCCAAAAAGAACTTCAAATTTTGATTCATCTGACCACAGAACAGTTTTCTGTCCACTTTAAATGAGCCTTGGCCCAGAGAAAACGCCTGCGCTTCTGGTTCCCGTTTAGATATGGCTTCTTTTTTGACCTATAGAGCTTTAGCCGGCAACGGTGAATGGCACGGTGGATTGTGTTCACTGACAATGTTTTCTGGAAGTATTCTTGAGCCCATGTTGCGATTTCCATTACAGTAGCATTCCTGTGTGTGATGCAGTGCCGTCTAAAGGCCCGAAGATCACGGGCATTCAGTATGGTTTTCCGGCCTTGACCCTTACGTACAGAGATTGTTCCAGATTCTCTGAATCTTTGGATGATATTATGCACTGTAGATGATGATAACTTCAAACTCTTTGCAATTTTTCTCTGAGAAACTCCTTTCTGATATTGCTCCACTATTTTTTGCCTCAGCATTGGGGGAATTGGTGATCCTCTGCCCATCTTGACTTCTGAGAGACACTGCCACTCTGAGAGGCTCTTTTTATACCCAATCATGTTGCCAATTGACCTAATAATTTGCAAATTGGTCCTCCAGCTATTCCTTATATGTACATTTAACTTTTCTGGCCTCTTATTGCTACCTGTCCCAACTTTTTTGGAATTTGTAGCTCTCATGAAATCCAAAGGGAGCCAATATTTGGCATGGCAATTCAAAATGTCTCACTTTCAACATTTGATATGTTATTTATATTGTATTCTAAATATAATATTGAAATTTGAAACTTCCACATCATTGCATTCTGTTTTTATTCACAATTTGTACAGTGTCCCAACTTTTATGGAATTGGGTTTGTATGTAAAATAGTATATTTAAATATTTTTGAACTATAATTTCTTTGTGGTTGGGTCTATTTTAGCTCAGTTTTACTGAAGATAGTTTGCATCAGCAGAAGTCAGCTTCAAGACTCACAAGGAGTTTTGTAGGCCACCTCGCTTACAGTTACAAAGATCACTGCAGTTATACCATTCACCAAGGTCTAAGCTATACGTCCTTTTCATTATGTGAACATTGACGGATCTGACTGTGACAAAAGTAATGCTCTCTATCAGGATGTGCTACCAACACATACAAAGTTTAAAGGGATAGTTCACTTTGAAATTAATTTTGGATATGTTTTAGCTTACCTCAAGGGCATCCAAGATGTAGGTGTCTTTGTTTCCACAGTATTTTCAATTTTGATATTTTTAGGTCAAACCTTGTCTGTCAGTCATATAATGGGGTCCACTTAAAGAGCATGCACAGAGAAGTCCAAATTAAACATGTTTTAATGACTCCTAAATGTAAGTACATATTGATGGCCTAAAACACGAAACGAGCGGTTTATGTGAGAAAACGAACAGTATTTATATCATTTTTACCTCTTGTAACCACAACCATGTCCAAGTGATCTGAGGGCGTGGGCGCTTTGGGCCGGAAGTGATCTCTCACGCGGTTGCGAAAAAAATTCAATGTTGTCTGTTGATATATCGAAATCGTCTTCCATTGCGATTTCCTGTATGTAAATATGTTTAGATCTTCACAGTGAAGGGTAACACTTAGCAAATCTCTGTGTAAACAATGAGTGACGTATACGCGCGAGAGGTCACTTCCGGGCCTTTCCGGTGCTTGCGCAGACAGAAGCACAGAAGACAGACATGACTATGATTACAAGAGGTAAAAACAATATAAATACTGTTCGTTTCTCAAACAAACCGCTCGTTTCGTGTCTTAGGCCATCAATGTGTGCTTACATTTATGAGTCATTAAATCATGTTTAATTTGGACTTCTCTGTGCATGCTCTTTGAGGTGAGCCCCATAAACCTCCATTATATGACTGACAGACAAGAACGGTTTGACCTAAAAATATCAAAATTGAAAATATTGTGGAAACAAAAACACCTACATCTTGGATGCCCTTAAGGTAAGCAAAAACATATCAAAAATTAATTTCAAAGTGAACTATCCCTAGTATTTGTTTCAGCATTGTGTGTGCAATCAGCACTGTGATTAACATGACTGAAATGCATTTTTTTTCACCAAGTGCCTTATTCAATTGACTTCTCCATTAAAGATACTTTAGTGTTACATTACATAAAATATATTTTAAAATCCAGTTTTTAATATAAAATGTATCATATTTTCCAGGCAGAATATCTAACAGTTCTTAAAACAATATACATTTACCTGGGAAGCAATACTGAATAAGTTAAGACATGTTTTCAGAGAATGTATACGTCGGGGTTGTGTTTAAGTCTGTTTAGTTTCATTATACATTGTTTTCATTTTCCCTGTTCCCATTTTACACTTAATTTTACAGTATACAGAAGTTCCTAGTTATTACATGGTTATTGTAAAGTGGGACAAACTATATCATAGTGTTATTTCTACTAGAAATCAAGTCAACAAGAACTAATTAACTATTTTGTGAATGTGACATATTATTCTGCCAATAAACAACTGCTGTGTATCATTAAAATGTTGTGTTCTTTTTTCATCCTCAAGGGTTTTTATTTTGAAGGCGTCCTTTGTGCCGTCTTCTCACTAAATGATAAATATGTCTTCACTGGATCCTTGGACAAAACCATCAAAGTCTGGGATGTCTCTAGTGGTGAGGACTGTTCAGTGCAAACTTGCAATTAATCAAGCGTAGCCTCAGTTCTGGCAGGTTTGTCAAGCTTCCATCAGCTGACTCTCAGCTGATCCACATCTACCTATAGGAATACGATGCCTATCACAGCATCCATATATAAGCTCCTTCAGTATTATCAGCAGCTATTGCATTTCTCGGGAGCTAATTAGCATCCTCCATCCCCAGCTCCTCCTCTCGTCCAGTCAGCACCTTCTGATTCCCGTTGAAACAGAATAAATTCTCAAATTATGTTGTATTTTAAAATCTTGTATTAATGATATCTGCAATACATTAATATTTGTTCTGGTTCTTTTGCTCTCATTTAAGTGAGTTCTTGCCCAGAACAGAACCATACCGCAATCCCAACTGTATGCTAATTGTCAATCGTATTTGAGGATATGGTCCTGACAGAAATGTCTTGCATGTCTTGTTTCAGTTGCTTGATTTTTGTCATTTCGTTACAGGTTGTTTGCTATACATTCAGTACGTCTACTCTCCAGTCATAAAGATGATGCCACACACGGATGGATTTGTAGCCGTGTCCCAGCACGGATCTATCATCAAAGAAGGCTTCCGCTGTCCAGACAGCCTCAAACCTGGATACAACCCCCTCTGTAACTTCCGAGCACATTACCAAGTCACCTCTCGGGAGAAAAGCCTGAATGCTCCACACACCGAGATCAAGATGGTGCCGGATTTTAACCCTGCTCAATTCAATTTCATCGGCATCGGTTTGATGAAAACTAAACCATCTAACACGTGTGTTCTCTTCTAAGTCTTCTAAGTACATTCAGCGCGCCACTAATGTACAGATTTAGGCTTTACTACGGTGGCCGAGAGAGCTCAATGCGCTGCAACTGAAGCAAAGACTGTGTCCCAATTCGCCTACTTATACTACGCCCTTTTTGTGAAGAAAAAGTACATCATTTTGAGTGTGTAGCAAAAGAACAGGCAAGCTTTGGGACATACTACTCTTTCACGTGCATCCGTTCAACGGAAACTGCCCTTTCAATCATCTCGTCACAGTTACAATCTTCCATTCAATATAATTTCTTACCATTTTCTGTATTTGTGTTGTGTTTTTGCAGTGCATTTCTGTATTTGGTGGTGAAACTGATGAAGATGTTTTCTTATTCGCATGCGTTTTCTTCAGTTACAGTGCGTTGAGATCTCTCGGCCACCGCACTTTTCACTCTCTGTAATTACTTAGCAATTAAGCAACAATAACCGTGTAATTACATAAATTATTTGAGAATAAAAAAATAAATACTATTTAGTCATTTTTATAGTAATTAATCTATTTTACAAGTCTTGTGCAAAGTAAATGCATGTGTAAATGTCAGCAAACTCAGCATGTTGTAAAATATATTTTATTAACATTACAGATAATACGGTAACAGTTTACAATACGGTTTCATTGGTAACGTTAATTAATGCATGTTAACTAACATGAACCAACAATGAACAATTATTTATTAATATTTGTTAAGGTTAGTTAATAAAAAAAAGTCCATTGTTCATGTTAGTTCACAGTATATTAATTAATGTTGAAAAATACAACTTTTGATTTTAATAATGTATTAGTAAATAATGAAATTAACATTAACTAAGATTAATAAATGCTTTAGAAGTATTGTTTATTCTTAGTTCATGTTAAACTAAATCAGTACTAGCATAAAACAATCGAACACATTTTTCTTTGTTTATATTATCAGTAACACTTTACAATAAAGGTTCATTAATCACAGCTTTTGGCTTAGTACTCACAGTATAATAAAGAGAATTATCACAGCCTTTGCATCTAATTTGTAACATGTTATAACTTGGTATTTGAATTCCGTCAAAGTGGGCGTATAAAACCAGTCAAGACTTTCTGTTGCAACAAAGGTTTTGGATCCTGTTAGAATTCCTCCTCTTCTGTTGAACGGTTCTGATTTGACAGAGCTGTACTGAAGCCAGTGACATCATACATATCTGAAGAACAGACAACTCATTTATGATCCTCAATGCAAAGAGCTTGTTCGTTTTGTCTTTCTCCACATGAATTTAGCGTATTATACCCACACATGTTATGATAAAGGTCAGAGATAATATTTATATGGTTGTATTGTAGTGGCTCAATGTATGTTTTAATGTGATGTGGCTGCTCATGAATAATTATGTCCTGTATTAGAGATTATTATTGTTATTTTTTAAGAAAATCATTCAAAATGTAATTCATACATACAGTGGGATTCAAAAGACTTTTTTTCCACAACAAAATAGCAACTGGGCAGAAACGTTTGCATGAATTTTGGAATTTCTTTTGGCATGCCCTCTTTTGCTGTACTTACAGCAGGATCTCAAGCTGTATGTACTTTACATTTTGGGGCAAAACCTGATGATCCACGTCATCCTGATTTTATGAATGTTCTAAGAAGCATGAGCAAATCTGAGGGAATAGATTTTTGGGTCCCAATGTACTATTTTTAGTTTTTATTCCATAACATCTAGAGGAATGTATCATCTATACAATCTATATTTTTTAAAGTAAGAATTTGTTTCTGTGTAATTTCTTTGTGTGAGGGAATTAAATATAGCAAGTGAATGTAGATGTATGTTAATAATAATAAAATATATATTCTATAATACTTAATATTTGATCAAATTTGCTATTGTTACAGACAAATAAATAACAGTAGATTTACCATCTGTGTTTTGCTGAAATTTATTCTTCCACATACAGACAATCTCGCCCTAATATATTTTGAAATTAATATGATGTGCTATAAAAAATAAATAAATAAATGGAACAAATCAAATTACACAGTGCCATGTAAAGATAATGACTAATATAAACTATAAATCAACGGAGCGTTAGGATCTACTTACCTGCATGTGGAAGTCAATTAGAACTTCACCCTCCACTCTTTCAGTGTGGCAAATTTATATTTATCTATGGCTCTTGTTTTGAAAATGTACAAATTTAGCTACATTTGAAAGACTCTCTCTAGCCGCATGTGTACAGTATATATGTATTTATATATGTCTGTCTTTCTCTACCTTTAGCATTGACCATACACAAGCATAACATACTAAAGTGATACTGACAGCTAATTAGATGAAAAAGAACAACAGTTGATTGTAACTGCTTTTAGACAATAAAATAAATATATAAAAATAAATATAAATACATATATAAAATAAAATAAATAAATAAATATAAATATAAAATAAATATATATTTTAGTACATTTTTGAGGTGGCTCACAGCAAGACTTGATTTCATGCATGGAGAAGTTACTAAATGCATGCATTTAAAATAAAGTTGAAAGGACTTTTTGTGTGCGCCTCACCTCAAGGAACAGTAGGATGAGGGTCATCACTCCGACCAGCAGAAGGTTCTGTTTTCCCCACCAGACGATCTCATCAAGACAACCAGTGGTGTAGATGAGCCGACTGGCCACACTTTTCTTCATCTTTTGGGTCTCATAGCCACACATAGAGTTGAACACAGTCTACACATAAAAGAACAGACACTCTTTATAGTGTAGATTAGAAAGTGGACAGCTTTTCATGCTCGTCGAATTTTATTAAAAATAATTTCAAATTTACTATATCGCTGACACAATACAGTGGGTTTTAACCCCTGCACGAAATCTCTTTCCCACTGCTCCACATAACTGTATATAAAATACAAAAAGTTTTAATAGACCGCTACTAATAATTTGGTAACTCTTTAAAATAAGGTTCCATCTGTTAACATGAACTAACAATGAACATCTACAGCATTTATTAATCTTAGTTAATGTTAATTTTATATCTTTACTCATATTATTAAAATCAAAAGTGTATCTGTTAATATTATTTAATGTACCTGAGCTGACATCATATTTTCATGTTATCACTGTGAAGTTGCCTTGATACAATCTGTATTGTAAAAACAAACCGCTATATAAATAGAGGTGACATGACCGTATTTTCATGAACAAAGATGAGTCAATTCTGTAATAAATGTATAGTTCATTGTTAGGTAATGGTACAATGCATAAACCTATGTACACTAACCTTAACCTCAACAAACCTTATTGTAAATAGTTACCAATAATTCAGTATGCAAATATGCAAAATAAGACCAAAATTCAGAATGTAAATTTTCAATTGACATCACGGCTGTTCATTAAATTTTTAATCCTCGACATTCTAACAGTCTAGGTCAAAGAGACATTATCAAGCAAGTGTTTAAAATTTCTTAAAAAGTAAAAAATACTAAATATGGATAGAACAATGAAGGCCTCTACAATAAGTGTTTCAGGATTTGACACAACCTGACCTCATTCTTTAGCCGTATGCAGCAGGAGAAGGGCACTCCGTAGGCCTCCAGACTGGGATTTTGGTCTGATGAGTTGAAGTACATGTTTTTAGACCAGTCTAAAAAAGAATCCACCCCACAGCACTTGAACTACAGGACAAAAAAAAGACCAACAGTGTGATCTTTGACATATGCATTTTCATGCACCAGCCTATCAAGCTTAACTACATAAACTACTGTTCAAAAGTTTGTCAGTAATTATTATTTTTAAAGAAATTAATACTTCAATTTGAGTAAGGATGCATGCATTTGATCAAAAGTGTAAAAACAAAACGCTACAAAAGATTTCTGTCAAATATACAGTATGCTGTTATTTTGAACATTCTATTTAATCAAAGAATGTATAGTATAATCCTAAACTTTTGCGATTTTCCCTTTATTTTACTGACGACTGCTTCTCAAATCTCTGAGTTAAATCGAGGATTCGCAAACCGCTTTCTCTTGAAAGATGGTGTTTAAAATACTTGGATATGTGTTTGATATTCTGTAGATCTCCTGCTAACGGCTAACTTATGTTATCACTGTCTTACTAAAATACTTCTGCTAAGCAGCTGTGGGCCACTATTACCTAAAACTGTGTCTAGTACTGCAGATTATCTGTCGTTCTCACTACTTTGAGGAAATATTATGGAGAAAGATTTGTTTTACCAACGTTTTTGTTACATCAGTCGTGCACTCGGCTAATGTATACATTGCATACATCCACTGTTATGATACAGTTTCCATGTGTTCACTCTGCAATATATTAGAAAAATACTCTTTGAATAAGTACAAGTAATCGGTTTGTTGATGGGCATGCACTTGTTGATTTAATATTGTGTTCAGGTAGTGACAAATTTGTGGAGAAGGAAAATATTCCAGCATTTTCTGAAAATACAATATGGGAAATAACTGCACAATTACTAGAAAAGTGTACCTTGGATATTCTACATTTTGCATTGTGGGAAAAATTTGTGGGGGAAAAACAAAAAAATTTCAAGATGTTTCCAACTCTTTTGCATCAATTCTGTAGTAATTCCTGTAGGATTATTAGGAACACCTGTTCAATTTCTCACGGAGGAACGTATGATCCATGATTCCACACTAGCGGGCTGCGTTGTGCAAGAGGGCGGTGTGGCCCGAGGAAATACAGTATCATCTGGGCTTCACTCTACACTATAACCCTCAGGTCACACTGGCCACCAGCCAAAGTATCACCTCTCTGTCAGAAGGGACATATTGGGGTGTGGCAGGGGGGACTCTACCTCTACGGAGGTCATTGAATCTCGACAACATAATTTGAGATTTTAGTCTGATTCAAGAGCACTCAGAAGGCCAAATACTGACTGAACGAGAAGAGGAGCTGGGGATGGATGATGGTAATCAGCTGACGAGAAATATGACAGTTGCTGATAATACTAAAGGAGCTTATATGGATGCTGTGATAGATAGGCATCGTATTCCTATTGGTAGATGTGGATCGCTCAGCTGATGCGAGCTTGACAAACAAAGAACTCGAAGCTAGCTATGTTTGCAAGCTTCTTTTATAACTAGAGATGAATGATTATGGCGAATACTGTGAATACCTGACTCTTTGGCAACTTTTGCATAGATTCCAACAGCAATTAGGACAGCACTGAACACTTTTAACATAACAACAATCATTTGTTTAAAATATCTACAAATACGCTTGATCGGTTTTCAACATTGATAAGAATTTTTTTCTTGAGCAAATCCACATATTACAAATTTTTCATTTAGGATCATATGACACTAAAGGCTGCTGAAAATTCAGCATTGCCATTGCTTAAATTTTTTTTATTTGAAATATATTACTAAACAAAATAGTTATTTTATTTTAAATTTTAACAATACTTTATCTTACTATACATCTGTGTTTTTTGAACAAATAAATGCATCCTCTGTGAGCAAGAGAGACTTCTTTTAAAAACATCTTATGAAGCTCAAATTTGAAAAGGTATATGAAAACAAATTCTTCTACCTTTTTCTGTACAAAATCAATAACATTTTCCAAGTCCTGATCATCCCGATAGCGCACAATCGCCTTCACCATCAGCTGCTCTGTCCTCTCTTGAACCTACAAGTTTTGAAAGTAATCATTTTAAAACATCATCTTATTTCTCCAAGAAATGTCCAATGGTCCAAATATAAAGTTTTAGTTGGTACCTGTGTAAATTATTTACCTTTTCAGAGAACAAAAGGCCCATCACAGCGGCTGTCACTTGCAGCAGCAAAATGGCCAGCAAAATTCCTACAAACTGGACAAATATGATTTATTTGTAAAAAATTAAAAATCTGGAAAAAAAATCTATAGGTAAAAAAGGGTAAGTTGTCACAATGGGCACTGAGTCTAATTACTGACTAACTTGAGAAGAATATTTTTTAATACCATGTAAAATACTGTCTTGAAATTATCATCCATCCATTCAAGATTTTGAAATGTTCAAAGTACAATGTAATCTTTCCACAGCTACTGAGATAAAGCCTTTGTAACAACTTCCTCATGTCATAAATATATATATATATATATATATATATATATATATACACGTGTCAGACCATGTTGAGCAGCAAGGAAATGTTGCGCAGAGCTCCGAAACAGCCAAAAAACGTGATGGTAAACAAGAGAGAACCCACAATGATCAGCAACAGCGCTGGATCTGCCATCAGCGTGTCCACTACATCTGTCAAGCATTAGTAAAGAAAATATAAAGTAACACAAAATGTAGAAGTACACGGTGGGAAACACACATATTTTTCTTTCTTGTTCTTTTTTTCTGTTTACAATTAAAGGAGTAGTTCACTTTTGAAAAAACTTTTGCTGATAATTTACTCACCCCCATGTCATCCAAGATGTCCATGTCATTCTTTCTTCAGTCGAAAAGAAATTAACGTTTTTGATGAAAACATTCCAGCATTTTTCTCCATATAATGGACTTCAATGGGAACCAAACGGTTCAAGGTCCAAAAGACATGCAGTTTCAGTGCAAACTGCAAACTGTTCAAAGGGCTTTAAACAATTCCAGACGATGAATAAGGGTCAAGCGAAACAAGCGAAACGATCGCTTATTTAAAAAAATAAATAACAAAGTTTAAGTTTTATAAGCTAAAATGCTCGCCTTGCTCTGTACTGCGACGCGCGTTCGTGACTCTCCTGTTCGAACTCGTTCATCAAAATGAACGAATCTTTTTTCCGAGTCAGTTCGTACGTTTCGTTCATTTTCAACGCATTCTCACCCCAAGGCGTCACCTTTGACCATGCTTCAATATTTGACGTTTTAGGCGCCCTTTAGCGTCACTTACATGACGCGATCCTACGGCGTCATCTAACTGACGCTAAAGGAAAGCGTCAGTTAGAGGACGCGGTTAGGTTTAGGTGTGGGGTGGGGGTAGGGTACACGCGATCCTAGGGCGTCATCTAACTGACGATAAAGGGCGCCTAAAGCGTCAGATATTGAAGCATGTCCAAATGCTTCCCAAGGCGTCAGTTAAGTGACGCCTTGGGGGTGAGAATGGGCTGTCATTTTGTTGAACGAGTTCGAACAGTAGAGTCACAAACGTGCGTCACAGAACAAAGCAAGCCGAGCATTTGAGCTTATAAAACTTCAACTTTGTTATTTATTTATTTATTAAATGAGCGATCGTTTCGCTTGATAAAACCTTTGTTCATCGTTTGGAATCGTTTAAAGCCTGTGGCATTGTGAGAGGGTATGTCATAGAGGCAAGGTATGTGCCATCTAGGTGGTTACAGCATGGGGACTACAAACCAAGATGGCAACCTTGTCCTGGACTACAGTTACCAGGTTCCTCAGCAGTGGGGACACAGCTGCTGTGATTGAAGGAGAAAAGCTGTTAATGGGCTGAGAACAGAGAGAGACTGTCTGTTTTTGTTTGAGAAGCATAAACTCACACTTTGATGATACCCTACGTCTCACGACGCCACAAGCCCTTTGAACAGTTTGCAGTTTGTACTGAAAGTGTCTTTTGGACCTTGAACTGTTTGGTTCCCACTGAAGTGCATTATATGGAGAAAAATGCTGTAATGTTTTCATCAAAAACGTTAATTTCTTTTCCACTGAAGAAAGAATGACATGGACATCTTGGATGACATGGGGGTGAGTAAATTATCAGCAAAAGTTTTTTCAAAAGTGAACTACTCCTTTAAGATCTATAATAGGCTGCAGCAAGCTAACCTTTTCAACACTTTCGTCATCCTTTTTTGCCTTCATTAGATGAGTTAATAAACGTTTTACATTACTTTACCTTGCCTTAATTTAAGGTGGTTGCGCGGTATGTTACAAATTACATTTAAAACTATAATATTTCATTTAGTCTCAATTTAATGTGCCACTGTGGTCATGGATCAAACAGTTGCAAAATATGGATCTATAAACTTGTTGGAATATTAATGATTTGTTAAGCATCATATAGGCCAAATGTAAAATTTGTAAATGTTTGCAAGCTTATTTTTTAACTAGAGATTAATGAATATGGCGATAATGTTTAAATACCTGACTCTTTGGCAACTTTTGCATAGATTCCAACAGCAATTAGGACAGCACTGAACACCTTTAACACAACAACACTCATTTATTTAAAATATCTGCAATACAAACACAATTCCATATGAAACAAAGCCCAAACCAGGATTTGGACAAATACAACATACAGTAAGCAAACAGTTAACAAATAATATAACACGAATACTTTAATATGCAAGTTGTCACGTTCGCTCTAAAAATCAGCAGAAATACATTTACAAGTAGGAGTCATGCTCTGTCTTACCCAAAAGATGTAGCAACACACAAACAAAGTGTACTTCACGGCTCTGAATGTTTTCTTTCTTTTAGTGTTCATGTTATCCCTCTGTGTCATTGAAAAGGCAAATGCAACTTGTATAGTGCTTCAGGTTATCTCCACTCGGTTTCACCATAACGACGTGTAAGCGCTTGTCTGCTCAATATATTCACATACCTGTCTGTCTATGCTTATCCAGTATCATATTCCTTTGTTGGAAATAACTGACACACAATGCCAAGTGAGCAGGGACCCCAAGCGGTTACAACTGCTCAGTACTCGGATGTATCCATAGATCATTTGTAGCCAAATAATCAGTTGTAACACCTTCACCCAACCAAACTAAATTGCATAGCATTTGATAGCATATTGATTTTTCTTTCACAAATATCATACTCTAGATTCATTTCAGTTACATTTGAAAAGTTAAGTGATACATTTAACTTACTTTCTCCGTCGTGTAATGATGTAGACTATCACAAGTAATTGGTCTCCTCATGCTGTCAGTCAGGAGTGTTCATCCTCTCCACAGACACGTCACTAGTCCGACAGACTGACAGTAAGCGGATTGAGTCTGTTCAGTCAGCGAAACTGCAGATAGGACGAAATACCATCCATGTTCTCAATCATACACATCTATTAAATTGCATAACGTGACGCTTTCCTTTTAAGCCACGATGTTTGCCATTTTGACTAAGATAAAAGAACGCATTGAAGCTTTTTTGAACGAGAAGAATGTAGTTACTGACTGTCTCAATAAAATCGAGGAAAAAACAGGTATCAAGAAACGGTACTTAGCTCTCGGTAAGTCCTAGTTTTATCTGAAGTCTTCATGTTTTATTAACGCCTAAAGTGTTTTCTGCGAATAATGAAGTGTTTTGTGTTAGCTGTAATGTAACAGGTGGACACACCGGTCAGTTAGGGTGTGAAATGACAAATATCACTGCTAAAGAGAAATAAAAGACTAAACAATTAAGTTGGCTAAAAAAAACTTCAATTACAAATAGTAGCATAGGGCTATGAATAATATTTTATAATAGATCAAATATATTGTCGGATATTTCTCGCCCCTTATCATCACACAATTTTTGCGAAAAAGTATTAGGGCAATAGGCTACACGCACTTGATGACATTGAGTTGTTTCCTTTTGTTTTCATTGAAAGAATTTATTGAAATGAATTGCAATTTAATTAAAAAAACATTATTATTATTATTATTATTAATATTATTAATGGTTTCTAAATGGGCAGATATTCTCTGACGTATAGCCTGGACACACCATTCTTACTAAAGTAATTACATGCAACTAACCCTAAAAACACACCGTAATCCTAACCCCACCTCTAGCAAGTAGCCTATATCTAATTCGTATTACTCCGTAGGCCTACTTAAATCATTACTGTACGCGGATATTTTTGTGTAAGTGTAGCCTAACCACAATTGCTCCTTAAAGTAAATACACCTTCCTAAAACACACAGTAGACTACTGGTATTTCACCTTCATCCCTCAACATTTTTCTCCCAACAGGTGCTACAGCTGTGACTGGAGCATATTTATTATTTGGATATGGTGCTTCTCTACTTTGTAATCTGATTGGTTTTGTTTATCCTGCATATTTCTCGTGAGTTATGTTTTAAGGTATTTCACAAATCAATACTTACCTAAGCTGATAGTTTATTATGAATTTCAAATAATGTAATGTATTTGAGTTTGGATGCAGTATGGTGTTTGGATGCAATATACTTGCATATATTTTCAATTATTTTCTATTTACATACTTTGTAGTATTAAAGCCATAGAAAGTCCTGATAAGGAGGATGACACACAATGGCTGACATACTGGGTAATCTACGGCATCTTCAGTGTGGGTGAATTCTTCTCTGACATCTTCCTCTACTGGTTTCCTTTCTACTATGTATGTAAGGTAAGTCATGCTTTCTCTGACTAATATCCGATTTAAGAGGATAAATTATTACCGGCTTCTTTCTGCTAATTGGCAAAAGACTGCAGATAACCAGATGAAGTGTCATTTGAGATTATTCTTTGTTTATCTTTGTTCAACCCCTTGTGGACAAGCATACTGAGATTGATTCTCTGGTTGTTTTACGATTTCTATGATTCTTAACTCGTTTCTGATTTCTTAACTTTAATAGGGACAACTCTACAGCCATGTTAGTGATGATTTCTCACACTAGATAACCCATTACTTACGCTAACTTGCTCTTTTTTGTCTTTTCTGCTGTAAAGTGCCTGTTTCTGTTATGGTGCATGGCTCCAGTCTCCTGGAATGGTTCTCAGATTCTATACAGGCGTGTGGTGCGGCCATTTTTCCTGAAGCATGAAGCCAAAGTAGACGGGATGGTCAATGATATAAGTGGAAAGGCCATGGCAGCAGCTGAAAACGTCACAAGAGAGGGTATACAACATAAGACTGTCAGGTTTTTGAACTGTTTCAAAACACCATTCATTTCCAGAATTTTATCATCAAAGAATAACATCTAATGCATTTTAAGTATATGCTACGAAATGGCCGCACTGTGAGGTAAAATTCATCATCAGCATAGAATGCACGCACCATTTTATTAATCACACATACTTTGTACGCTCAGCTCACGCATGAACCTTAACATTTTTTGTACTAATAAGTGGTGTTGTTGTCAAGACCCTCTAAACTAAGACTTTGAGGGGTTGAAACCAAGACAAGACCAAGACCATATTCGTGTAAGCAGGTTATGCGACATGCCCTAATATGTTTGAGGTGTAAGTAAGCGGATAACCTCAACTTTCAGTTCCAAAAACAGAGGTAACTTTTAGGGTATGCAGAACATAACCTGCTCCGGAGCAGGATCTGTTCCAGGGTTAGTGCCAGGTGTTCAGCACATGCACCTATTGATGAGGCTCCAGTGGGCGTGATGGATTGTGCCAATATTATATATAGGCCTATATAGTTATCTTGATATACAAAATAACGAAACAAAAAAACGTATTTTACTTATAACTAATTATCATCAAACAAACTATAGTTCTTATTCACAGCGATATGCACTAAGTATGTAAATCAGTATTTAACGAAAGAAGAAGAAATATGTAATATTCCACACTTTTTCTTAGCGTCCGTTTCCATGGTGACTCGTTGATTCGTCGCTCTGTTGAGAATGTCTTGTGTGTTAACCTGGCTGAACTTACCCCCGGACGCGTTTTTGAAATGAGCATACCTCGAGTAAGCAAGGTTTGGTTTAATCAATCGAGAGTTCAGGATATGTTTGACCGTAAATAATCATACTTTCGATTACGATTTTATACAAGTACTTTTTTGCAATCATGTCTGGAATTTTGTGGGCATTTGTATTAATTTTGGTGAAATTTAAAAGTTATTGATCGCATTTGAAACAGGAAGTTCTCTTACGAGAGGTTCTCTCGTATTGCGTTAGCTAGCTTACGCTACGGGAAAGATTCAACTTTTCTGAGAAGTTGAAGCCAAAAAATTATCCTTTAATTTTGTATCCATTTTCAACGCAGTCAGAGAATGTCTAATTGAAGAGAATTGGCACTGGCTGGTTACTTCCGGGTTCTGGACTGGCTGCAGTAACACGTCTCTGTCCATGCGGGGGCGCTCGCGGTGGAGTGCAGAATGAATGGGAGTCAATGGGGTTTCACCCCCATAAATCCACTTTTCTCAGGATGTAATTTTTTGTCAAGTAAAGTTGCATTCAAAAGGGAGGGCTAAGATAATACACTCAGCTGAAATTTGCATTTTTAAGTTCACTTATCTGTTCTAAAAATCCGTTCAAAAATGTGATGACGTCACACAATAGCAGAATGCTAGCGTGTTCCGGCCAACAACGGTCTAACCTGTAAGAAATCAAAAGGACATAAGTACTCGTTCATTCGACTTTTGGCCTATAATCTATATTGAACTTGCGGAATCAACAATAAAATCTATGTTAATTTAACGACAAGGAGGTGAAAGAGACACTTTTAGCCGTTTAGCCCCATAGACTCCCATTCATTCTGCTCTCGCCCGTGTGGTATCACCTCCAGTGGAATTCTAATGGAACTGCAACCAAGATGATACACAACGGGGCTAATAGGAAGTGCCAAGGCTCTCCGTTAGACGGGCTCTGACGCAGTTCAACTGCAGCAGACCATGAGCGGGCTAGCTAGCAGCTCATTGGTTCGCTCAGGGAGAACTGCTACAGCCAATGAGGGAACTCAGTTGAACTCGTGGCCAATGAGAAGCTGACACGCTCTCATTGCATCAAAGCGAGTCTATAAATAGTCGAGTTTCCCGCTGTTTTCCGGTTTTCATTGAATGAAGCGAGAACGCTAGTAGCGCAAGCACGGCCGGGAATGCAATAGTCGTTCCCTCATCTAGAGAGAACCGAGGTTACGTTAGGTAACCGATTTGTTTTACATCAAATCACATTAAAGATGTTACAAAATAAATGATGTTAACTTTTAATTTAGTGATATCCCCACAGTTGGGGTCTTGACAGGTCTTGAGATGAAATCCAGAAGTTTTAGCCTGACAAGCCAGACCCACATCAAGATGTTGGGTCTGGGAACACACCATTGTCAGGGTTCAATCCGAGGGGTGGGATGAACGGTTGTCTTTAAAACTCCCTCTGCATGCAATAGGATAGCGCTGCAACCAACCAGAGCAATGAAGAAGGTGACGTAGTCCGAGCGACGGACTTCAGTGCCGTTCTTTGTTTTTTTTCTCAAAGAAAAGCTCCAACTTCCAGAGTCGCGGCCAAAGCCGATTTGAAAGACCGCTGTTCGCCATTAGCAGCAGCAGCCATCTTTGTTTTCAAGTAGCAGGGAATTCGGAAAAAAATCCGTCACAACTCTGCCGTCATTATGTCAAGCCCGCCCACCAACTCTTTACACGATGTGATTGGCCTGACTAGAGTTTGTTTTTTCCAGCTCGCAAGCCAACGGAGAGTTGCTAGACGGCACTGGCTGCAAAATAAAATTAGGGTGCCACATTTTTAGCCTACAAATTCTTCTTAGTCTGAGACCAAGACTAAACCGAGTACATTCGCAGTTGTTCTGCAGTCGAAAAATTCAGAACAACGGCAAACTACTGGAGATGGCAACAACAATAGACGCTCATGTTGATGAGACATACCCGCTCCTCTAGTTTAAATGAGTAAAGGCATTTTTATTGACCATGACTACTGGAGAGAAATAGCACAGACATGGACAAGGATGACATTTTTTCCATTCTCTAGTGCGCATGTGTAGAGCGTCTGTGTCCATGCTATCAAACAAACAGAGTATATGTTGAAAGGCTATGGGTTCAAGTCAAAACAGGCCAACAGTACCATTTGGCTGTCCACCTAATATTCAAATAAACCTTCAGAAAAATTGACAAGATGTAAAATACTACATGCTGGTTGTAAATTGGTAGTCTACCATTATCTTACAAAGGCCAATACTGATGCTGCTCTATATGATACATAATTCAGTTTAATGACAGCAAATGCAAAATTTCTCCAATTAAAAAAAGAAATCTTATTTTTGGCAATATTTTTTTCTAAATTCACAGACACACACACACTCCTGTTAATCCACCAAATGGAGGTGGTTATTTTGGTAATTGATTAATCTCAAAAAGCACATATATCAGTCAAGGAGTCATTGTGAAACCTCTACATTTCCAGATAACACCTAATGTAAACTTTGAAACAAATAATAATAATAATAATAAATATAATATTGAAACTTAATCAAAATATAACTGCTGTTCAGCTGTTATTGGCCAGCTTTGTATTTCATAAAATAACACATGGATTGATTCTGTTCAGTTATCTACAGATTACAGCAAGACAAATACCAATCTGCAGGTTACATTCCAAATATAGAGACTAGAAACAAACCGATTTAGACAGATCAGACCCGTTTAGTACATTATGTAATATACTATAAACGTATAATTGTCGAATAATTTGAACAAGCATTACTTTATTATAAAAAGTTAGAGTAATTGAGCATTATTTATTAACATTGCAAAACTTAGATTCTGTTGCAATTTAAAAGTGAATTAAAGCTGCAATACCTAAGATTTAGATGCCGCTAGAGGGCGCTACATTCAAAACAACAACAACGGCTTTGCTTGATGACGACGTGGAGGAACGCGGAATGATGGGAACTGTTGTTTTCAACTCCACCGTGGATAAATCAGTCAAACGGGAATCGAAAATTAGTTGTCATGGATGAGGTAAAGTTCGATTTCTATAAACGTTGCGTTTAATGACATGCTTGTTTTTCATTAAACTGAAATAACTGCAAGAAAAGTCAGGTTTAAAAGTAAATTAGTTACTGTACGAGTCACTGGACGAAGCTATGGTGGAGAGGGTTTGAAAGGGCAGGTCTCTTGCAAGGAGTTGACGTGGCTGGTCCTCCTTGGTAACTTTATAAAAATAAAAAATCAATTTAATGTACATTTGACACATCTTTTCATGTCGTGTAAGTATTCAACCACAGCTACAGTTTCACAAAATTAACGTTAAGGGGGTCGCACACCGGACGAGAAGCTGCAGCGCCGCGTCACATCTTTAAAATTCGAAAACATTATTATCTATAAGTGTAACGTTACACATACCGGCAGCGCCATTCGGCGTCTGTCCGCGGCGCCCAGCAACAACGCCTCAGGACCGTGTTCAAAATCCTGCTGCGCCACAGAGCTAATGGATCCTGACTTCGCCCTATGCTGCAATATGCATTTAGTTTTGCAGTCATTTACAGAAATCAGCTGCTTGAATGACAATTGCTGATGTTATTATTAGATTTTTCAGGTGAGATTCTCAATTCATTCAGTTTACGGATGCTCTGAGGTAAAGTTTTCAGAATGCAAACTCAGCAACGATTGTATTTAATTGTACAGTACAATCATAACATAGAACAGACATTATCTTCATTTCATGTCATTAAACATAACAATATTGCTGGCCATACACTGATGAGAAAGTGCGCGTCCGGTGTTCGATAACGTTACTGTGGAGTTGTCCTAAACGTGGCGCGACGCTTCTCGTCCGGTGTGCGACCCCCTTTACAGCCAACAGTTCACATTCCGAGAATAAATGAAAAGAATAATTGTGCTCCATTCCATAACAAATGCGCGAAACAAGCTGACGTTTGTTGCTTGATAGACGCTAACGCACGACTGCAACTTCCGCTTTTGTCCAGGACTACACGTAGTACGAGCGGAAACCGAGGTAAGCGGATATGACGCGATTGACTGGCGACTCCCAGCTCACCCCTGCTCATACGCCCCGTTTCCTTGGTTAAAATCTCAATTTTCTCGCGATTTAAACATTGTTTGAAACATTTGGAATATTGTGAGTTATCATCATAACTAAATATATAACACTAGCCTTGTGATTTTGGGATATTTGAATGCAAAAATCTTAGGTATTCCACCTTTAAGTAGTTTTAATTACAGCCCTGATTGAACTCATTGTTTGCATAGATTAATCTAAATGTCATTTTTGTCATCATATTTTTCTCATCTGTTTAAGTTTTCACTTGTTCTATCCATCAATCTTTCTGTTGCAGTCCTTTACACTCTCGCGAGAAACCGGACTGTTGGCCCAGCTGAACCTGATGCCAAAAGACTGCCCAGTTCTGTTCCTGTATGTTATGATATTTTTAATAAACCAACAAGATACACATTTTTCCATTCTCTGGTTTTCTGCACATTAATCAGTCTCTCTATACTGTCTCTCCTTTCATGTCTCTGAATGTAGCCTGAACCCACTGTTGATTAGATGGTAAGTTTTTAGTTTGCGTCTGTGTGTGTGCATGTATGAATGAGGTTTAATGTATATACTCTCACTCTCTCTCTCTCTCTCTCTCTCTCTCTCTCTCTCTCTCTCTCTCTCTCTCTCTCTCTCTCTCTCTCTCTCTCTCTCTCTCTCTCTCTCTCTCTCTCTCTCTCTCTCTCTCTCTCTCTCTCTATATATATATATATATATACATATATACATTACATGAAGAAAATATTTATTTTCTTATTATAAATATGTATTTTTTAAAATACAGGTAGCCAGAGTGGTCTGAGGAGACAAATCACTTGACACAACATGCAAGAAATGCGGCATCATGTTGAAGACTTAACATGACAGCAGTATCATAGTCTCGATGTAAAGGCCTCAATGAGTGAATTGTAATTCATCTTCATCTGCATGATTTTCAGGCACCCATTGTCAGGAGTGCTTGGACTTTAATAATTTGGTATATTTATTTATATTTCTAAACTGTAAATGTCCTGAACACTTATTTACGTCAGTTATGTTTTGCTCACTGTAAATATATATTTCTAGCGGTGGTTTAAATGTCTTTGGCATTTAAATGTAGCCAATTACAAATGTAGACAATTCAAAAGAAATGATTGTATTTGCTGTTTTCTCTGCAACAATTTATGTTGTATTTATGGCATTGGGATTTTGTAATCTTAATATTAGTATGATAAAATATGTAAGACTTCAAACTCAATAAATTGGTTTTGTACTAAACATTTGACATCAACTTAATTCCTTGAACTGAATTAAATGTGTCCAACTATTTAGTTTTGAGATTAGCATGTTAACTCAAATACTTGCAAATAACGAAACAGAAATTATTCTGTTACATACATGCTCATCATTTTTTTTCTTTTAAGAAACATAACAATATCTATTCTAGTAATAATAATAAGATATTGTGAAATTTTTGGTTAACCAGAGTGGGGATGATTCCCAGGGGTTTTTGTGAGTTAAATGAAAAGCTTATTAAATCATAAAATATCTAATAAAAAAATAAACAATCAAAATAAAACACCTAATAAAAAAGATTTTCATTTTGCTTATTTGCATGGCATGTTGGGGAATCCCTGCATTGCATGTAAATATGAAATATGTAAATTTGCAGATTTTATTATAACGCCACGTGTTTGAAAGACAAAAGCCTTCCAAAGACAGTAATACATGGTTAAATGACTCATTGAGTGATGATTCAAATAATAATTATGTTTGTCAGGAGCTGATCAGATATGCAGGGTTGAGACAACACTTCTTAAAAATTAAATGATTTCTGTAAATCCAGTGATCAAATGCTATCTGGGTCTCAGTTTTCAGAGATAGACATGACTAGTTGGTCTGTGTGTGCGCAATTCCACAAACCTGGAAGACCTTCTGATTGTATTTATAGATTTCTAATTTTAGAAAGGACAATTTAAAAGATAAAAAATAAGTAGCAAGGTTGAAATATGAATAATTTACCGCCATTGTGAGAATAACATTATATAAAAAAGTAAAAGGCTACGAGAATGTTATGACATAATGTAATCTAATTATGTAAATGTTTGAATTTGATTAAGTAATCAAGATTACATGTAGGCTACCGGTAGTTACCGTGGACCCCTCTCGTTTTATTTATTTGTGCATTACAGTTTGTGTTGCTGTAAATTGATTTGAACATGAAATTACATTTATTATTATTAATAGATTATTTTTCAGTGTTATTTCAATTGTTAAAATGCTAATTATTTTCAAACGCTGTTTTACTCCGAGTCAACAGATGGCGACAATCATCACAAAAAAAAAAAAAAATCCGAAACGTCATCCTCTGACGTGTCAGCACTAGATTCCGTAGTAAACAGTTTACAATTGAAATATGTTGTTTAGTCATTTACAATGTACAGTTTCCTCATCAACATGAACACTAAAGCTCTATAAAAATCATTGGTGCTTTAAAACTAGAGCTGGTGTGTTTCCAATCAGGATGAATTTTGGTTCCAAAGGCAAGAAGCGGATGGTTCTGCCGAGCCGACCCGATCCGCCGACAGTGGAGCAAATCATGGAGGATGTAAACCGAGCCTATCTCAATGATCCAGTGTTCACTGTTTTACACGAATCTGCTGAAGGTAAGTTGGGCAATCGGACAGACGAGAATATATCAGCGCAGTGGCTTTAAACACAGTTGAGTGCAGATCTATTAAAAGCACAGAGTTCCATACAGCAACACAGTGAAAGTAACGTTATCTGAACAAGAAGTTAGTTTTCAGACCCACAAAACAAACAAACGCATTTCGCATCGCAAGTGCAGATGAACAATTGACCTGACTTGGCCATGTCATAGCTCTGTATATTATTTTATCACTTGCCTTTAGCGCTATTTTACTTTTTAGACTAAATTATTTTTTTATTAATTACGTTGTATCATGAATCCTTCTCGTATATTTTTTTCAGTGTCCCCATTTGAAGGGACGTGGGAAAGTAACCCTTAGGATGATTTAAATACTAATCACTTTGGTAAAAATAATGGTGTGTATGTGTGTGTCCCCCCTACTACCTAACCATATTTAAAAATTTGTACTCAGAAGTGTTTTTGGATTGTTTGCTCACCTGCTAAAACGACTGCGGTAAAGCAAGTAACGTTTGACATTCGGCTACTCATAAACTCTCTGAGTCTGCGCATTTCATGTTTTCTGCCCAAACCAACTCAGATATGCAAACAAATGTCATGTTCATTGCACAATAATTCATTTCAACCAATAAAATATGTATTAATTAGTCCTATAAATCAGTTAAACAGTTTATGACATTATGATATCAAACTAATGGTAAAATGGTATTATTATTATAATAATTTTTTTATCATGTAAGGAAAATATACCTTTTATTGCACAAGGCTCTGTTTTTGGAATTAGCTTTACACATTATTCAACTGATATTTATTTTTTATCATTTTTTTATAGGCCTAATGCTTATTTTTTCAGACGATTAATCTGGTATTTTTATATACTATACTAAGCATCTTTTGCAGCGATTTCTGTGTGAGCACATTAGTGAACACCCCAGACCACTCTGTGAGTTTCACGTCTTTGTAAACTAAAGTTGGTAACGCTTAATTTTACAGTACAGTACTTACAGTGTACTTACCTAGGAAGTACTGGCTAATACAAGGTAAGTACATGGAACAGGGGTAGGTTTAGGGGTAGGTTCAGGGTAAGTACTAGTTATTACCCAGTAATTGTAGTTACTAAAATAAGTACATAGTATTTACATGGGTAACTGGACTGTAAAAGGAAGCGTTACCCTAAAGTTTTATGCGTTTTATGAAGGATTGTTTCTGTGCACCGATGCTACCATTATAGAGGTGTGGGGGTGCTACCACAGAAACTGAAAATTCTCAGGACAGCAGCATCTGTCTAAAAAAACAATCTTAACCATTCTATTTAATCAGAAAATAGGGCTTTAATTGTAAAATACCGAACTTGTCCTTTAAATCGTGCTTCTTTCACTTACGGAATATTGTTCGCATACGCCCCTCTCTTAACTTTGGAGATGCGGAAACTGTTATACATGCTTTTATAACCTCCAGATTAGATTGTAACTCCCTATCCACAAGTTTCCTACGCCCCATGAGGCCTTGCGTCAAAAGTGGGCGCGACTTCCGGTTGGAAGTAAACAAAGCGCGATTTGACATGCTTGACACTCGTTCATTCAACAGTTGACAGTCATTCAAGTTATAGCGATCCAAACTAGCTAACGATGTGGGAACACAACCGCAACGAAATTAAAAAAGGTGAAATAACAGTAACTTTACCCTCCGCAGTAGTTGATTGGGAGTATTATAATAACATTATTAATAATCAATACTCATCAAGGCATGGTGACAGACAGTTGTGCGAGCTGACAAACAATTAAAATAAAAAATACACACTCATTGTGCTTTGGAGTTTATTCAAAATTATAAATGAATGTGCTGCTTGAATACATTAACTGGCACATTTGGTATTCTGTCAACACAGGCTTTGATCCTGAGTTTAGGTGTAACATCAGTAGCGAACAGCCAAACACATGCTGATAGAGTTTATAGAACATTAGGAATTTAAACAAATGTACACAAGAAGATTCGTCGTCTTTTGGGAGGTGATGGAAACTACAGTCGTTGGCAGGATCACTCTGATTTCGTTTTCAGCTTATGTTCAAAACAATCCCGTTTAAGCCACTGAATTAGTTTAGTCCGGCTATACATACAACCGCGAACAGCACATGTTGTCCCTGAGCTCCGTAACGACATCTCTCATAAAGATTTGCGTCTTTAAATAGTAAAATAATTCTCCGAAAAACAGCTAGCCTCTTCGCTAACTAACACACAAAATACCATTGGAATGCTACTTCCGCCGCCTCACCGGAAGTTTCACCCACTTTATTTTTTACAGGAGCGCCCCTCGAAAACTTGTGGATATAGCGGCCTACCTACCAACGCTATACATCGCCTTCAAATGGTACAAAACTCTGCTGCTCGAGCCTTTACATCGAAAAACAAAAACAAAAAAAACTGCACATCACTCGAATCCTTTCCCAACTTCACTGGCTTCCTGTGGTCAATCGCATCCAGTTTAAATTGTTCATCTTAGTTTATAAAGCCTGTCATCATAGCCCTGGACCTAAATATCTTGCTGAGTTAGTGCAACCATATGTTCCTGCTTGGACCCTCAGATCCATCAATGATAATCTGCTTGTTGTACCCAGGTATAAACTATCTACTGGGTGGAAGGGCTTTTAGTGTTTTCGGCCCTAATCTTCGTGCCACCTTCGTCTTGATCTTCGTGCCACCCCTAACCTACCGACCTTCAAATCTCAGTTTAAAACTCATATATTCAAACTGTTATTCATTCTCTGTTATTCATTTTTCACT
The DNA here is from genome assembly GCF_016745375.1 of Pimephales promelas. Next base: position 3,889,711 of record NW_024121677.1, on the reverse strand, counting down.
TCTTTGTTACATCCTTTCCGTTTTCTTTACCTATCTAATCTATTCATTATTGTTGTCTCCATCTGCTTTTTTGCTAACTATTATAACTATTATAACTATTATATCTGCTTTTTTGCTAACTATTATAACTATTATAACTATTGCCTGTCTCTTGTCTCTCCACTGTTTGTATTATTTTGTGAAGCTACCTTGGGTTCTTCAAGGATGCAACTCAGTCCAGCCCAGTTCATTCAATATGTGGCAAGCAGAGAAGCGACCAAACAGTATAACTCGACCTAGGACGGTGCCACAAAATAAAACGTGCTTTTTTAAGTGTGTAAAATGGATAACTATATTGTATGGTGGAATACAACAGCAAGTGCTTGGGAGCACTTCGACTCGGCGCAGTAATATCATCACTGAAAAGTCCTCTCTCACTCTCCGGAGTGATGATATTCGGATACTCTTCCAGAGTGATGATATACAGTCGGGGGGCAGTAACTCTGTAGTGTATCATAATGTAGTGTACTTTAAATAGCATTAAAAAAAAAAGTCAGAATATTCGGTTCTGCTTTTGTTAATTAACATCTAGCGACTGAATGTACCGGTGTTCTGTCGATTTTTGCTGCCTTGTCGAAAAATGCTACCGTAGCGCGAATTGATCACAGAATGCCGATTAAAGTCGTATGAAATACAATTCTAAGTTATGAGTAGCTACTGTATACTGTAGACTACTGTTTTTATTTTTAAAACGGTGCATGTGAAAAGTAAAAATGATCATAAAATATTCATCTTTGACTTGTCAAAGTAGCTACACCTTTTCTTATAGTAACTGAAACTTTCAGTTATTCCTTTTCAGCTGGCTGACCGTACAAATATTCATATGGTAGTAAGCATTTTTTAAAGGGAAATTATACATTATAACAGGAAAATGTACCTTTTGTAAAAAAAAAAAAAAAACTGTGAGTCTGCACATGCGCATAACCGGTAAGTAGGACATCTCGATGGGTAGCATGAATTGTCAGAACACCGGTATTTGTCTAAAGCTAAAAATTGGAGTCTGTGCCCATCATACACTACACCTTTTTTTTTCTGTCAAAGCAGTCAACTCTGACTAGCATCTGCTGACTTGGTATGACTTTCAAACACAAAACTCACGCAAATCACATCTATTTAACGTTTTGACAAAGTGGTGGTCAATTAGTATGAATTTGTGCAATTGCAAATTGTTTTTGAACAATATGCTTTTACCCTACTGATGGTTGGGTTTCACAGTGGAGCTTCATGCTTACTTTTTCTTAAGTTTTCTTACGAAACGGATCATCAAAATTGATATAAAATCGCCAACGTTGTCTCATGAGATCAGGTTGGACTTTCGGGAATTGCCGCCAATTCAGTGTATTCCAGCCATTACTGAACTACAAGTTATCATACCAAGTGACGTCGGCCTCGAAATGAAACAAGTTTTGTTTAATGAAATCTACCCTTATTCAAAGAATCATGCAAGAAAACATGATTGCACTCTAAAATGTATTGGGGAGCATATTAGAGATCTTCTCGATTTCATTGTCCTTTGAAGAGAACCTGAACCAATTTCCTTATAATAATTTTGCTGGTCCACCTGGTAACGTTAATGCCATTCATAATGTGCGTTGTGTTTGTTCACCTGGTAATGTTAATTAGAGTTATGTTAGAAAGGTTATATGTCTGTTTTTTTTTTTTTTTAGTTGCTGTCTTTGTTACTTGTTTCAAACTGCTAATTTTCTAGGAAAATAATTATTAGTTATAATAATAAATAATGAATGATTATTACAGAATTGTGAATTGCTACCATTATTTGTATTGTACATATGTATTAGCTAGTGTGACTGCACCTTTGCATGCATGATGGTAACATTTGTCCTGACCACTGACTTTAGGGTGTCATCTTTCAGATTTGAAGTCCAGTTCAAGCAACAGTGAGGTGGAGGTGAGATACCTGCAGAGCAGACGCTACATAGAACTGCATGAGCGATTGCAAGAGGAACGTGGCCATCTTGCTCGGCGGAGAGACGAGCTGCGTGCGGCTGGAGAGTCTTTGGAGCACAGTGTGATGGAGGTGAAGAAGAGTGCACAGTGACAACTGACCCCTGCAGAACATGAACTTGAGATTTGCTTATTCATTAGCTGATCGCTGGACATCGCAATACAACAAATTAAGATTAAAATGCAGTAGGAGAATACAAAGTGTTCTTCCTATTGGAAATTATGTGTTTATTTAATGATTTTTTTGTGATATTTTTGGCTGATTTGTTTGTTATAAATCTACTTGGTCAATGTTAATATGTGCTATGTGTGTTTAATATAATTATTCAGGCAATCTAATAAGGTGTACAGTCTTATTTTACATTATTTAATGGAATTTGTATCTAAATTTTCACAATACAAGATTTCTTGTTTTTTTTGATGAATGGAATATTTCATTATTTACAGATTACACTACAGACAGTACAACCTGGTGAGCATATTGGTAACTGTACATCTACTTCTTCACAGCTTATTTGCATTTGAATTAAATTAGCTGTCTTAAATAGCCTAAGGTTCTTTGTACATGTACAATCATTCAGTTTAAAATGTTTATGAGGTTAAGATCTCACCACCCTTAAAGCTTTGGTGTGTAATTTAAGCTGAGATGAATGGTTTCAGATGGCGAATTAGCATCACATCTGCATAAATTAACTGATAAATAAATTCATATCCATCAATCAATGAACTGATTGTGTTTTAACACATTTGTGATAAGGGTGTTCTGTTGTAACATTAATTTGGTCCACTTTTGTTATTGAACTGAAATTTAATTAGGTCTATTAGCAAGCTTTGATAATGAAAGATATAAGAAAAAAACAGCACATACAAAAGTATGGCTTGGATTGGACTAAGGATAAGTTAAGCAGTAGGCAGTTAGTTGAGGTATATCGTACGCAATAGTCAGAAATAAGGTAGTCCTGACCCAAACTATGTGTTGTGTGAATGTTCAAACACAGCAATGTTTGGAAGTCATTGTAGTTAAAGGTAAGGTGAAATGACTTTGATGTCTGTGCATATTTAGTTGGATGTAAGTATTTACCATTGAATAAATCACAGTTCGACTCGGAAAAATAAAGTACATACACATTTTTATGAGAAGGTTTATTTGACCCCTAGCCACAACTGTATACTGTAACTGTTAGTCTACACAATATTCCATGAACATTCTCAACCCAATTCATGCTTTGCTATCCCTAATTGTAAATTTGAGTTTAGCATTGCATCATGTTGATTTATCCAGTCAGACTTTAATCTTTAATCTGGGAACACCAGTTTGTATCAGCACTCACAGCACATCTGAAATTGAAATACAATTCTCTTTATCATTCTCAGAATTTCCAAAGTCTGATGTATGATCAGTGACTTTGCTTTTAAGACAGAATCCATGTTTTCTGACTAAAAGAGACAAATTAAGTGAAGCTGCTATATCACAGTAAAACTAAGTCCATGTAAACACTGCATCTCACCAAATAAGACAAACACTTTTTGTGCTGGCTAACACAATATTTGCTTGTGTATTTGAAGTTTGGCAATGGGCTTTGGTTGAATGGAAGCCATTTTAAACATCAGTCTAAAACATCAGTCCCACTAACTGTTAATAGCAAGTATTTATCTCAAACCACAAAGTTGCTACTCATTAGCTTGCTTTTAAATACTTAAAGCATAACGTAACTGTACACAATATGACATTATGAAAGCATTCAGTGAGTAGGAATATGTACAGCCACTTAATTGTATTACATTTGCTGAACACTCGACAGTTACAACAATCTTATATTCAAAAATGCAAGTGGTTGGAGATTCATGGTTCTACAGATAGTCTGTCATTTCCATTGAAGAAAGAAACTGCAAAGTCAACATCACGTGTTTACAGTGGACAAGTGAGCATGCTATTTGTAGCAATGGTAGGGTTACAATTTGCCTTTTGGGAAGCATTAGACTACAGTTTGAAGTCAGTATTTACAACAGTATCACTAAGTATCCATGACGATTACGTAGACATTTTGTGCAGATTTGACCTATTGTAGCAATATTTACCTGCATTAATAATAAGTGAAGGCAAAAGGCTGTTTTAACCTGTCAATGTGGCGTAAAGGCATGTGCATACATGGTTCTCATGTGAGAATACAACAGTCTTTTCCGGTTTGCAGGTGGCACATGGTCTTCTAAAGTGTTTGTCACTGTTTTTCAGAGAATAGTTTGCATATTGTTCTGAATGCGGGCCATAATTAGTAACACACTCCGAGGCAGTCTTTCTCATGTTTGATTAATTATCCAAGTAGCACAAGCAATGATTAATATCACTGTACAAAAATATATAAAAAAAAAAGAATGAAAAAAAGTGTTGTGAATCCAGTGAGATTCTATAGTTTATGGCTAATTGTTCACATCCAAATATTTTTTTTTCTTTCTTTCGTTTTTCTTCAAATAAGTAAATCTTCTGATGCATTGGCAAGCACAGGACTCATTAAATATCTGAGGTAAAGAGAACAATATCCATTACCACCTGAGTTTTTACAGCATCAGGAGCATAGTACTTTGTCAAGGATGGAACAGATTGCAGGTTTTATGCTTCATGTTTTTCCCCTGTCTTTTCAGGCATTGGCGTTGCTTGACCCTGTGTCTGTGGAGAGCAACAGACCATGGGGCTGGGGATGTAGTTGAAAGGGGTAACTCTGACGGCTTTACTAGGGGAGCTCTGTCGGAAATGGCCAACACCACCACTGTGGGTACTTTCCACTGACTGAAAGGTGGAGGATGATGCTGTGCTGTAGTTTTTTAGAGATCCATCTGAATCCCCATCTTGTAGGGCATTCCCAAAGGCCATGCTTAATTTTCTGGCAAGGGCCATCTTTGTGGCCTCCTCGGCAATGCCAAGACCCTTTCCAATTGTGGGAGAGGTGCTAGAGTTAATTTTGTTGGCTGAGTAGTCCTCAGTTTGAACAGTTGCGTCACTTGTTTTCCGTGATGCCAGAGTAATAGTAGGCAGTTTTCCTGGTAGTGGTGGCGGCGGCGGCATCTGTTTGGTGCCATCCGGTGAAGGTAACAGAGGTAATGCGGTGGGTGGAAGGGTGCTCTTTAATATCTGGGGAACATCCTCATCACGAATCCTTCTCCAGGTCACTTTGTCAGCGTTACGTGATCCAACCTTCTGCTGCTTCTGATTTGTGTTCCTTTCACTTTTAGCTCGTCCACTTGAGTCAGAGGATGAAGAGCGAAGAGAGGAGCGGCTGGTGACACGACTCAAGACATTTATGCTTGGTGAGGAAGAATATCTTTTGAAGGTATCGTCCCTTTTTTCTCTTGGCTTTGGTCCAGGCTTATTTCTCTGTGAGGCCCTGTGAGGACTTTCTGAGCTTGTTCGTCTACCTGGACGTTTCACATCAACGTCTCTGTCAATGGAGGTGGCTCTTGATAGAGCCATGCCCTGTCTGAGAACCCCCTGTTCCTGAACTTGGCTTTGTCCTTGAGTTAAAGGGATTCTTCTAGGACCTTGAACTGCTTCCTTGAGCTCCTGACAACGAGAAGAACATAAGAAAACTGCTGGGGCCCCTGGACCTGCTCTACGAGGTGAGACATGTTGTGATGTTGGGACAGAACGTGAAGAAGCATCACGTCTTGAGACTTTTGGCGATTCTTTGATGAATGTCAATTGTCTGAGAAAGCCATTACGATCTGATTCACCACTACTTGAATGAGTAGATGTCATGCGAACCAAATCCAACCGGTTTGCTGGTAGGATTCTTTTCCCTGACATCTGTGTATTTTGTCTGCTGATGCTACTGGGCTGGCTGGTTACTAAAGGTGAAATGTTTCTTGTTTGCCTCAATGGATTCTGCATGAATGGTATCCTGACAGGGGATTTCTGTGTTTTTCTGTCAATAGGAGATTTAGAATATTGATTGATGTTTGAAGTGCTCTTGTCCGGTGGACTGCATGGTGCTGATGCCACCTTCTTTTGACCTTGTTTAATGCATTGCGTTGGGGAGGTTACTTTTTTCTGAGGTTGCCTGGAAGGTGTTGAACTTTGAGATGATCCTGAAGATGAGCTCTTAGGTATCCTGGCAGGTGGAGTTGAGCTTCTTTTGGGCAATGAAAACTGAGTGTCTATGGGGTTGCCCAGTCTGTGAAGACTTCTTGACCTGTGTTGAGCTAAATTTGGATTTTTAGGGGCATCTGCTTTTGGTATATTTTTATTAGGTGGTGGTCTTTGAGAGAGAGTTGTCTCTTTCTTGGGTGTGTATATCACCGTTCTACCCCTAAAGACCATAGGCATGTTTGGAACAGGTTTACGAGGGGCAAAATCAAGTGGTTTATTAGCCTTTTTGTCATCTTTGTATACCTTTTTTCTTTAGGAGTAAAGCTTGAATCAGACATAAATGACAGAACGGATTCAGACTCTGACGAGGGTTCTTGGGACTTTGAAGCTTGTAATTTGGTAATGATTGTATTTGCCCCTTCTTGTATTGCTCTCCATTCAACACTATTGAGATCAGAGTCTTTGTCGGATGCCATTTCATCACTGTCTAGGTCAATTTCAGGGCTCCAATCCTCTGTTGTTTTCTGAAGTGTAGTTTTCTGCTTGTGCTTTTTCTCAGCTTTTCTTTTTCTGGCAGTCTGCTTTTTCTTGTGTTGAGGCATAGCAGATGTTATGCATTTTATCAAAAGATCATCTTCTGAGTCCATGCTGACTGAACTTGGTGAGCTGTTCTCTTCAAGCTGGTTGAGGTCTTGCTGTGATTTAGGAGGGCACTGAAGGTTGGATGTTTTATTGTGTCTATTCCTTATCCACGTATGCTGAGTTTTTTCATGATGTTCCTCAAATTCTGCATCACTCAAAGAGCTAAGGGAGGAACTCAATGAGTAACATGGAGGTGCTTCTTCTAAAACTAGATTTTGCTTGATTCTATGAAAACCCTTTTGGCGGGACTGGTAAGTGTTGACTTGATCTTGTATATTAGTATTACGTATAACATTAGTCTTGCTTGATTCATAATGTTGTTTCCGTCCAGTCCTATTCATTACTGCATCCTGTCCGTCCATTTTATGGCATATAGCCACTTCTGTAGTTGTCGGGTGATGCCGAGAGTGAAAGGATAAAGTGTTTTCCTGTGCATGACTCCGAGAGCATGTTTTCTGATTTTGGTATACCTCTGTGCTTTGTTTTCTCATGGGAATATCTAACTGTGGCATGCTTTTTGACATATTCTGCCCTTGCTTTTGAATTTGTCTAACTGGAGACTGGCTTTGAATCCTTTGCTGGGTCATTTTTGCTGCCATCTCTTTACTCTGTATAAGTAATCTCTGAGTGGGCACCATATGTCTGATTGTTTTGTTCAGTTGGTTTGCAACTGTATAAGACTGACATGTTATTTTAGTTGGTTTGTGGAAGCGAGAGAACATGCGTAGGTCTTCAATTCTCTTTGCCTCGATATCAACAAGCTCTTGTGTTTCTTTGTTTCTTCGCCAGTCTTTTATTCCTTTGGTTCTGACTGGATATTGGAGAGTTTCATCGCTCAGGGAAGTGGTGCTTGAGAAATTGACGGGTGTACCTTCAGCCGAGTCAGTGTAAGACGAATCATCATGATATATTTCTTTTGAAGACTTTCCAAGCTTTTGTCCAGTAAACATGTGACTGTTTTTATTCTGCAGCACCATATACACTGGTAATTGCACAGATTTCCGCGTATGCATGTTGAGAACTTGGTTTGAGAGGTTGGGCATCACAGTGGGCCTTACCTTCTTAAACCTGGAAGGCATGGCAGAATTAATGCACTCTTTGAGAATTTCAATGTCATCATCTGAGTTGCCTTCACTGTATTGGTCTTGGTCATCCATATCATCTTCATTTTCAGAATCTTCTGGATCATTGTCTTGTTGGTTTAGCAAAGGAGTAAGTTTGAGCTCCACATCTTTCTGAACATAGTGTTCATGAAGAGGGAGGGCACTTAGACTAGAAGCACATGAGAAATTCTCAATTGGTTTTTCCACAGTGAAATAGATCATTGTGTCCAAATCAGGAGGTAGGTTAAACCTTTCTTTAAAGTCTGTGATTTCCATAAATTTGCGCAAACTACTTTCCCACTGGCTTCCAACACCACTAAGCGTCTGTGTCTCTGGTCCACTTGATTCTGCGCAGCACGGAGTTTTGCTGCGACTCGGGGGCATTGTTTGTCCTGGGCTGTCTGGTAAGTCACTAGGGCTAACAGTTCCACTTATCATTTCACTACATGGATCACTCTGAATAGAGCTAGCAATTGAAGGAGATTCAAAGCTGCCAAGTGAGCTCACTGAACTACAGCGGCTCATTACAAGAGGTGTTTCGTGAATGTAATTATCTGAAGAGCTGGATGGTGTCCTGTCCTCAATAATTATTGGGGACACTCCTCTAAGGAACCTCTTCTCGTTTTTGATTGTACTAGGGATATCAGTTGGATCAGAGCTGCTTATTTTCTGATCAGTAACTAATAACTGACTGTCACTCAAGTCATCAAGTGTCTCATTCTCATCCTCTTCATCTTTTCTCTCAACATTCACATCTTCCACCTCTATGATTTCTAATGAGGAGTCACTCTCTAGCTCGTTTTCAGTCTGACTCTGCCCATCAAGTGCTCCATCCCCTGAAGATAAAGAAGACAGAGAACTGCAGCGAGAGAAGCATATTGGAGTGTTCTCTACAGAATACTTCTGAGGGGTCTCCAGCTGTCCTATTGTGGGACTTCTCGCAGAGCAAATTGGGGAAAACTTGCTAATACTTCCACCTGTCATTACTGTTGGAACCCAAGCTTGCCTACGCATTGCTTGAGCTGCCTGAACATTAATTGCAGTCTTTGCAACACCAAACTTGGCAACACTCTGGATCAGTGGAACATGCTGATAAGAGGGAGACAACTTGACAGTTGGTATACTGCCATCCGACGACACCTTGGTTGATACAGTTGCAGGTGTTGATATAAAAGGTTCTTGACTCTTCTCTGTATCTGTGGAACCTAAATCGGGTAAAATAGCATCTTTGTTTGTCTCAAAATCTCTTTCAGGGATCTCATTTTGACATATGACTCTTGAAATGTGTACTCCACTGTTCAATGTTTCCTCATGAGCTACCTTAAGATCAAGCTTATTTGGACGTCGTTGTTCTGTTGGTCGTGCAGAGGTGTGAGTCTGTTCCTGACTGCCACAATAGCCATCGCTGGTGCTTCCACTGTTAAGGCTGTCATTGGATAAACTTGAGTTGGCTGTTTTAAGACGCAAGAAGGCATGTGCTCTACTGAGACGCTCTTTAGGTGAAAAAGAGCTGGTATCAGAGAGATGACAAGGCGAACATGAAATGGCTCGCGCTTCGTGAAGCTCATCTGGCCCATAATTCCAATCCACAAAATGATCTTCTGAACTGAGGCTGAAGCTGTCCTCTGATGATGTATGCATGGTAATGTCTTCCACCAGTTTGTCAATTTTAGCCACTGTGTTGGTGATCTTCTTGGCTAATTTCTCAGCAGCTACAGTCACTTCATCATCAGGAGGTTGTGACCTTTTATTGTCAGTTTGAAAGGTTTCAATGTCTTGTTCAGGTTCCCCTTCTTGCTTACGTGGCTGAGTATTCAGGAAGTTTGAGTTGTTCAAGAACATGGAGAGCATGGAGAAGGTTCCCGTGTCCAAGCTGGCTGATGTATTAGGTGCCTCATCATCATCAAAACAACCAGAGTCCGAGGCATAGTCTTTTGCTAGGCTTTCGATGTGCCTCAATGGTTTGTTTATACTTTGATGCTTGAAACTTTGCTTCTCGATTGAATCAAATGTTTCTGCCAGATGCTTCGCATCTAATTCCGCCTCTAATGCTTTCTGTTTCCTCATGTAGAGGGATGGCATGCAGGATCCTGGGGATATAACAGCAGTATCTTTATATTTGAGTGGACGATTTGTGAGGAGGTTTCGCAGAGCTGCAGCACTTCCCATGGCTATCATTTTGTGCTTTGAGTGGATGAGATTGCGCAGCATGCTTACTGCTCCCAGATCCCACAGCAATTCCTGGTCCTTCGGACTACGTGCAGACAGGTTCCAGAGGGTTCCACATGCATTACTTACAATGGTAAGACTGTGAGATCGCAAGTGCTGCAGCAGAGTCTGAAGGCAGTTATGATCCCTGAGGATTTGCCTGAAATAGGAAAACAGGAAGAACTTAAGTGATGTCATTGATACTTTGACTGCTTCATTTGTGAATGTGAATAAATATGATACCTGAAATCATCTCGGGTAGCAATAAGACTGGACACATTACGCAGGATGCCTCCACCACTCTCAATAATGGCCAGTGAGTTGGTTTGGCATCGATAAGTCAAAGTGCTAACCAAAAAGCCAAGAGCACCGTCAACAGAACAAATTGCCACCTTATTCTCAGTGCTGTGTGCTGACAAATTCCACAGTGCACTTAACACACTCTTTAAGGTGGATTCCTGTGGGGAAGACCATATACAATCACTTATTACTTACTGAGCCGTATTAAAGCACAAATTTCACTAGTTAAATGGGTAAATCAGTTATCTTCACTTTTATGTAAACTTGGTAGTAAATAAAAGGTATTTGATTGTACCTTTGTAGCCTGCAATGCACATGCCATAAGTGCTGACACACTGCCGACATCTCTCAAAGTCCTTTTACTGTTGATATCAGCACGCCATGACAAGTTCCTCAGTATACTTGACACTACCTAAAAGTAAAGACAGATCACAGAGATGACGTGGGCCAAATAATTACAATTTAGAGAAGTAAAAAATAGTAGGGCTGGGTATTGAGACAAATTTCACAATTCGATTCGATTTCGATTCACAAGCTTGCAATTCGATTCGATTTCGATTACGATTCGATTCGATTCAATATCGATTATTTTGGATATCAGTTACAATAAATGGCAATTTTTCTCAAGGGAATCAAATCTCTTAAATGCTGTAAACTATGGTCTATAAATATAGTCTAGTTGTAGCCTACTAGGCTTCATTAGCCTAATATGAAGGTAATAATTAACTGTTTTGTAGCTATACAAACACTTAAATTACACTCTTATTTATTTTTATAATAAGAAGATTATATGAAATATAAACATTTAAATGGTGGCTGTCATAAAAACTTGCCAGATTTATTCAAATATGCATTAAATATTGAAGAACACTAACGAGTGTGGACTAACGAGTTTATGTGCGTTTTTTTCTGAGGTAAATATGACGATACATGACATTGATTACAAGCTGTTTAACTGACGTCTTTCCACGGTTGAAACGCAGATTGAGCGAATCAATGTGACATGATACGGATTTAGATAAGTTGTACTCGATCTTTTAACACACTTTCAGACGCTCATTCATCTTTATTTCGCGCTGTGACCGGTATTATTAACCCGGAAGAGAGATCAGCGCTGCTGCTTCTCTGGAGCTGCGCCAGAGCGATCTCACGCCACAGCGCCAAAACGCTATTTATGTTTTTGAATTCCTAAAGAAAATGGACGTAATTTGAAAATTGAGACTTTGTTTCATATCAATAGTAACAAAGGACAAAGATTATTGCGCTTTGTTGGATGCGTGCAGCCGCGATACAATGTCTCATTCATTTAAATGAAACAGGATGACTAATCGATTCTTGAGATTTAAGAATCGATATCGGTTTGTAAAAATGAGAATTGATTAATATCGAGAAATCGATATTTATTACCCAGCCCTAAAAAATAGTGATAGTAAAAACTCTGTTATTATATTCTTCTGTTCTTAAAGTTCATCTAATGGTTAGCTATTTGGAAAAGTAACTTATGCACCTGCTGTAATTCCTCATTATCAGATCCAAGCTGTGCAACAATGGCTTGAAGACAGTTTTTCTTTGAGCAAAGAGTAGCCTGAAAAAGTAAATAAAAAGGATTTTGTCAACCTCACAAGAAGACAAGCTTAAAAAAGCCTGCCTGTGTCATACAGTCTGGTACTGAATTTATGCATTATCATAATTGCGAAATTAACTTACCATTGATCATCACATTTATATTTTGTTTAATTATTTAACAATATTTAATTTTGGATACATTTCAGTAAAAACATGTATGACCAATGTGGCAATAACTTAATATTGGGCTCTGATTGTATAAGTAATAAGTATAGGAATGAAATGACCCCATTCCATACTTGTATGCAATAATTTGAACATTTACCTTATTTACGACATCTCCATATGTAAGGTTAGTGAGTGCCATTCCTGCGTAACGCCGGAGGGCCATATTGATTGGCTCATTCTGCATGCCATACAGTTCTTGGTCCAGCTGCATTAGCTCTGCAATGGCTTGCAGCCCCCCTAAAAGATACACACATAAGCTTTTTCAGTGTTTTTAACCACATTATACACTCTATTGCTCTTTGGTCTATTTAGATAAACTCTATTCCCATACCTAGTTCATTCATTGCCCTGCGGTACTCTTCCTCAAAAGATAACTTCATTATTGAGCACAAGGCCTGGCATATCTGGGGATCCACTGGCTCAGGGATTTCTGACGATATCAAACAAAATTTATAATTATGTTAATCATTGTATATCATTGTAACAATATTTATGATTTTTTTTTTTTTTACTTAACCAGGGCTCACCTGTAGTTTTGCCACCACCAGGTGAAGGGGTACTTAGATGATTCTCTATCCAGTCCCAGCCATTCTCGCAGTGTGAGCGGATTTGCTCTAGTACATGAAGAACTCTCATCTCACGCCGAGCTTGGCCCTCATCTGGCTGTGAGTACACAATGTTGTGAAGGGCAGCACTGGCTCTGGAACGGGCTTCCCGACTATAGCCTCCTGCCCCAGCTGCCTCCCCGGTGCCTCCCTCATGTAGTATTTGCACAAGCAGTGGGACGCAGCCAGACTTGCGCATAGCAATGCAGCTTTCCTGTGAGCTTGACATTGCCAAAAGGGTACGGGACATCTCTTCCCGATCTCTAGAGGCCAGCATGGAGAGTAGCCAAAATACCATCTCCACCTGCAATCCAAACAGTATATATGATACATATATTATCTTCCAGTTCATTATTGCTCTAATGTTGTACAATAGTCTTTTACAATATTGCACATAAAAACGTTATGTTTACTGTATATAAGGGTCGGAAATAACATAAATGGCGGGGATGCTGAAAATTATTTTAATATGCAGAACTGTTTCCCAATCATAGCAGGGGGCATTTACTTCCACACCTATCAAAATAGAGTGTTTCAAAGAGAGGGTCAACAGGATAGAAAATAGCCTATTGGTTTTGATGTAAAAATCTTGCTAACATTATAAGTGGACATCAGAGATATTTATATATTTTTTTTTAAAATTCGGTTTAAGGCCCCTTTAAAGTCAAAAATTCTTCAAACGGCTCCTATTTAGGGTCGCAAAGGGTTGCTGGAGGCTATTTCAGGGCCGAAAGCAGGAATCACACTGGATGGATTGAAGGCCAGTCCAGCACACAGCTAGTACTCAGATATTTTCAAACTCACACATGATTAATTTAGTGTCTACCTATCCTTTGGTGAGGCAACTGTGCTGCAACTAAATTTATTTCAATGTATTTATTTAAGTATGAAGTGCAAATGCATAGACCAGTAGTCTATATTTATGTTTATAGAAATCAAATATTGCCCCTTAGTAAAATAAATTCGGAAACACACTGTAAGCTGGTTTATAGTTGTTTTTGATTAAAAAAAAAAAACACACACACACAAACACAACAAAGGTCTTACTTTGCTCCCTGTTTCTGCAGAAGCTTCCAAAGCACCAGCATTTCCAGAATCCATGTCAGGGACAGATGTTTTTGGGAGGCACTCAGTGTTCTATGAACACAGAGAGTATGCTTTATTATTTGTTCCAATTTTGTACATTTGGTTTACGTTTCTGACTTACCACATTCATATTTATTAAAGCAGCAAAGTAAATATGTGCTTTTGTAAGAATGATCCACACATATTGATAGGGTGTATATTCTTCGCAATAAAGTACCAAATACCTTTTGAAGATACAATAGCAATCTTTTTTTTTTTCCTGTTTAAAATCTGTTTCAGTTTGATTGAGCATTTGCACACCCTCTGCATGTGGAGAGTGAATCACCACTAATGGCAAAGCACTTGATTCATTATTGCATGCTCAAACCCATCACTATGGCAACGTTTGGCACCAGTGCTATAAATGCAATCCCTAGACAACTAGACTACATACACGGATACAGATATAGCTCAAATTATCTTCTAGAGTTTTCAGAATACAATTTTGTAGATTTTAATGCAAGTAGTATTCAGTTATTTATTTATTTTTTTTACCTAAATGCTTTAATAGGCTACTTAAAATAAGCTTTATTGTCCTTGAATACAATCATTAATTGTAAACATGAATTCATTTACAAAATAAACATTTTAATTTATTATTATTACTATTATTATTATTTTATATTACAGTATATTGGCAAGGCGGCTACCAAGAGCCAAAAATACATGTGAAACACAGGGCGCAAAGCTGTAATTTAGACAAAAAGGTGCCTAAAATAAAATAAAATATTGTTTTGGCAAGCAGGGAGTGAGAACGTGATTGCTAATGAGCGTCACCTGCGCACCGCACCAGTCTCGCATTTCTCACGGAGGAGCTTCGGAAGTATTAAAGGAGTAGTGATGACATGTGAAGGACGAGAGAGGTCCAAGCCTGGACATTATGTTATGTTTTATTGTTTTGTTTATGTGTGTGCGGCAGTCATCCACACGGGGCTGCCGCTTTTACTTTCGTTTTGTGTTTATTCATAATTAAAGTGTTAAAACCATAGGTGTCATTTACGGGGGGGGGACAGGTGGGACATGTCCCCACCACTTTTTGCCAGGGTCGATTTTGTCCCCACCACTTTTGTTTTGTAAAAAATATGGAACATAGTCACACTTGTGGTGTTCCCGGTCAAAAATGACCGGCCTATTAAAAATAGCTTATAAATCACTCATTATACCATATTTTAACCCAATCTTGGATTCAATCTTTTTGTCAACTTGTTCTCTTTCAATTAGGACTGGTTTTACATTTCTGTTTGCATCGGATTAATCGTGGGCCTCATTTATTTGAGAGTAGGCACTTTTGTCCCCACCGATTTTGTCCCCACCACCACCACCATCTCGCTGTACCAATACAAATAAAACATCTCCAGTTAACAGCATTCGTTTCATTTGTTTGTTAAATAACAGGCGATCTAGCACTGAAATGTGTTGTCTTCTCTCGGAAACACGCTTCAATCCGTTGCGGAGATTCGTTCCGGTGAAATCACAAATCAAACTGCACACAAACGTGTCCCGGTTTCTCTGGGTTGGGTTCTAATCTGCTCTCGTATATTTTTTTCCCTCATCAAAACATACAACCACTGATAAACATTATATCAATTCAACCACTGATAAACATCATTGGTTTTGATGAGGGGAAAAAAAAAACCATACGAAACTATACATATGCAATAAAGGGCTTATACACTCTACTTACTATACTCGGACATTGTGCTCATTTTTATGGTAACACTTTATTTTACGACCCGCAAACAACTGTGTAAGTACACCGAAATTACGGTGTACGTTTCTGTAATTATAGTGTACTTCCGTGTAAGGGAACAATATGTTAAGTTTGGGGTAATAAAGGGGTAACAAGCAGATATACAACCTGCAAATAACTTCGTAAGTACACTGAAATTACGGTGTATATTTCTGTAATTATGGTGTACTTCAGTGTTGGTATAAGGGAACAATATGTTAAGTTTGGGGTAATAAGGGGGTAACAAGCAGATGTACAAGCAAATTATTTAATTAGTTAAAAAATAACAGGTACCTATATTCTATATATTCCAGGCAAAGTTTGTACGTCTGTTTTTTATAAAATGTATCACATTTCTGGCAAAACATGTTCAGGATAATTTTGACATCTGTTGAAAATTAAACACACACACAAATATATATATAAATGTATTGGCTTTTCTTACTAGATTACTAGAAAAGTCAAAATAATTTGTTTCTGCTATGATTTTAATTTAGACCGTAACATGTGGTAAACTTACCTTATTCCATTGAATTGCAATGACACTTAAATGTCAGGGCAAATATACTGTGTAATTAAAACGTTTTTTTTTTGTTTGTTTGTTTTTTGTTGTTGTTTTGTTTTCTTGATAACAGTACCTTTCTCTGTAATTACATTGCAAAAAGTGTTGTTTCGTTTTACTACATAGTAAGTAGCGTTTGTTACCCCCTTGTTCTGCGTAGTTACAGGGCAAGTGTAACTCCTGCGGGCTGTAAATTAAAGTGGTGTTTGTTACCCCTTTATTACCCCAAACTTAAAATATTGTTCCCTTATACTTAGACGGAAGTACACTATAATTACAGAAACGTACACCGTAATTTCGGTGTACTTACACAGTTGTTTGCGGGTCGTAAAATAAAGTGTTACCATTTTTATTTATATACATCAGGAAGCTACAGGACATCGTCTTTCAAAACATGACCTACTCGAAAGAGAAAAAAAGAATGAATGCATCATTGTACCTAGCACTTTTGAAAATGCCCTTCTGAATACGTCTCTGTCCCCCAGCACATTTCAAACCAAACTGACGCCCATGGTTAAAACGTTCGCCGGTTCCCGCCTCCTTCTTTGCATAACAAATAACCTGGTTTCAATTGTTTCTTAGCATATAGGATTGGTATGCTGAACTATTTGCATAATCCACATACTTCAAAATGAATTCATAGTTTTGATGACAAATATTCTAAAATGTGCAAAATAGTAAAACATGTAGAATGAGTTGAAAAGTGTAGTGTAGGTCCCTTAAAAAGCTTTACTCATTGCACACAGAATAAATGGCAAGTTTAGCAACCTTGTACTGTAGGTTTCATTATATCCTGACTTTATCATTTTAGATTTCTCAGCATCATTAAACAGTACGTAGTTCTCAAGAGCTCATTGTCAGTCTGGTGCAGTATTGAGCAGACATGACTATGCTGTGGTGGGAATCCTTTAGTCCCAGAGAGCTATGCTTTAAATTACAGCGTCACACTTGCCAACCATCCCAGATACTGAGCAGCCAATAGGAGGCAGCTTGCAGAGGGCAAACCCCTTTTTTTTTTTTTTTTTTTTTTTTTCCATAGCAACATTCGGTACCAGCCTGTTCTGAGAGATAGGGCCAGGTGAGATTCAGTATAAATGAATTCTTTGCAGTATAAAAAAATTCTAGAAGAATAACACCTTTGTATTTCATGAGCTGAGTAGCCATTGCAGAAAACCCATATCAAACCTGTGTCACATTTCTATCAGTTAAACACTAAATTACAAATTCTATTTAATGACCATAAATATTACAAATAATATTTTATGTAGCAGAGCAGTCATGCTACACTACAGTGGAAACCACATACATTTCTGAATAATTATTTAAGTCAAATTAATGCTAACTGCAATCTATATTTTTTATTATTACTTTCACTTTTAGCCCTGTAATATAATATACACTCACCTAAAATATTATTAGGAACACCTGTTCAATTTCTCATTAATGCAATTATCTAATCAACCAATCAATCACATGGCAGTTACTTCAATGCATTTAGGGGTGTGGTCCTGGTCAAGCCAATCTCCTGAACTCCAAACTGAATGTCAGAATGGGAAAGAAAGGTGATTTAAGCTATTTTAAGCTGGGCATGGTTGTTGGTGCCAGACGGGCCGGTCTGAGTATTCCACAATCTGTTCAGTTTACTGGGATTTTCATGCACGACCATTTCTAGGGTTTACAAAGAATGGTGTGAAAAGGGAAAAAACATCCAGTATGCGGCAGACCTGTGGGGAAAAATACCTTGTTGATGCTAGAGGTCAAAGGAGAATGGGTCAAAGGAGAATTGGCCGACTGATTCAAGCAGATAGAAGAGCAACTTTGACTGAAATAACCACTTGTTACAACCGAGGTATGAAGCAAAGCATTTGTGAACCCACAACACACACAACCTTAATGCAGATGGGCTACAACAACAGAAGAGTACCACAGAGTACCACTCATCTCCACAACAAATAGGAAAAAGAGGCTACAATTTGCAAGAGCTCACCAAAATTGGACAGTTGAAGACTGAAAAAATGTTGCCTGGTCTGATAAGTCTCGATTTCTGTTGAGACATTCAGATGGTAGAGTCAGAATTTGGTGTAAAGAGAATGAGATCCATCATGCCTTGTTATCACTGTGCAGGCTGGTGGTGGTGATGTAATGGTGTGGGGGATGTTTTCTTGGCACACTTTAGGCCCCTTGGTGCCAATTGGGCATCGTTTAAATGCAACGGCCTACCCGAGGAATGTTTCTGACCATGTCAATCCCTTTATGGCCCATGCACCTCTGATGGCTACTTCCAGCAGGATAATGCACCATGTCACAAATCCCCAATCATTTCAAATTGGTTTCTTGAGCATGAAAATGAGTTCACTGTACTAAAATGGCCTCCACAGTCACCAGATCTCAACCCAATAGAGCATCTTTGGGATGTGGTAGAACGGGAGCATTGTGCCCTGGATGTTCATCCCACAAATCTTCATCAACTGCAAAGTGCTATCCAATCAATATGGGACAACATTTCTAAAGAATGCTTTCAGCACCTTGTTGAATCAATGCCACGTAGTTCTGAAGGCGAAAGGTATGGTGTTCCTAATAATCCTTTAGGTGAGTGTACATCGGCATGCTGTTATGCAATTACTTTTTACATCCTCAATCCATTACTTGTGTGCCCTTGATGTCACATTTTTATTCAGACTTTTCCAGCATGCTGGTTCAGTCAACATTGTTTTCTGTGGCTTTGTGTTGCCCCTGGTAATGGCAAACCCTCAGTAGTTTACAGCATCTATAAATTGTTCTGTGAAAATGCCACTATTGAGAGATTAAAAAACAATGTAGAAACGTATTTGTATCATTTGAATTTTACCAAATAAATAACCAGAATTAAGCCATCAAAGTGTTATTTCTTTCTATCAATAATGAGTGTGACCCTGAAAAGTTCCTGTCTTCACTGAAGTATTATAAATTACAAATTATTGTTAAGTTTATAGAAAATTATGAAAAAACATTTTTAAGATTTCTAGTTTTAATGTCAAGGGGTGTAACTATTAAATATAATGTATTAAATATATATATTTAAAATGAACAATATAAATTCATCAGAACAGTTGATGTGATACTTACCTTGGGACATTGTTTTATGGTTGCATGTCAGTTAAAATTCCTACACTTGACTTTGATTTAGCAGAAAAAAACTGCTTCGCTTATTTAAAGTTATTAAAAAAAATCCTGTAATTTCAGCCTTTAAAATAATGCTTTTTATATATTTAAATCTCCAGACAAATATTTGAATATCTGTATTTTATTAACACTAAAAATATCAAAATTAATTGTATTTCAGAAAATGAAAACATTCATTGAAGAAGAGCTCTCTTTATTGTCTCTATCATTTGCTTTTTTTTTAAGTATTTTTGAACAATTTAATATGTATTAGTGGTATATCTTTGATCATTTAAGGAATATGTGTCACCTGAGTCTCTGGTAGAGCACTCTTCTCTTGAGGACCACGCGAGCTCTGGGCGTCATGAAGCTCTTTCTCCAGCTGCTCTAACCGAGCAACACGGATCTGTACGCAGAAACACATGCAGCGATTAATGATACAACATCTGCAACATTCTAATGGTTTGATAGCAATACTTTGAAGGCTATTTTTTTACAGCATATAATCTCTGCTACAAAACCCAGTTTAGCCATACAGTTCATCCAACATGTTTTTTTTTGTTTGTTTTTTTTCTGATAAAGCTGGTTGACCAAGGGTGTATTGCTGGTTAAGGAGGTTTTAGAAGCCTGGTTGGGGACACAGTGAGTGATAGATTTGCAGTTGATAAAAGCGTAACCCCGTTGTGACTGACACGTGACACTTAAGCTGGATTTACAGCTGGATCTTTGTAGATTGAAACATGGCATTTAATCTATAATCTGTTCTTACTTGTGTTCTCTGCACCATCTCGTCACTGGTCCCGAAACGTTCCTCCATCACGGAACGCAATTGCTGAGCTTCAAACTCTAGCTGCTGACGAATGAAATCCACCTGCAAGGAGAACTGTGAAGCACAGAAAAATGCACAGATAATGAACTGCACACATACCATGTTCATTATTTTAAGAACAAAAACAAATTTCTAAAGACATGACAAATATTACAGACTGAAACTAATCTATGATTCTATACAAAGCATTTATTTTATAAAAAAAGAGCAGCATAAACATTCTGATGAACTTCCCCTGTTGTATTAAATGGAAAAAAAGACCATTTCAAGTCAATTCTGGTTTGGAACAATACCGGTTTAAGGTTAGCTGCATGTAATTATGCATGTAATATTACTGTTATTACTACAATATGTACAATTTTGGCTGAACTAGCCCTTTAAGAATCATAGCTGTTATTTCAAACTAGACAAGGGCATTACCTGAAATCTTCCTGAAATCTACCAGTAATCTGATTACCAAAAATCTACATTTAGGACAGTCTGTGGTTATTAGCAGCAAAACCAGGTGACCTCATTTTTGGCTACAGATGCACACAGTCCTATCAGTGAGCAAGATGTTTAGGTTGCTTACCGTATCGAGCCGTGGCAGTTCAGACAATCTCTGAGACAAACCCTGCAGCTGTGAGTAATACCATCGCCGCTCTCTTTCCTCTTTTTCTATTTCACTCAGCAACATGGACCTACAACACACAACACATTCCTAAAGCCTGTGTGCATTTAAATGGAATAGACCATAGCCCACATGATGTTGAACTAGTTGAACTGAAATTCTTACATTTTTTTTTATTATTATTATTTTTATAAAACATTTAGGAAAAAAAAAATTGGGCATATAAAATTTGTTTTATGCTCCTTCCCCAAGTATATTAGAAGTTACACTCACTTTATTAGGTACACCTATTCAACTAATATGCACATCTAAACAGCCAATCACATGACAGCACTGAATCCATTTAGGCATGTAGACATGTGCTGTGTCCCAATTCTCCTACTTATACTATGCCCTAAAAGTATGAACTGTTTTTGTGAAGAGTGTGTATCAGAAGAGAAGACAAGTTTTAGGACAAATTACTTCTGTCAATATTGCATCTTTAGTTATGTTACATGCATTTTGTCACTGTTTAAACAGCCCTGTCAGTTATCTTGTCAAATTGATCTTATAAATTTAATTTAATTTCCAACCATTTCGGAGAGAAGTGTATTGATCCGCAGATTGTAGATCTTTGATTTGGAGAACTCTTTAAATGTGTTTGCAATTTTCATAATGAAAGTTTATGACCAAACATATCATTACAAAAGTCCACAATGCTGTTGCTGATTAAATATAAGGTGGAAAACAGTGAATAAATATATTTTGGTCAGGTTAGATACTGATAATTAATCACTCAAACCCCCACCTGACTCGCGCATTCGCCATGTTTGTAGTTTTTAAAGGGGTGGCTGTTTATGATTTCACTATTCTACTCTTTGAGCATAAACAACATCTGCAAAGTTACAACGCTCAAAGTTCAAAGCAAAGGGAGATATTTGCTTTTAAAGAAATTGCTTTTTAAAACATTACAAAAAACAGCTGGTAGGGACTACACAAGCTTCCTCCTGGGTTAGTGACATCACTAACCTCACAATTTGCATAAACCTGGCCCCGAGAACACAATTTATAGATGATCAAGACAGAATATGAGTCTCTTGAGTCTCCATCTCTATCTGATTTTGAACATGATTTGAAGATAAAAGGTTATACGTTTTTGAAATTTTCATTGCATGTGTGTGTGAGGTAAAAGGACACAAGCTCTTCAAGCTCCACCCCCCTGTGGTGAGAGCAGCAGCTCATTTGCATTTAAAGGGACATACACAAAAACGGAGCGTTTTGCTCACACACAAAAAGTGACGATTTTAACATGCTATCTAAAAATATATGTGGGGTATTTTGAGCTACAACTTACACACTCTGGGGACATCAGAGATTTATTTTACATCTTTTGAAAAGAGCATTATACCATAGCATTATTTTAAGTACAGTTAATTCATATTTGTAGTTCTAAATGAATCCTCGTCCAATATGCGAAGGGTTGTAAGCAATATTAGCTGTTAGTGTGCACGGATCTGCACTTTGGATTTTAACCAAAAAAAGTAGACCATCTGGGTATCTTTGGCATACACATTTCAATATAATATGATTTGAGAAACACTAATTCTAATTTCAAATATTTACAATGGATAGTATCCGAATGGGATGCAGCAATGGTGAAGATGATCTGCTGAAGTTCAAACTGAGCATCAGACTGAGGAAGAAAGGTGATTTAAGTGACTTTAAATGTGGTATGGTTGTTGGTGCCACACGGGTTGGTCTGAGTATTTCAGAACGAGCAGATCTACTGGTGTTTTCACACAGATGGTCCGAAAAACTTCATGTGGGTTAAAATGCCTTGTTGATGCCAGAGGTCAAGAGGAAATGGCCAGACTGGTTTGAGCAGAATGAGCCCCTTTGGGCCCCTTAGTACCAGTTGAGCACTGTTTAAATGCCACAGCCTATCTGAGTATTGTTGCTGACTATGTCCATCCCTTTATAATCATAGTGTAGCCATATTGTGATGGCTACTTCCTACAGAATAACGCACCATGTAACAAAGCTCAAATCATCTCAAACTGGTTTCTTGAACATGACAATTAGTTAAATATACTCAAATGACCTCTACAGTCACCAGATCTCAATCCAATAGAGCACAGTTGGGATGTGATGGGATTTGGTTGGATGTACAGCTGCAACGGCATGATGCTATCATGTTAATATCGACCAAAGTCTAGGAGGAATATTTCAAAAAACTTGTTGAATCTGTCACGAAGAGTTGAGGAAAAAGTGACTCCAAATACCAAGGTGTGCCTAATAAAGTGGCCGTGAGTATGCATTTGAAATGTCTTTCTCTTTATTTCTCTTATGTTCATGAATAATCTTGCATTCATGGGTAAATCCAAACTATTATCCAGTTACTCGAGAATGAGAGCACCAATTTCCTATATTACCACTTACTATTTCCACTACTAGCAACAGCAAGTAATTATGGATCATGAATGGGACCTAAACTAAATTCCACTGGCTTTTACAGGGGACTAACCCTTTAAGGAAAAGAACATTTTGATTAAACCAGACCAGTCTTAAGATGTGATGATCTCACCTCTCTTTACAGAGGTCCTCTAAGTGCTGGGCAGTGACACGGCCTTCTCCAATTGCCTGATGAGGGTGTCCGAGGTGCATGGCCGTGCCTTCTCCTGATGCAGATGAAGACTGGCGGGACGGTGGACAGACGGGACTCCTGGCTCTGCTGAGGCCCAGTCTCTCCTCGCCTTCCCCTACCTGGCTAGCCATCGTCTCCGGAAACACACGCAGGTTGTGAGGCTGATACTTGAGCTCATAGTAGTTGGTCAAGTCCATATGCAGCTCTGTAAAAAAGAAAAAGAAAAAAATGGCAAAGCTTTTTATAATTTTCGTTTAGTACTTGTGGATTTGTATTTGTGGATTACTAAGCTGTATTCAGCTGTATCAGTAGTAGCTAACTTTGAAAAGAGTGGTACAGGAAACAATATCTACTGTACATATTTTACCATAATAGTCTTCTGTCTCTAATAGGGCTGATTTGACAATTTTTCGATCTTCATCTTTAATGAATCCCAATCTCATGTGTGCCCAATGTTTTCTATACAATAATCGTCTTGTAAAATCCTTGCACTTTCTTTTAATAAAAAAAATTAAGTCAATTTTCAAACTGTCAATTTTATAATGAAAATTCAAACAATAGATGTTGTTAAAGCGTTAAATGTTGTTAAGGTGGTGTGACATATCAAACAAAAAATTTTGTTAAAGCGTTAAGTTGTTGTTAAGGTGGTGTGACATACGTATCTCTGTAGCTGCTCCAGTTTAAACTTCAGTGCAGAGCGCACATGAACTGACCATCTCTTCTTGTTTATAATTAGTTACTATTTGTGACAGGCCTCCTCTTCTTCAAGAGTCATCCTGCTGAGGCCTCCATGCAAACAGCTTCATCTTTGCAGGTAGAGCTAGAAAAGTGGCCTCTCTCTCATAATAGAGGGTTGTTCTTTACGCCGCCTTCACACTGGCAGTTGAAATCAGCTCCGATGCGGCTGCGAAACGACCGGAAGTCATTCATTTCCTATGGAGATTCGCAGACCGCATGCGAATGGGTCCGAAACGGGTCCGACCGAGTGCGGTGCGAAGAAAACCGTGTCCGTTGGTCATCCAGATGCGTTCAAAAAATTTGAACTCGTGCCAAAAGCTACGGACGGTTCCTATCCGACAATTCCAGCGGAAGTTGAGCGTTGCTATGGTACTGACAACCAAACCTGAATTATTAACTTTTAATAAAATAAATAATGATTTTATAACGAAAAGTTGTCATGTCATTTTTTATTTTCATGACTTTCTAACGTTTATAAGGGCAGTTAATACAATTAAATTGAAGGTAGATATTGAACTATTGACCACTATTTCACATTTTTTTAGCCGACCTGACGTGTCAACGTCCTCAGCAACTTTCCTCACGCAGCATAACCCTCATCAGAGAGATCATACAGAACTGACAGAATCAAACTTTAATCTCTCTGCCATTTTTGTTCTACCCGCGTCCGACGCTTTTCACTGTGTAGTACGACGTCCGTTGGGAACGTATTGCGTATTACGAAGCTGATTTCAACTGCCAGTGTGAAGGCGGCGTTAGGCCCTTCGCTCCCTGAGCTCTGTGTTGGATATGTCTAAGCCAAGATTTTTTTCACACGGTAAGAAGAAACACTAGAACCTCTCTGGTGTGAGTTACCTCTGCTGATCTAAGTTACCTTGCTAATAAATAGTGTTTCACTATAGTTTGGATATGTATATACTCTGCAGAGGTTATGGCTCATTTGAATGAATGCTGGACGAGTCATTTACTCGGCCGTATAAGTGATTCTGTTAAGATTCTCTTTAAATTAATTGATAATTCCTTTTGAGTTTTTGGGGCCCTTAAATACATATTATTATACCTAAGTTGTCTTAAAGATATCAGTGGATAACACAAGCTACTAAACCTCGACTTTAGAGGAAATCCCACTGTAATTTCCCCTGTTGTGATGGACAATCAGCCAGTTGAACTAGTGCAGCAGTACAAATATCTTGGGACTTTAATTGACAGTAAACTGTGCTTTGAGTCCCAGGTTGATGCTGTGTGTAAAAGAGCACATCAGCGCATGCACTTTCTTCGCAAGCTTCGCATTTTTAATGTTGACACTGTTTTTATGGAAATGTTTTATTCCTGTTTTATTGAATCAGTTCTCACTTTCTCTTTTATCTGTTGGCACGGATCACTTTCTATTAAACAGAAAAATTGCATGCAAGGTAGTGTGAAGCCTTGCAATAAAATTGTTGGCACACCCTTAAATGACCTACATGACCTGTATAAGGTCAGGTCCTTGAAGAAGGTGAGAGCCATTCTGGCTGACCCCAGTCATCCCTTGTGGGATGAATTTACGTTGCTGCCATCCGGGCGCAGATATAGTCTGATATGATGCAGAACAAACAGGAAAAAAAAGATAATTTATCCCGACTGTTATCACAATTATTAAAAAATTTAAATTATGTTTTTCTGTGGTTGTGTTTATTGTTTTTGCATGATTTATATACTGCTTCTGTGACTGCTGGCTGTAATTTAAATTGGCCCTCAGGGATAATTATGTTACCTTGAACCTTGAAGTGATAATAGCTATACGCCATTTAACCATGCGAAGTCACATGTCCTATTCATCATGTTTATGTTTTTGTCCGCTTGACAGGACAATACAAATTGTTGTCAAGTCAAGTCAAGTCACATTTATTTATATAGCGCTTTTCACAATACAGATTGTATCAAAGCAGCTTCACAGTGATAACATGAAAGTAGCACAACACAGATCAACAACATTGCTAAACACTAAATAACCCCAACTGAGCAAGCTCAAAGCAAGCCAAAAGCAAGGCGACAGTGGCAAGGAACCAAACTCCATCAGATTGGATGGAGAAAAAACCTTGGGAGAACCCAGGCTCAGTCGGGGGCCAGTTCTCCTCTGGCTTACATTCATATTGTTTAAATATAAATATTAAATATAAATATTGTTTATGAATGTTGTATCTTGTATTAGAGGCAGTTCAAATTTGTGCTTTGAGTACAATTCTCTCATACTGACCACTGGATGTTCAACATGGCACCTCATGGCAAAGAGTTCTCTAAGGATTTAAGAATTAAAATTGTAGCTCTCCACAAAGATGGCCTAGGCTATAAGAAGATTGGTAACACCCTGAAACTGAGTTACAGTACAGGCCAGGATCACACAGAGGTTTCCTAAGATGGGTTCCACTTGGAACAGGCCTTGCAAGTCCTCATGCTATGCAGAAGCTGGCTTCAAAAAACAGACGCATGGTTGCTGCCAGCATTCCTTTAGAGGTTGCAGAAGTGGTGCAGAAGGTCAGCTTGTCAGTGCTCAGACAATTCACATTCACGCAGCACACTGCAACAAGTCGGTTTGCATGGCCGTCGTCCCAGACGGAAGCCTCTTTTGAAGCTGGCAAGCTCACAAGAAATCTGTTTTCTGAAAGCAACCTGTCCAAGAGCATGAATTACTGGAACCATGTTCTGTGGTCTGATGAGACTGAGTTAAACGTGTTTGGCTCAGATGGTGTCCAGATTTTGTAGCGATGCCCTGGTGAGGAGTACCAAGATAATTGTCTTTCCTACAGTCAAGCATGGTGGTGGTAGCATCATGGTCTGGGACTGCATGAGAGCTGCTGGTACTGGAAAGCTGCGCTTCATTGAGGAAAACATGGATTCCAATATGTACTGTGCCATTTTAAAGCAGAACAAGATGCCCTCCCTTCAGAAACTGTGCTGAACGGCATGATAACTGCCCCAAACACCGCCAAGTGCCAACTGCCTTGCTGAGGAAGCTGAAGTTGTAGATGATGGGTAGGGTTGGGTACCGAAACTCGGTGCCAATAGGGAACCGGTTCTGACGTAAACGGTAGTAACCAGACTGAATTAGAATGAACCTGATTTCGATACCTGAGTCTGTAGCATTAGGCGTACACATGCAGTCTCTCGCTGTCTCCCTCTCCCTCTCTGACGTGCGCGCACTATACAGTTTATTGAAGCACTGTCTTATCTGTCTTGCACCCGCGCTCTTGCTCGCTCGCTCTAGATTCGAGATTTGAACTAATTTGCGATCATCCGGGAGCCGTTATCAATATGCGAGAGACTCACGGAACGTCTGCTGATAGCGAGGGGATTAAACACACGTGAAATGTACACATGAAATGTTTGGCTGCATTTCACGTGTAAAATTTTGCGTCAGAATAACGACTGTCTATGGATATAGAAGAATCACCATTCGCGCTGCGCTGACGCTCACGTCGTCATATTATATTAGCGCGCACATCATCTGCTCCTCAGAGTTCTATGCCGAAAAAAGAAACTTGTCGGCAGCGTGAGATATTTGGCAGCGAACGCTCGTTCCCTATTCAGAGAACATGGGTTACACAGAGACGTTCTCTTTCATATACTCAAGCTGCGTATAAGACGCAGTGGGAACGAAATATCAAACTGGCTAAGAGCTTAACTAAATGACAAGATAACTTAGCCTACATGACTAGTTAAAGCAGACAAAACATGGAAACCTGTAGCCATGTTGATATTATATTACCCTGGTAGTAATCTCTATTAATCTCTAGTATAATTACATTGTTTAATATAATATTGTTTTATTTGATATTATGTCAATATGAACTTTTATTTTATATTGGTTTATTTATTATTACCATATGTTACTATTGTAAGTTAATATTGTGTCCAGTTTGGCCCTGTAAATAAAGGGGTTTTATTATTTTTTGACAAAGTGTGTGCGGTATTGTTTTCTTAAGTACCGTTTCAAGAACCGTTTAGGCACCGGAACCATTTAAAAAATACCGAGTAGGTACTGGTATCGGATAAAACCCGATACCCAACCCTAATGATGAGGTGGCCAAGTATTTCTCCAGACCTGAAACCTATTGAGTACCTGTGGAGCATCCTAAAGCGGAAGGTGGAGAAGTGTTTAACATCCAGCAGCTCTGTCATTATGGATGAGTGGAAGAGGATCCCAGCAACAACATGTGCAGCTCTGGTGAATTCCGTGCCCAGGAGGATTAAGGCAGTGCTAGATAACAATGGTGCTCACACATAATATTGACACTTTGGACACCGTTTTGACATTTTCACTAAGGGTGCACTCACTTTGCTTGCCAGCTATTTTGACAAAAATGGCTGTATGTTGAGTTATTTTCAGAAGACAGTAAATATATGCTGCAGCATCACAATGACTACTCAAAAATATCTCCAATATATCCAATTGTGGCGAGGGGGGCGTGGTTTTGTGAAGTCAGTAGCGAGAGAGGAATGCGGTGAGTAAGTACGTAAAGTGCAGATGATGAACACCTTTGTCTGATTGCAGTGATTGGCATGGAGAGACAGCATATACAGTAAGCCGCGGTGAAAGAGAGGTCGGGTGAGAGAGGACTCAGGACTCGTGACTAAAAGTGCAAGTCCCAGTCCCGCCGACCCTGTCTACTTCTTCACCCACACACACATCCATCGAACCTTGCTACACTGGTGGCGAAACCCGGGAAGAAGAAGAACACCGCTGCCATGCAGTCCCCGCCAGGAACGTCATTTGCAGACATTATCCAATCACTCGCGGGTCTTCGCAGGGAGCAACATCAAGCACTGCTGGCCGTAAAGCAGGAGCAGCGTTTCCAGCTGCTTCTCCAAGGCCAGCAAGAAGACCGCAAGCTGTTCCGGAGCTGACTCGACCGGGAGATTCAGGGCGTCCCCCCTCCAGCTACGACCTCAGCCACGCCCCTGCCTCTTAATAAAATGGGACCCCAGGATGATCCGGAGGCTTTCCTGGACCTGTTTGAGAGGTCGGCCGAGGCCCGGGGATGGCCCAGAACGGACTCATCCCGTTTCTGTCAGGGGAGTCACAGATAGGCGTCCACCAACTGCCAGTCCAGAATCTACTGGTCTATGAAGATCTGAGGTGCGCCATCCTTCAGCGGGTCGGCCGGACCCCTGAACAACATTGACAAAGGTTTAGAGCTTTGAAGAGTACAGTTGACCATTCGTCATGGGACAGCTCCGGGACTCCTGCCGCACATGGCTCATGGCCGATGGAGGCGACGTCGAGAACGTCATCAACCAGGTGGCACTGGAGCAGTTCATCTTCAAACTGCCCAAGAAGACAGCGCAGGGGTTCCAGTGCCAACGCCCAACGTCGCTGGACCAGGCCATCCAACTGGCGCAGGACCACATGGTGATATAGTCTATTTCATTTCTATAGTATTTCCCTTGAGAAGATATAACAGATCTGACTCCGAACTAGTTCTCTGTTCCCATTCCGATATTTCAGAATGAGGTTTATGAATGTAGAAAATCATGTGCACTGTAATAATGTCAATCAATTTCTGCAGAAATTGGTCATTTGATAAGGTCTTTAACTAAGCTGAAATAACAGACAAATACAGTCTGTTTAAATAATAATAATAAAAAAACATGAACAGTTGTATATTTTCATGTCTTTATTGAATGCTCAGTGACCCAAAACAAAACTAAATCACTAACATAATGGCTTCAATAGAAGAAAATAAACCTTTACTGAGATTCTGTGGCATGGCCTCGAGAGAGATTCACATCAGAAATCCCAAGAACTTTGTGTTTAACTGAAATCATTTAGAGGAATGATTATTTATTTTTTATGATTTGTGTAAAAGACTGTGTAACTTAAAAATTAGACCAAATCAATTGTAAAATCAATTCCTGTATAATTCTGTGATATTGTATAGAAGTTATTCAAATAAATAATTTGCAAAATATCTTGAACATTTATCAAAAACAAAATTAAATAACTGAGGAATAACACACACACACACACACACACACACACATATATATATATATATATATATATATATATATATATATATATAGTATACTGTATATACAAATGCTACAGATAAATGAACTGTGACAGCAATGTAGAGAAGTGTATAAATTTCCTCCAGTACCTTTGAGCTGGTCCAGTACATCAGTTCTGCCTGAAGAGGCAAGAGTTCCAGCTTCCTGCTCCAGTTTGCTTTGCAGCTGCCTCAGAACCTCCTATTATAGAAAAAAAATAATAAAAATAAATGCATAAATGAGCAGTCATTGTTTGCCTGTGGAGGCCAGTTTAGCGAAAACTAACGTGTATATTTTAAAGTAAAAAGAGACGCTTCTCTCATTTTGAGTAACCGAATGACCTCATCTTTATAATGTATCAGCTCTGTTTGAATAGAGAACAGACTGAGAGATTGCAAATTGTTTGGCAAGGATTACGCATGTGGGCCACAGTGGAATCATGGGATATTGAATATTTATCAAGTATAATCTCATGAAAGCAGTTGTTGAATCCGTTTCAATCAATGGTTCAGCTGTAATTTTAAGATATACAGTATACAGGTTCACCCAAATATTAAAATTCTGTCATCATTTATGGTAACACTTTACTTGAAGGGTTGTGCATAAGACTGACACCTGCATAACCATGACATGACATATGTCTTGAATATGAAGTAAGCTTTATGCATGTTTATGGCAACTGTCATTAAGTGTCTTTCGCTCAGTAATGACATTTTGAATGCAAATATGACATTGTTTAACCCTCTGATGGTCCTCAGTCACTTCTGACCAAATAATTTTCTCTTTTGAATTATTAAAAATCACAGCTTCATCGGAATGTTACGAAACTTGGTGACATTTCTGGCATGGTATGTGAACACACAAAAAAAATTGAGTTCAAGATCCGAGCATGCTAAGTGGTCGTAAAAAATTTGTCAGGATTTTGGTCTTTGGTCAAAAATGACCACCATAGGAAATTAATGGGAAATTGACAAAAACACAAAAATTCACATTTATTTCTTTATTTTTTTTCTATTACATTTTTTTTAAAAAGAAATAGTTTTTGAGATTGTTTCAATTATATATTCAAATCCACCAAAAAAAAAAAAAGTGTTCATAAACAGCTGGGGAATTCACATGCCTCTCCATAGAGAGCTGTACATGCCATAGTTACACTATGATTCTACGCTTTTCTCTATACTGTAATCAGATGTTGCTAATTTTCTAAAAAAAATGTTTTTTTCTGAAGCGTAGACTCTATATTAAACAAAAATACTGCATTAATATTTTTTTTAAAAATAATATATATATATATATATATATATATATATATATACACACACACAAATAGACCCTAAATATTGCATAAATATTAATAAATTCAATCAAATTGTCTCAAAATATTAAATTAAAAAGAATAAATATTATAGAGCAAAAATAAACATCATAACCTGTCTTTGTCATGACAACTTGACATAAAATTAAGTTAAACTGTCATGTGGTTGGTTTTGTCATTGTTAAATGTTGTGGCTGGGGTTCGGGCTGGCATCCAGGCTAGTTTCGAACTCCCAACAAACTCCAAATTAATTTCATCTTGCCCTGATTTTGTTTGAAATTGCATTCTACAGAATTGCTTCTATAGAACACAAAAGAAGATATTTTAAAATTTTGTCAGGGTTCTGTCACTTCGGTCTGTTTATTCTTGATTTGGTGCCAGAGCTTTAACACTCCTGTTGTCATGCGGAGCATGGTATTCAGATCCCGGGACTTTGGTCTAGTTTGGTTTTGGTTCTGTGTTGGGAAATTTTTTAATTGTGAGTTTTTTTGAGAGCTTTTGAGCTGAATCATAAAAACCTCTGATTGGCCATTGTGTTAACACGCTCATCTGATATGTCTGTGATTGGCTACAATGATCAATGCTCCCGTCTGAACATGTTTATATTTACATGTTTTTGAAGCGCTGATCATTGTAACCAATCACAGATATATCCGATGAGAGTGTGTGTAAACTGGGCAATCAGAGGTGTTTATGATTCCGCACAGCGCTCAAAGCGTCACATTTTTTTACATTTTAGTACTTCGGTACCAATACCGAAGTTGGTACTTTTTGAAAACTCTAGTTTGTCTTCTGTTGTTCTTTGGTCTTGTTGTGTGAGCGTGCGGTTTTGACGCTCATGCCGTACATTCTTCTGTCTGCATGTGATGTTGTGTTCTGTGTTCATGTGGTTTGTGTTTATATTGGCCGCACTATAGCC
Source organism: Pimephales promelas (assembly GCF_016745375.1). The sequence goes on along the minus strand of NW_024121677.1, from coordinate 3,857,353 downwards.
CCTCCCCTCCCCCCCATTTCTAGTCAGGAAAGTAACCAGAGGAGTGCGAGGAGACGTGTGGTGGAGGTTTGCTGAAAACTGTCTAGAAACATAATTAAGTCGACTGTGTATATACAGTATATGGGTCTCCACTCATTTTGCTAATTGGGTAGACATGTTGATTACTGATTGTTGAAAGCTGGATGGAATGACGTGATGATTGGAATGACGTGATGATTGATAGATAATTTGAATGTGTTCCTCTCGAATAACAAAATAGAGTTCACACTTACAAATAATCTGATCAGAGTAAAGTAGTATGCGCATTTGGCATGCTGTCTGAGGGGAGGGCTCCAAGCTCGAATTTGGCCCGAACACATAGTACTCCCCCAAAAATGGCAAATGAACAACGGCCAACCCACCAAAATAATGCGAAGTTTGAGGCCGATGGTGCGGGGAGATAACACTGCTGCGGCAGTGGAGAAATAAGCCAGAAAAACAGAGCTCCTGCGAGAGCTTAGGTGACATTACTGCTGTGGCAGTGGAGAAAATTAGAGAAACAGAGCTCCTGTGGGAGCAGAGGTGACATCACTGCTGCGACAGTGACGAAACTTACCTAGAGATATTGGGCTCCTGGGGGAGCTTAGGGGACATTTGTCACGGTTGGTAAATCCTATGTCTACTTCTCGTCTCGTGTTTCTGTTATTGTTGTGTGTGTGTGTGCTGATGGAGGGGCGTGCCGCTCTATCAGCGCTCATCAGCAATCATCACCACCAGCTGCAGTTAATCTTCTTGTGTATATATTCTCATCAACTTCTCATCTCCTTTGTCAGATCGTTGTTTGTGGTTCCCGGTGTGTTGTCTCCTGTCTCGCTCATTCGTGTTCAGCTCTGGCCCTTGTTCTCTGTCACTTGGATATTGTTCGTCGTTGGATTCACCACCACCTTCACCACAGCACTCTGCACCGGACCATCGGATCCCCTGCGTCACTATCTCTGCCTGTTAATGGACTGTCTCTGTGTGTTCGTCAAACTTATAATTAAAAGAGTTTAACTGCAATTGCTTCCTTGATTCTATCATGACAGAACGATCTGACCAAAGCATGGAAGCAGCGGAAGACTCGCAACGATCTCTGAACGAGTTTGTGGGAAGCTGTCTACAACGGATGGACACACAGGAGAAGAACCTCAACGACACAGCTCGCGCTGTACAGGCATTAGTGACGCAGGTGTCTGGGCTCACCCAACAGATTCAACACCTTCGTCTTCCCACTGCGCCACCCGCACCGCTGATTCCTCCAACACCACCACCAGCGGACCCATCCCAGTCAGAGCCTCGCCTTCCTACTCCAGAGCCTTACGCAGGTGAAGAGAATTTTTGTCGAGCATTTCTGACCAGATGTACTATGCATTTCTCTCTGCAACCCAGGACGTTCCGCGAGGAGGCAACCAAGGTGGCGTTTGTATTGACGCTTCTGACTGGGAGAGCGGCGCTATGGGGGCAGCGGTGTGGGAGAGCCAAGACGACTGCTGTTCCTCGTTCCAAAAACTCTCCGATGAGATGCGGCGAGTGTTCGATCGGGCCGCATCAGGAAGAGAGGCGCCAGGGTGTTGACGGAACTACGTCAGGGTGACAGATCAGTATCAGACTTTTCCATCGAGTTCCGAACCCTGGCAGCCGAGAGCAAATGGAACGAGGAGGCGCAGTGGGACATGTTCCTGCATGGGTTGGCTGACCGCATCCAGAAGGAGATCTACGCCCTGGACCTGCCCACCAAGCTAAATGATCTCATCGCGTTGGCGTTAAGAGTGGATGCACGTCTTTCTCGAGTCAAGAGCCGAGGTCAACACGATCGTTTCTCTGGAGGCATCGAG